>CM042755.1:9507017-9514998 GCA_022496165.2 Catalaphyllia jardinei
TTTGTAATGGTGACGTCAGTCGTGCATCTGTCCTCTAATAAATAGATCAAAGGCCAGAACCAATCAAAATGCAAGAATAACTTGGGTTATTATATAATAACAATTAGTGATAGTTTATTATTTTTGCCGTGTCTCACAAAGACTGGAAACTGCCAAATTCTCAAGTTTGATTGGCTGAAATCGATATTGACTGCAGTCGACAGTTAGTCATTGTTTTAGCTAGCACATACTCTGCACAGCCAAATCTTTTAACAAGCAATGAATCCTAGAAGTCCTAATGATCCAACAAATGACAACCCTAGCTTGAACAAACATATTCACTCTTAAATGGGAAACTGTTCCCATTGGGAATTGCCTAATGTTTATAAATTATGCGAGTAGCAGACACCTATTTTCCAAGTTGTAGTGGTGTGAGAATTTCACTCCATCACTCTTTTACCCCTTCACTTCCTGTTAGACATTTGGAAAGCCGGGATAACTGCTGTATGCAAAGGCAAATGATGCTTGTCGGAAAATTTGAACTTAACTTTTAAAGGAGACTAATGTGGATGTTGCTTGAACTTCATTAGACCCCTACAAGATACCACTGAAAATGGAGTAGGTTTGATTTTGATTATTGGTCACTGTTCAAGATAGGATCCCAGGCACACTTTTGTAGACCCAACTTGTGTATGTGAGAGATCAGTGGAAATCAAGCCTGAAAGCAGAGATTACATGAGAGTGTTTCTTTTATTATTATTTCTTAAACTGAAGGATAATTTAACAGATACAAATGGTGGCATTTTGTCATTGACACCCAAAGTAAGACCAGAATCTTTGATTTGGGTCCAACATGCCGAGCATCTCTGACCTTTTTATATAGGAGCCCCCCTGGGTTTTGAAAACCCGCCATCTAAGGCTATTTTACAGTCACTTGCAGCATGTCAAGTTAGTTATTTTCAAGAGGTAGAAGGTATAATGATTTTTTCATTGTAAGGAAAATACTTATGGTTTTTCCTTACTTCAATTAGCAGTTTAATTCAAGGAAAGTCTTTGTTGTTTTTCTCTCACATTATTATGTGTTATTGTGTGAAAGCAATCAATATAAACAAATTATTTAAGGCTCCAGACGTTTTAACACAAGATATAGAAAAAAAAAACAAACAATGAAGAAAAAGAATCTTCAGCTCTCAGCACCATGATTTGAACTCCCAGTGTCTCACACAGCCAGCCAGCACTTACCACACGGTGCTACTCATGCATCAGTTAACCTGAAGAGGGAAAGTATTAATAAAATACTACATACAGCACGCTTAACTATTTTGTTTAAGTCTCACACATCACTTTTGACCAAACAAAATGATTTGTCCTTTTTGCCTAACCAACAAGGAAGACATGTACAGATTAATGTAAAATGTGTAGGCAGGCCTGAGTAACAAACTGTTTCATTTTGCAAATAAAACAATACACTGAGACTTGAATGGAATAAGGTTCAAGATTCACAAAATATTTCTTTACTCCAGAGAGTTGTTGACAGTCGTAAACTGCAAAGTAAACTTTATTTTGGTAAACAGAAACAATGTTTTTAAATGAGGAGTTCAAGCAACTGCTTCAATTTCCTTTCCAAGTTTTTGGCAGCTACTTTGTTTGGTAGTTTGTTGATGAATTTGTGAAGTGATAAAAAAACTCAGCATATATGATCTGCAGCTTTCATTGATGTTTTTACCATGTGAAAACTTCATGCTGAAACCTGACACCTTTTCATTCACAGAAATGTATTTTGTTTGTCCAACAATGCTTTGTATAAAGGGTGCATTTCTTTCGGGTGATCAGGATCAGGATCAGTGATCCAAGATCACTCTTGTCATGGTGCATCAAAGGAACTGATAAATCTGTGACCAGGGTGGATTCCTTAGTTCTTTTGATGCACAAGGATCCAAGTGATCTTGGGTCACTGACTTGGTCCAGATCACCTCAAGGGAACACTCTGAAAGGAACTTGTGGGAATGCATAACAAAGAGACATGCGTGCGCATATCCACCTGTATGGACATATAAAGTCTTTCGCAAGCATCCCATATGTGTAGTTGTTTCCTTCATGAAGCAATATATAAAACACAAATGAAGATAAGACACGTTTGTAAAGAACATCTACATTTGGACCGACTTGTTGGTCTTCCTCAGGGTGCCATTATACACAAATATCTACTATGCCTACGAAATACAAAAATGCATGCTATGACTATAACCATAAATAACCAATTCAAACATATGCATGAACATATAACCAAATAGTGAGTTGAAATCCTCATCGGCTATTAGAGTGCTCAATAGTTAGACAATCAAAGATTATTTGGTCCAAGACATTTAATCACTACTAGTCGGAGTTTCATGCTTTGTTGGAAGCAGTCATCAGGCGACTGCCAGAAAAACGAATACAATCAGAGATAGATGAAAAATTGAGAACAATACATACTGGGTGTGGCATGTGGTGCGTCTAGCAGGATGCTACAGTTAATTAAGTGATGACATTTTTCAACAAAATTTCCTAGAGTGTCTGCAGCATGATATAAGCTCATACACAGAATAAAATGTTTCTCCCACAAACACAAATTACATTTCTCTGTCACATTGGAATAAGATCAAGCTTGTTTTATTTTACGCCATTTGATGTTGTACTGAATGTTCCGCTCTTTCAAGTTCCACACGTTTGCTAAGTTTGGTTGTGTTTCTATACTGTTCGTTGCGGAATGAGCTTGTGTGATTCCTATACCTTAACTTAAATGAAATGTCACAAAGTCTAAAGTAGGTTTCCCTAGTTGTTTATAAAGTGACTTCAGCTTGGTAAATTATGCTTTCTACATTGCAGTTTCCATCCATGGGGCATGTCTCTGGTTTTCGCAGTTACAATTTTTCTTATGTTTATCAGAATTCGTAGATTTGCTAATTACGGTTTTGTTGTGGACATATATGTATACATAAAATATGTTCTTATAAACTGGGTATGGATAGTCTGCTTATATCTGCATGAGCTGTACTGTACTTTGCACTAATTTGCACTAGATTTGTCGTATGACTATAAGTCAGTTGAGACAATATCTTTTGTATAATTTGTTACGTTTACTGTAAAGTTGGTAAAAGTTAAGGACTCGAAGTTTTTACATGTACGGTGTAAGAGTGCTCATTAAGCAGAAATATATGAAAACTTCCCAATCCCAGAGTTGCAGATAAGCTTTAGGCAAGTTGTTTACGAGGTCAACAGGTCATTGGATGCAAGTAACACCAAACCATCAGTGGTTTATTGGTTCTTTGGGGTCTTTTAACAGAACCTGTTGGATTTTTGACCTTAGTCTTCTCTCTTATCTAGAATTCTGTCATTGAAAACTTTCTTTGGTTAACCATGTGAAGCTTACATGTTGTGCAACTGATATTTTAAAACTAGTTGAGAGTGAGTTATCTATATTGAAGTACATTAGTACTCATACAATCATGTGTATTGCTTCCAATCTGGTTAAGGGTGACATTATAATTTTATTGCTCACACTGCTTGCAATACAGTCTAATACAGCTTATTACACTACTTGCAAGACAACATGCTGTAACACTTTTATGATGTCATACATGTAGGCCCTTCAGGCTTGCGCAGTAGAATGCGAAGTGTCCCCGGATGTAGTTGTTGTTGTATTACGGCTAGTAATGGCAGGCTTTCATGAGTCTTATTAAAAACCATTGAGTTGTCATCGTTTGCTCTCGTTTGGCACCAGTGCTCAAGTTCTTTGACTGTGGGCCCAAAAGAAGACCGTACTCCAGTGCCACGCATCTATGAGTGGCCTTGGGGCGTGCTTGATGCAGGATGAGCAGCCTGTGGTGTACGCCTCCAGGGCTCTGACACCTACGGAAACTAATTACACTCAGATAGAAAAGGAACTTTTAGCAATTGTGTTTGGAGTTGAGGGGTTTTAGGGGGCAGAAAGATCTTTATTGACACTGATCACAAACCCTTGGAGTCTATTATGAAAAAAAGTATATTGAGTGCACCAAAGCAAATGCAGAGAATGCTGTTGCGACTACAGAAATTTGACTTAGACGTTTCCTACCAAAAGGGTACAGAGATGCACATGTGTTCAAGGGTGAGCACATTGTACTGCCATCTAGCCTCAGACAATGCATGATGGACAAAGTACATGCCAGTCATCTGGGCATTCAGGGGTGCCTCAGGGGTGCCTCAGAAGCCTTCTACTGGCCAGGTATCTACAAGCAAATCACAGAATTCATCTCCAGGTGCAGCATTTGCAACAGCTACAAACCAGAGCAGCAGAAATAACCCCCAAAATGTCACAAAATACCTGCACGACCATGGCAGAGCATATCAGCAGACCTGTTCGAGTTCAATGGTACCCAGTACTTGATTACAACTGGCCGCTAATTTCTTTGAGTTGGATATACTGATGTCTACGACAGCCAGAGCAGTTATTAACAAGCTGAAACCTCATCTAGCAAGATATGGTCTTCCAGACTGACTCACCACAGACAACAGCCCACAGTTCGACTGTGCTGAGTTTAAGAAGTTTGCTGCCGAGTATCAATTGGAACACATTACAACATCCCCACCATATCCTCAATCCAATGGGAAGGCTGAGAGCAGTGTCAAAACAGCAAAGAATCCCTTGACAAAAGCTGCTGACGCAAGCTATGACCCACACTTGTCTCTACTGGACTTCCGGAATACACCATCAGAAGGAGTGAACAGCACCCCTGCATAGCACTACCCATGGCTAGCCACCTGCTTCAGCCAAAAGTCATTCCCAATGTACACCAGAATTTGGAACGAAGGCAAACCAAGCAAGCACTCTCCTTCAGCAGAGGTGCTAAAGAGCTGCAACCCTCAAAAGATGGCAATGTGGTGCGGGTCTGACCGTTACCAGGTCATTCAAGATAGTTTAAAGTGCAAGTGAGTATAGTCAGGAAGCTCCACGCTCCCATTGAGTCCATACAGAGGATGGCAGAGTCTACCGCCAAAACCGTTCACATCTTTACAAGTTCCTGAGAACTTTCAAGCGATGCCAGATGAAGAAATAGTGGAATCGAAGGTCAGTGCTCAAACTCTACCCCCTGCCAGGAAACCTACTGAGGAGACACTGAACCTTCAGTGTTGCAGTTACCATATGTTTAACAGCCAGATTTACAGCCAGCTTTGCCAGGTGTCCTTCTTGCTGTTTCTACTAGAAGTGGCAGGATTGTGCTTAACTCAGGGACTTCACCACCTAGGAATCCAGTGTATAGACTTTTGGAACAGTTCTAAACAGTGAACACTGTTAGATTTGTTTTGTTAATCACTTGTCTTTCTGCCTATTGCCTACCCTACGGTCCCTTCACTTTGTTTTGTTTGTTCAAGAAGGGAGATGTAACAATGTTATGATGTCATAGGCCCTTCAGGCTTGCGCAGTAGAATGAGAAGTGTCCCAGATGCAGTTGTTGTTGTATTACTGCTAGTAATGGCAGGCTTTCATGAGTCTTATTAAAAACCGTTGAGGTGTCATCATTTGCTCTCGTTTAGACTACACTATACATGCAGTAAGTACTAATGAATGCTACAATGTAGTAACAGTGTTAATTTACTTGTTCTGAATAGAAATACTGGAACAAGTCCTTTTCCTGAAGTTGCATTACCCATTTCTTAGGACAAAGTGCAATAGATAAAGAAAGAAAAGTCTAGTTAGCCATACATTTCATGTGATTTTCATTGCTAGGCTTTCAGTGCTTTAAAGGAAGTACAGCGTATTAACCAAGATGAAGACAAAGAGCCTGCAGGGAACAGGACTCGTATATTTGAGGTTAGCCCTGATTAGTAAAATCAACTAGACAAAAGTAGGTTTTATATAGCTAGAGGAAAAAGCTAGGGCAATGTTTAATTTTCAATTATTTGAAGGCCACTTGAAAAACTACCAATGGTAAAATTGAACCACACCATATTTGCTCTGCTATCTTCCCATCTCTGTAGCAGGATTGTGGTCATGAGAGTGTTCATAGTTGAGATTAGCATGCCTTGGTCTTTTGCCAGAGATTTGCCGAGAGTCAGTTTTGCATTAGTTTCAATTAGAGCATTTCTTTTAACAGCTTGTTGTTACTGAAATTGGTAGGTGTTGGTTCAAGGAATGGCAACATCCAGCTTTAGAAACAAATTGTATATTTCAGTGAATTACGACGAAGGTAGGTCTTTGAGAGTCATAATTTTCAACCCGCTCTTGCACAAGTCTTTTCGGGTTAGGGTTGGGTAAATTTTGATAGGACCTTATTACCAAATTAGTGCATGAAAAGTGTAGGGACAATTAAGCTGAATGAGACAGTGTCAGTTGTTGTCAATCTGTCATGGTATTTGTTCATTTAAACTTTATTTCAGGCAAGATCTCATTTCTAAAGAATCTAAGTGATGCTTCAGATGCAAACAATACCTGTGATCAAAGCAAAGGTAGAGGAAGGATATTCAACTTATTAGTTGTCTTTCAAATACATTTGTTAATAATTACAATGGAATCTGTATTAAGCAGACACTTTTGGGACACTTATTAGTGTGCACTTAATAAAGGGTGTCAGCTCTAAACAGGTTGTAATATATTGTGAAGTATAGTTATTGTTAATCCTTCTGTAACACAGCTTAATACAATGTAAGATCAAAGGCTGCTGATAGCAGATTGCCCAGTCAGTCAGTGCATTAATCTGTAATAATCTATGTAGCTTTATAACAATATCAATCACTGAGTAATGTTAAAAGGAGTCCTAGCTGAACTTGTAGAGGCAAAAAGCCCTTGAAGTGTCCATGTAGTGGGACAAAACTGCTTAATATTATACATGTACCTGCCAACTCTCATGCATTATGCGTGAGTCTCATGCCTGCAGATCTAAAATTGTGATCTCACGCATTCAGACCAATTTCTCATGCCTAACTGACAATAGCAAAAGTAATAATTATGCTTAAAAATGATTTAGAAGTTGTCACAACATCTTCAGAACTCTTTGATAATGCTCAAGTCATTGGTTTGAAAGCCTTGGAAAGTTGTCAAAAATCTTTCTACACCTTTGGTTGTCTTCGGATGTCATCAGGAAATCTTCGCAAGTTGTCAAAAATCTTCGGCAATCTTCAGAAGTCTTTCGAAAACTTTGGCAATTTTCGGAAGCCGCCAGTACATGTAAATCTTCGGAAATCTAGGTTCTGTGGAGACAAAAAATTTCACGCATTTTACTGAAAAAAGTTTGGCAGGTTAATAATACACATGAAAAAATTACTGGATTCTGATTGGCTGAGAGCAGTGCAGTTCAAGTGTAATACCAGTGCAAAAAGTGTAACACCGGTGCAAAAAGTGTAAGCTGAAGTGGCTCGTTCAATTTCAGCTTTTTGAAAAACTAACTTGTGCAAATTAATTCCAAATTGAACTCGAGACCATATGATTACCTATACATATAATATTTATGTCTGTCTGCTGAATGCTGAATGCTGGTTTATTTTACAGTAAATGTGGGAAGGAAACTTAGGGACTTAAGCTGGTGTCCACATAATAGAGGGTATTCGCTTAATGTGGTATCTGCATAATATAGGTTTCGCTGTATTATCTTGTACATGTATACTCAAACTTGTTAATAAGTGATCAAGTAGCAAAGGGAATCATAACTAGTGAAGATTGTTGGTTTTCTGATTGTAATTACCGTAGTTTTTTGGTTATAAGGCGCACTCGGCTATAAGACGCACCCCCAATTCGGCAACTTTATTACTGCATGTTTTCAAACTGAAAATATTGCTAAAATACTTCGTTATAAGGCGCACTGTTATTTGGGGAGTAAAGATCGGTCGAGGTTATTGTTCATTCTCTCATAAACTTACAAAAAAGCGAAAAAGTCGCATATTGATTTTAGTTTACCGTTAATTAACGGGAAACATGGTTTTAAAGTATAAAAACAACTCAATCAACAAAATCGGTAGTTTCAAATGTACTTAACCTGGTGAACAT
>CM042755.1:9519998-9532498 GCA_022496165.2 Catalaphyllia jardinei
TCAATGACCAACATTGTGTGTCCTTTTATTTGCTTGAAATTGTACCAGTAACTGTGATCAGGAACATTTGTTTTGGGAAAATGTTCGCCTATAAGACACACCCAAACTTTAGCAGTATTTTAAGTACGAATTTGGAACTTTTTGAAAAAAACGGTGCGCACTGAAAAACTACGGTAGCATGATAGACTTGGAGCATTTTTTATTTCCCAGTCCTAATGTTTGGTTTTGATTCTCAAACTTATTAATAATTCATCATTGACAATGACTGACAGTGTTTGGATACCAGATCTTAATTAGTATAGATTTTTTTTGTGATCTTATTTCTCCATTTTCTCCTTGTTTGTAGTTTTTTTTTCACAAGATATACATGAACCAAGACAGTGTTTGATCACATTTCCAAACACCTATAAGTTTGTTAAAAATTTTAATTTTAGTTATTTAACATAATTTACATAGCGCTAACTCCACTTATTGACCAAAGCGCTTTACAATTCATAATATTAAAATAATTAAAAAGATCCCACTGTATTCTGTCAAGAGGTTACGGAATCTGTAAAGTATTTAATTTACTTTTCTTCTGTAAGATATCAGATTTTTGGAAAGACATCTTGTCCTGGCTAAGAGATGGTAATGTTCTTGTTGGAACAATTGATGAGTTAGATTTGATCCTTAGAAAGTTTGATATTGTACATGTTCATGACTTCATTTTTAATATTAATCAGTCACATATTCTGTTATTAGGTAAATATTATGTTTACGGTAGGAGATGTCTGAATAGCTTATCTACACTTAAAGGTTTGATAGCGAGAGCAAGGTGTGTGCATTTTCAAAAGTGGTAGAAGTTAATTAATGCATTAATATAATAATAATTTGATAACCTTGAGTAGAAAAGTCATTGTTTTATTTAATTTACTCAGTAGTATTACATTTGTTTTGATTTTCACTTTTATCTATTTTTTCGAGTATGTTTTGCTGTCATTGTCTGTAAAGTTATAACAATAAATTATTGTATTTTGTAATTTTGTTATCCCATATTGAATTTCAATAAAAACTATTAAAAATACTGATTACTTAATGCATTAATTTGTACACTTATTGCAACACCAGTTTATTAATGATTAACATAAAATCCCTTAAGCTTTAAAAGTTATGTTCCATTCTTTGTATCCTAATCTCTAGTCACACAGTTGGTTAAGTCAAAAGATAACATCAAGAGATTACGAATGAAGATGGATCCAAAGCAAACAAGGGACTTTGAGTTTGATGATGGCAAGGTAATACAGATAATTCAATTCCTTAAATGAGTTAGGCGTTATTTGTACCAGGCCCTGCTGCCCTGCATATGTATAAATGTATTACATGTACAGTAGGTTGATGTATTCAAAGTTTGATCTGTCTATGAGCCTCATTGTATTGAGTCCTCTAAGAGAGCAAGCTTCTTTGTAACTGTGATATAATAATTTTCAGTTAGTTTAATTTGTTTCAGTCACGTGAGGTGTTCTGTCAACTTGTTCAACAAATGAAACATCAGCATTCTAAAGACATGACAAGGAACCAAGTGTCAATTTTTATTGGGACATGGAACATGGGTAGGATATGACCTTATGTTCAATGTAGTACTGTTTCTTACCCCAGTGATTGGTTTTGCATGTATTCTGCTACTTTAAACCTGTGTTTTTACTCTTTCCTGCAATGTTGAACCTGCTAACAACCCCATAGTACATACATGTATATATCAGTACCATATAGTAATCACAGGTCTTTAGTATCAGATTCCCTCTTTCTCTCAAATTTGTTATCCTCTTGTGTGGCTGTTGTTGTTAATGTTATTTCTGAGCTTTTTATATTGTATTTATATTCATAAAGATTGAACTTACATTCTTGTGGGCACTGTCTAATACATGTATGTTTTGTTGTGAACCATAGTATTGGGACAACCTTTTTTCCTGTAAATAAACAGTACACAGCAGAGTAATGTTGTTTTGTTGGTGTATTTTTTTGTTAACCAGAAGTTCTCTCACCTCGACCATTGTTGTTACTCTTCTGGAATTTTGCCACCTTATGATACCTTTATCACCTTATGTTAAATTATAAATTAAATTAATTAAATTATATCTAAGAAAGATCTCTGTGAGCTTGGCAAGATTATCAGCAGGTTTTTGTCCTCTTATATTTTGCTTTCTCCATAAGATCTTGGTTAGTTCTCACTAAAACTGCAATGAGATCACAAAGGATAGACAGCTAGAAACTTCCTCAGAATCTCAGTGGGGTCTCCACCAGACTCCCTTGAATGTTTCCTTTGTCTTGCTACAATCTTTGTGAGACTCAGCAAGGTCTTTGCAAAAAAAAAATAGTCCTTTTATCTTAATTCAGGTAATTCTAATCCTCCTGCTGATATGAAGTTATGGCTCAAGTGCCAAGGGAGTGGTAAAACATTGGATCCCTCCTTGGCCCAATTTCCACGTGATATCTATGCTTTTGGCACACAGGTTTGTAATACATGTTCATGAATGTTGTTTTTACAGGTTTTATCACATGCGGGGCAAAATTAATGAATGCTGATTGGCTGGGATAGGGTATTTTTTCTTAATCACAAGGGCACTTTTGGTAATCAAGAGGGCATGATTACTTGATGCTGATTGGCTGCTGAGCAAGCCTGCATTAAGTTGGTTTCCCGCTTCAAACAGATTTCAGAAATGCATCGTTTCTGAGTTTGGTCTAAACATCGTTATTTCATGTTAACATGAAAGAAAATCAACACACAACAAAGCGCAGTCTTTTGGTGGAAAAGCAAAAGGATTTTTCCGACTAAAAATGGATTGATTCGCAGCCTGAATAATGTTCGAGTGGGTACGGCTGATGTTGCTCGAAGCATAGAGTTACAGAGCTTCATGGCCGTTTCTTTGTTTTGCTTCGGGTCGCCTTATTAGTATTACAGCTCACCTTAACGGCATAAAAACAGTGTAGATTGTGTTGGTGCATGAAGTTTTCACAGTGGAAAGGAGAGTTTTGGTTTCAAGAAGTTATTAGAGCTTGTTTGGACACTTGTTTACGTCTATCATATGTCATCGATCGATGAAGTAGTTTCACACTGTTGTGAGCTTTGCAAAACAGGTGAATAAAATTAGCTTGCTTGTTTTGTTTGTAAAGAAATTGGTTTGAGTGAACTGAACTTGCTGTGTTTTGCTTCCTATTAGCAGGCTTTCCCCGTGCTACTGCTAGCCTGTTCCTTAAATACTCCAGGGCGTATCTAATCGATATTTTCGATACTCGATAGAAATCAAACGTATTTGATCGTAATCGTTACTAATCAATCAGTTAATATCGGAAATTGATAAAAATCGATCACTCGCATCTTTGTGACTATCGATTTTGATCTATTTCTGTAATAAGCTATCAATTTTATCGATTTGTTCGACAATGATTGAAAAGAAAATGGACAGATTCTCTTTCGTAAAGTTCTCAGTTTTATGCTAGAATGATTCACAACACACTTGAACTAATACATGTACACAGTAGTCCAAACTGAATTGATAAACATTCCCTTTTGGCTTTACACCTTATGTAAGATTGCCTATAGGATTTTAAATACTGAAATTTTGAAACTGAAAAGGATTAAAACATAAGCACCGCAACTGCTGTGAAACTGTCGTTTCCGCCTTCACAATTAAAGTCATGCTTAGTTGTTGCGATATCTCAAGTCCTCTTGTTCTGTATACTTTGAAATACTGCTAAAGTATTGCTTTAAACAGCTTTATAGCGCTGATGCTGATGAAATAAAATACTGAAGAAAAGTCGCTACCACTGGAGGAAAAAAGTAACATCTTTATCAACAAAGTGAATTTGAAGATAAGCTAAGTGTTACGCAGTGTTATCATTTTATATTTTCAATTTTCATCAATGTGATAAAAAATTGTGATTATCGATTTCAATTGATTAATTTGACTAATCAATCAACAAATATCGAGTACTATCGAGTATTATCGATTAATCGATTACATTTTCCATGATCGATTTCTATCGATTAGATATGCCCTGATTAATGACAACCAGCAAACCTTTTTACTTGATGGCAAGACCATAAAAGTTATCCTTTGTAAAACATTTTGCCCGTTATATGATAAACAAGTAATCACAAGTGCTCTTGGGCAATTAAGAATTAATTTCACTTGTATTTTCAAAGTTTTCAAAATTGCCCTTGTTACTTCGTGACTCGGGCAATTTTGTGAGAACTTTGAAAATACTCATGAAATTAATCCTTAATTGCCCTCGGGCCACACGGGTTTTATTATTTTGCACTGCACAATGAGCTTACGGGGGACTTGTATATGAAAAGGTTGGGGATGCTGGTCAGAAAATTTGAATTAAACCCCTAATGGAGATCAATCTGGGCTTGGCTGACACTTCATTGACCATTAAAAGATACCACTTAAAAGGGAGTAGGCTTGTTTAAATGCTGATGATCAGGAATGGAGCCTAAGCTATAATGGGACACAAAAGTAGTTGATACACTTTTAGAAAATTACGCTTTTCAGTATTTAAGCACTTGTTCTATTTCATTTGTATCTAGCGTTAATTCTCTGATATTCCCGGGCCCTTAGACTGCAAGCAGTCTCTCTTTTCCTCGAAAATCCGTGTGAAAGAACGCGAAAAGAAGTAAGCATGTGAATGTGACTGTGAGCGTGATGTGCGAGTGGCAATGCCGTGAGCCGCTAATAACGTGGGCGTTAGGAGACGAGAGAAAAGAGAGACTGCACTGGTTTCATACAACGATTTGGATGCTACTCTGACAGGTAACATCAGTGACACCTCCGCCCTGTTTTGAATATGATACTCCGATGTCTAATTGCTTACGCAAATTTATTGAAGCTATATCCTGGCTGGGGACACTGTGTTGTGTTCTTGGGCAAGACACTTTACTCTCACGGTGCCTCTCTCCACCCAGGTGTATAAATGGGTACCGGCAAATTTAATGCTGGGGGTAACCCTGCGATGGACTAGCATCCCATCCAGGGGGGAGTAGAAATACTCCTAGTTGCTTCATGCTACAGAAACCGGGATAAGCTCCGGCCTGATGGGCCACATTTGGCCCGAATGCAGACTTTACCTTTTTTTATATCCAGTAAGATATTATGAATGGTTCAACAGATTGCAGCTAAAACCACGAAAATGACTTCTCAAAAATGTTCATACTGCTCGGTCAAACGGCTATACTCTGAATTAGAGTCCTCCTGATACCACCGTCCTTTAAAAACAAACGAAAATCATAAAACTAATATAATGGTCGCGAGATCGAAATTCAAAAAAGAGCGGCAAATGTCACAAACCGTTTCAGTCACACCGTAGGAGACAAACATTACAACAAAGCTTTGGCGTGTGTTGCATGTCACTTATAAAGGTTACTGCCAGATGCGCGTCATAACTTCCCAGACCGACCAATAGAATTACTCCGTCACCAGAGTGCCGGGCGTTCAAATCGTTGTATGAAGCCAGTGCAGTCTCTCTTTTCGCTTGTCTCCTAACGCCCATGCTACTAGCGGCTCGCGGCATTGCCGCTCGCACGTCACGCTCACAGTCACGTTCCCACACTTACTTCTTTTCGAGTTCTTTCCCACGGATTTTCAAGGAAAAGAGAGACTGCTCGCAGTCTACCGGGCCCTCAATTCAGTGTTGTGTACGCCCTGTGGTCTTTGCTGTCTAAGAAGTAGAGAAATCAACATTTTTGGGAGGGAACAGGAAAAATGTTTTTAAGACGCTTGAAAATTGAATTTTACTGCCAAGTGTCTGAACACTTTTGTCGCTCATTGTAGAAGACCAGACTCAAAAGACAGATGGAAAAAGTCTAGAAACACAAGTATCATTGTATGGGAGGGCAGTAGACCTGGAAGAAGAATAAGGAAAGTGATTGAAGTTCAGTGCCAGGCTCCAGGGGTCAATCAAGACCGTTGTTCTGTCCAGTCCTAGCCATACTGACATGTTTTATTCAGTGACTTCAGTCATCAAAGACTGTGTGACACTGATATTTTTCATCACTTGAGATAGGTGCCAAAATTAGTTTACTAATTTGATTTTGTGAAGGCAAGAGTTGAAAGCAACATTTTCCATCATTGACAAAATATCACTTTGTTAGGAAATGAGTTGTAGCAAGGTAAAGGTTTATAGTCCTTGTTGTTTCAGGAATGCTCTCTTGGTGAAAAGGAATGGACTGTCAGGATTAAAACTCAGTTAAAGAAGCTCTTTCCTCAAAAGGAATTTCACATGGTGCGTCTAAAATTTGAGTGGTTGATCCTTTATGATGACATGAAGTTCAACATTATTCAAGCTATATTGTAAGAAGTTCTAGATATAGCAGCCTAATTGCTAGACAGTATAACTCAGAACTCTTTATTGAGGGAGGTTTGGGTTTGACCATGGTTGTTTTTTTTTTGTTGTGCTATGTTGTGTTGCATTCTTGTACAAGACACTGTACTCACGCATTGCCATTTTACACCCAGGGCCGGGTTGTTCAAAGCCTGATTAAGCTAACCCTGGGTTAGCGAGAATTTTGATTTCAGTTTTGTAACTTTTTGGTGAGGTGTTCTGTTTATATTGTTTGCCCTTCAGTTTTGAGCTGTAGTAATCTCAAACTACACCAAAAATTAGAAGTAAAAAACATTTTTAAACAAGAAAACATAATGCTTCAGTTAAAGTTTAACCCTGGGTTAACGTTAACCGGCTTTCGAACAACCCGGCCCAGGAGTATAACTATTTGGAGTTGTGGCAAATTGTTGGGGCAACACCACAACATGACACTAAATTAATTGCAAGACTTGTTGATGTGTCCACTAATGGGCCATAAACATCTGAACGTATGAATGGAGGTATTAAAACAAAATGTTCAAGATAAAAAAGTCTGCAATAGAAGGCTATATGGAAGTTTTTGCGAACACCTGACTACAATCTTGGTCAAACTTCTTGGCAACCTTTCCACTTTTGCCAGTATACTAACTTAGAACACCTCTTAACAGATGGTGATAGTGAAGAATATTATTTTTCCAAAATGGACTGTCGGCCGACTGTCGGCCAACGGTTGGCCATCTGTTGGCCGACTGTTGGCCAACAGTTTCATCATGTTCTAGGCCAAAGTGTTGGCCGGCTGTCAGCCAACAGTCGGCTGACAGTCGGTAAACTGTTGGCAACCTGTCAG
This sequence comes from Catalaphyllia jardinei, assembly GCA_022496165.2. Classification (NCBI taxonomy): domain Eukaryota; kingdom Metazoa; phylum Cnidaria; class Anthozoa; order Scleractinia; family Caryophylliidae; genus Catalaphyllia; species Catalaphyllia jardinei. The sequence continues at coordinate 9,527,185 of CM042755.1, forward strand.
TAACACATTGATCTGTTTTAAAAGTGAAATAAAACGAAGCCTAATAAAACACAAAAGGGTATACTTTTATTGATAAAATACGCCAACAACGTTAGCGAACTGCACTAAGATCTGTCAATAAAGAAAAAGAGATTATTAATCAGACATACATGAACTACTGTTTTTTATAGTTTTGCAATGCATTATAGGGCGATTGGAAAACTACCTTTAGGTTTGCTTATTTGTTGCCCCAAAATGATTAAATCAAGCCTATTTTGTGTACAAACAAAGATACGAGAAATGGATAATATTGTACTACTAAATTTTGGTACATGTGGTCAGGAGATAAAACCTATTTTACAGTTCAAAGTGGATCAGGCAGTTCAGTACGATCGACAGATTTCTATTTACTGTTTTCAGCTGGAAAAGTTTTTGACTCTATTTACAGTCAATTTGTGGTTTTCTTAATAGTGTTAACTGACTGCTGGTAATGTGTCGGTAGCCTGTTGGCTGACAGTTGACTGGCAGGTTACCGAAAGCTGAATATGGGAGCCATTGTTCACTATGTCAACAACTACCAGTGCCTTACAATCGACTTATCCACAATGAAAATGAAACCAACAAATGGACTTTTAACAGACTGACTGAAATTTTGACTAACAATAGACCTACCTCAAACCAACCACTTTGACTAACAAAAGTCTTTTAGCCAATACCATCATGGCTTAACAGACCAGTCGCTTTCAACAGACCAGACCTATAAAATCATTGGCTGACAAACACTATTCACTTGACTCTGGAGATGACTTCTGCTCAGGTTGTTGAAATGTCAGTCACCAACAACACTTTTTTTCAGAACAACCCTCACCCACACAATCACACAATACGAACTATATGGTCTTTTGTTTCAACATTGCTTTGAGAGAGAGGGGAGCTTGGAAACTCAAATTATGACTTCCCACTTAAAACAATGCACCATCAGTTGGTATTATTTCTTCATTCAAAATTTTTTCCGAAATGCCAATGTTTGTGTTTGATAGTTGCCATAATAACTGGCCTGTCAATTTTACCCATGAGAATGCTGCTTTCATGGACAAACCTGTTGTATTTGAAAACAATAGCATTCACGCAAACTCTCACGTTTTGTGCCAGGCCCCTCACCACCTTGCTTAGCTCATTAACTCCTTTGTCACACCTTCACCATTGTCAATGGTGCAACACTAATTTGAGAATAAAATATTAATGTATTGTACATACACATGTTGCCCTTACTGGTAATTTGCAGCTCTTGGTGTGTGTTTTTTTTATCCCCGGACTTCAGGGGGTATGATCTTTTTGGTGTCCAAAGTCCATATAAATTGATCTGATTAAGCTTACTATTGGACTTAAAGGAGGTCACTCCAAAAAAGCGTATTTTGGTAGTCATCACCAATAAAAAGTTTATATTGAGTTAAGTTCCCGAAGTTTCAGCTTCTAAAGTGCATTCTATCACAAGAAATTTGTCTCCAAAGAAGCCTAGAATTTGGCATTCGCAGTCGCCATTTTGCTCAGCGGACAGAAGACACATTCTCTTTGCATTGGCATGATTTGACATTGCTCACAAGAACATGAAAATGTGCCTTCTAACCGATCGTTTACTTCTTCGTTTTCGCTTTTGCCATCCTCAGGATTAGGATCATGTTCTGGCTCAAAACGGTAGGGTTGAAGATCAGCCATAACCTCGAGTAAACAAATACGCTTGCCAAGACAAAATCTCCCGGATAAGACAAGGTCACGCTTAGTGGCTTAGCCCAACCTGGCCGCTTAGCATTGCATGGTTTCAAAATGGTGGCTTTTTATTGGTGATGACAAAAAAATACGCTTTTTGGAGTGACCTTCTCCTTTAAAGGGTTAATTCCAGCATTCAATTCCAAATGGGGGATTTTTTTCAGGCTTCTTCTTTCCAATTTCTTAAATTGGAAGATTTACAGCGATGATCACTCATCTACAACCGCAGTACAAATATGAATTATTTCATATATACATCACAAAAAATAGTTTGAAATAGCTTATGTCCAGAAAAGACAATAGCAAATGTCCGAAGGGAAAATCTAAGGAAAATGGCTTAAGTTTGAAATAATAAAGTTCAAATTAGCAGGGTTCAACTGTACAAAAAATGAGCTCTCGTGATGCACATCCTCCATTTGCAAGTTGGCTTAAGCTCCCTACAAAAGAGGTTAATGCAAAAGCGCAATACTGGGGCATGGTGATACTGGGGCATGATGATAGCAGTAATGTCATATTTACCACCCAAACATTACTCTCAAAATCCTATTTGTAGGTTGCTGCGTGTTCATTGTGGAGTATTCGACTGGTTGTGTTTGTTAACCAAGACTTGAAAAACATGATATCTCATATCCAGCAATCTAGTGTTAAAACTGGCATAGCTAATGCTCTTGGTAAGATTTTCTATACTTATGTGAATTAATTTTTTTCAAATTAAATGATCGTTGCATTTGCTTTAATTGTGACATGACTTCACACCAATTTTAGAGGGTACCGGTACTCCAAATCTTATTTTTATTTATTGTATATTTTTTACTTTTTTTGGTTATGTTTTTATTTATATATTATCAGTCTTGCTTATCGCTCATTTATCTGTATTGTTTACTGCACATGTGGCATTTCACTGAAAACTGAAAACTCTTTGAATGTCCTAAACACTTGCAATGCATGCAGTAGTCTGTTGATCTTAGAAACACAGATTCCATTATCATTGACTCCTTAGGTATTAATTTTATTTTGACTGCCAGGAATTAATGCAAGCTGTGTTCTTCAAGGGGATGGTTTTTTTTTTTTTGAGAATATACGTGTAGTAGTTTTTATTATGAGAATACATTGTTGAAATTGAACTGAGTGCTAAACCATAACAAAACAGTTAAGTTGAACAGTAAATCAAACAACATGTAAATGTATTTTATCTTATAATTGTTAATTTTCCAATAATTGTATAATTATACACCACTTATTAATCAAGAGTGAGGTCATTGCAGGGAAATCTCAGACTGAGGCCTTGATGTATTGACCTAGCGATAGTGAGGTCAATACATCAAGGCCGAGGACTGAGATTTCCCTGTAATGACTGAACAGATGAGGTTAATAAGTTATTTATTATATGGCCTTTTTAGCACTATTCTTAAAAAGAATACGATAAAAGCACTGGTAGTAAATTTCCACATCCGCTTGCTCATGCTATGGCTCTCTTCGTCGCTCATGCTAAAGAAGTATCTTTATGCTAGTTTTTCTTTCAGTTATTGAAAATATAGTTGTACTTTGTCCATATTTTTTGCTGTTTTTTCCCATGTCCTTGTAGCTTTTACTCAAGACTCAAAAGAGCTGTTGAGCTGAGAAAAATTTTCATAATGCCCGGTCATTACAAGAAAACCTTGCCTGCTCAATTGTAACCTTATAATAAAGTAATGTAATAATACATGGAAGTATTTTGTGATTTTACAATATCATCGCTATTTTCTGAGAGTGGTATGACAACGTGTGATAGTAATAGTAATAATAATAATAATTTTTGAAATGGTGCATTTTATTCATCAATTTGTATAAGCATACTACTTGATTTAAAAAATTTTTTCTGTGTAACACCAACACATAAAACTTTATTAAGAAATTCAAAGAATCTTAAATTTACAATAATAATAATAATCATACAATTACGAATTACTTGATTTTGACTTCTTAATTTCGTTTTTCAATGTGTGTATTTTTACTGATTATGTGAAATAAAATTATTATAAAATAATAATGATAATGATAATAATAATAATAATAATAGTAATAATAATAATAATAATAATAATAATAGTAATAATAAGTATTTGTAACTATTAATAGACTGGCCTGCCTAGACTAGCCAGTCCAACTGTAAAATGGACATTTATTAAAAAATAAAAAATGATTATGGATGATAGGCTTTATCCTAGAGTTTTCTTGATGTTATATTCAAGGACATGCTGCTTAAAATACATATGCCTGGATTTTTGAAAACAAGGTTAGCAAAGATAAGGACTTGTTAAGACTTACATAGCAATTTATAATTATAGTCAGCAAAATGCTACTTTTTTCGCGGTCCAATAAACAACAGGATTTCGCATGGAATAGACAACAAACTGAATGAAACATAGTGCACAACTTGTCACCTTGTCTGCACAAATACTGGCCTATGGTTCATTGCCATTAGAGCTCACTGAAACTGGACCTAGATCCAATTTTCCTGAGTTGAGAAATGCTTTTTCCAAGGTAGGATCAGCTAAGCTTAACATTAATGCCTGGCACGGACTATTTTGGCGAAACCACACTTAAACAAGACGTCGCATAACTGTCAACACCATGCGGAAATCACACACTTTTGCTGCACTGGTTCAGGCTTACATAGCAACTTAAATAGTCAGCAAAACCATACTTTTTTCGCGGTGCAATAAACAATTGATTTCTACAGTTCAGCATAAAAGACGCCGTTTCGTGACAGTTCAGCCTAATATCTGTCTGTATTTCCAAAAACATACCAAGAAAATTTGACTTGACACTGATAATCTTGATACAATTTTCTCCTAGAGTTAGCCCTCCACAAGGCTTGTCATAGCTCAAATAAAAGGAAATAACTCTTCTGTATGCCTTTCGAGACTAAAATGCAACGTGTTTTTGTTGAATGACAAATGTTACGATTTAATTACAGTGCTTTAAAATGAAATTTGAGTCTAAATAAACACAAACATACAGATATCAAAACCACAGCGGAAAGCTGATCTATAGCCTTCTAAAGGCCTAAATTGTGCTGAATGGACTGAGCAAGAGCTTCCTACATGGAGAATCAATTGAACTTCAAACAAACTCAGACATAATTAATTGCCACATGTTGTCATGTTGTCAGCAGGTCAATTATCGACCGGAAACCACAGCATATAAATCTCGCCCACGCTAGCGAATTACAGACGTGTCTGATTAAGTTAGCCAGGCCAAAAACGCCTGAGATTGATAAAACAAGGAAATGAAAGGTTTACTCACGATCAATCAACCTTTGACGTGCTTTCCCGGCTTCACTTTCTTTGTGGCCATGTTTTGCTTGCAAATAGTAATGTCTCGGGTGTACTTCAATTTCCCACAAGCGGGAATGCAGGACGTCATCTCTACAACAAATTTTTTTTTTAAGTCTTAGCCCCATCAAAGTTCAGGCCAAATAACGCCAACAGCAACTAGAAATGTCTACTCCATATCACGTCTAAGCCCTAAAATTGATGTGGCTAAGGCTCTTTGCTGTCTAAAGCAAGCACAACGTTATCGCCAC
>CM042755.1:9537498-9549567 GCA_022496165.2 Catalaphyllia jardinei
TGATGTCAGGAATAAAACATCAAAACATCACTTAAAATTGGTAAAATAAAATACATAACCTTGCTTTCCGATGCGAATGTTCCTGTCTGTTTCAGGCCACATCAGCGAGCTAAGTATAGCTAACCACAGCTCACGGTCAAGAGTATCGCAGCTAAAATGTGTCTCCAACACTATATCAAGCTGATTTGAGAATCACCAACCACAGAAGAAAAAAATCTCCACCGTCATTTACGCTCCTTTCATTTAAGGAGGTTGACCGCAATCACAAGTTTTCCGAGACTATTTTTTCAACTCCTGTAATTTTCAAGGCAACATCCAAGCTTTTCGGCTCACAGGGCTGTTCCAATGACAAAAACTGACTTGATTATTCCAGCATTTCCTTCAAGATTTGTAGATTTTGCAGTTCACAGCATTCGCTGTAAGTTTTCATTCCACAAGAAGTGACGCTCGAGTCAGGTTTGACAGTGGCGTGATTTTTCTCGGCCAATCACAATTCTTTGTTACGCATACAACCAATGAAACTGCTTCAATTTGAATGTATAGATCACGTCAAATTTTTTTCGTGCAAAGGCGGGGCAAAGGCAGGGCAAAAGGCCGGCTTTCGCGTTATGTTAAAATGTTTTGAAACAAAAACGGCTTTTCATTATTATATAAAACAAATAGATTCCATGTTACCGTGCGTCTGATTCAATAATAGATCACAGAAGACGTCAAAATGTGGCAAGAACATCAGTGACACACTCGCCTACGCCTCGTGTGCCACTTTTTTGTTCTTACCACATTTTGACGTCATCTGTGATCTATTACTGAACAGACGCACAGCAACATGGAATCTATTTGTTAAACAGATACAAAATTGTTTAGTTAACACATTACCTCAACAAATGCAAAACTCAGATATAGCTTAAAAATGGATAGCAATTATCTGAAGTGAGTGGAGATGATTGCTGTGGGGTACTGAAAAGAAGCCCCCAAGAGATGTAGTTTGGAATAATTATTATTATTATACATTGTACTACTCACTATCAGCATTCTGATTGGCCAAGAGCCCCCTGCTTATTTTGAGAATTCACATGATTTTGTGGACAAGCATGATTAGGGTATAATCTGCTATCCAATTATATGTACAGATTATACCTCGCGCAGTGCGCCTGCGTAATACACCTTTGGCTAAAGAGTGCGAGCACTTGAATGGTTTCGAAAGATGCGGCCGCTTGGTGCATTTGTCCTTGTATTTTTAGAAGCACAAATAAGATCTACTTGCATTTCACACATATTTTCTGTAAAACAATGTATAATAAAACAATAATTGGATGAAGTTTTTGTGATATCGAGAATAATCAAGGTCTCGGCAAGTGTAATCAGCCTCGGCCTCTGACCTTGGCTGATTACACTTGCCTTGACCTTGATTATTCCCGATATCACAAAAACTTCATCCAATTATTGTTTATAATCAATTGAATATTTTAATCAGAAGAAACACCACTAAATAGGCTGGTATAGCAATGCACTCTTCTGAATTTACTCTACTGGCTACAAGACTGATGTTTGGGTAACTTGAGCTACATTATATTATACTACAGTGGATTGTATATGTATTGTCCATGTGTCAGTCATTGGAATCTGAAACCCATGGGAGGAGAGGTAAAACATACAATAACCTGCCTTTAGCCTGCAGTCTATCGGTAATCAAAAACTAGTATCTCGGCAGCAGTCAACTTTTAAAAAATTATGCAATTTCAATGAGCTCTAAATCTGTGCCCACGATATGTTCAGGAGATTCCTTGTTTTGACCATAACATGGAGTGCCCAATATAAAAGATGTAGGTAACCGAGGCAGCATGTCTCAGCCAGCCTGTTAGCTTAAGTATGGCTGCCATGTTGTGCGACATCATCATTGTAGGGCACATGCCTGCACTTCCTGCTGCTAGCCATGTCTGCTATCAATTGAATTTACATTTTGATAATTTTGCATGACACGTCTAACACATTTTTTAGATTGTGTAATTATTGCCTTCTTTTAATTTCTGGCAGGAGGTCCTGAAAGCTGTAGAGTATAAGAATTTTGGCAAGTTGAAATATCAGGACCAGTTAAGAAAGGAGAAAGACAAAGGAAATGTTTTTCTTGGATTTGGTATGTTCTTTAAGGATGTTCACACGAAAATTTTCCAGTCGATAGATTTCTTTTTTAATTTTTACTGCAGGCAAATGTTGAGTTACTAATTTGCCAGAAATGCAAAAAAAAATGGGGGTCACCATCTTCGTTTCAGAGATAAAGCATGTGGTAAACTATACCAATCTCGAAAAATCATCCCATATATAATATTGAGCACATTCTACGGGGGTTTATAGTTAAAAATATCGAAGGTGAGTCAACAGAGGCAAACGATTTTAGACATATTTTGTAGAAGTGGGTCAGTTCCGTAAATAATTTCAAATGTTACTAACGTTTTCACAAAATCTAACCCTTTAAGAAGCATTTGAAACCGCCGGACAGATGCATGAAGAGCTAATAAGAACAGAATTTGATGTTGCATCTTGCCAAAAATTCAAACTTCTAGTCGATAGAGTTTCTTCATTTTTTCCCTAAACGTAAAAAATCAGTAGAGAAAATGATCCATCGAAAGAAAAATAGGGGTCACCGAACATCCAAGATCGTTGAATCCAGGCAAAGTTCTAGCAATGGCCATCTGCCCCATCATTTGTTTATATTATGACATAGTGTGCGCGCATGGCATAACATGGAATTTGGATTTGCGTGCGCAGTAACGATGTGCAGAAACAATTAGTGTGAACGTCCTTAATGGGGTGAATTTATGAAACAATTTTTTCCCAAAGTCAGTATCAAGAAATATTAACCCTTTTAACCATGACAGTTTTGTTTGGTTTAAAATAGAGCTCAAACCTTCTTCATGGTATAACCAGTACTTAAGTGTTTCTCAGCCACAGTTAGCAGAGTTCTAAATACAGTTTCATTAACAAATTAAAACATTCTTTTGCACTATTGTAAATTAAGAGATTAGTGATTTTAATGGACATTTTTGTGTATTTTTATAATAGAAATGTTTATTTTATTTCTATTAATTTCATTAAATTTTTTATTAATTATCAGTTAAGTAAAAGCTAAGTGTCCCCAATTAGTGTATGTTATATGCTAGCGGCTTTGGAACATTAATAAAGTTATTATCTTATCTTTAATATCTTTCTGTTTCAGAGGAGGAATCAATTAGCTTTGTGCCGACGTACAGATACAAACGAGGTAGTACTGAATACGTCTGGGAGAAAGTCAAGAGATCAGGGGTACTTTTGGTTAATGTTTTACTGCTCATGTTGGATGCACGCCATTTTAATTTGTCAGTTAACCCCTGTAACTGTTGAATGACCAGTGGCTAATAATGGATATGTTGCAGGTGCTGATTAATGTGCCATCTTGGTGTGACAGAGTATTAAGGCACTCTTTTCCACAATCTAAAATCAGCTGTACTTCATATGGTTGGTGCATAATTTTTTTTTATCATCCTCAGAAAGTTAAATTTAAATAGTTAGCATATGATGTCATGTTGTGTTACTGATCATAATGGGGAAATAATTATTTGAGCACTGTAGAATTGTAGCTGAACTGCCATAACTCCAAGATTGAAAATTAAAATGAAGAATAACTGATCAAGAGCCAAGGCCACTTTCATAAAATTTGAAGGGCCCCTTGTTAACTGACTGGCTATGTATTATAGTTATATCAGTGGGTCAAGACCATATAGCTGCTATGAGTATGAGTTGATCATAAGTTTCATCTGGAATGCAAAGATGTAAAGATGTTTCTTTACAGCTCCAATATTGTCCTGTTTCCAAAGTTAAAGTTTTGCCTTGCTTTCTATTTGTGCACTTATGCAACCTCACACCACAGCTATTAGGTATTGTGCTATTACAGCTGTATGCACAACATCACAGACCATGTAGTCCCCCAGAGAAACAAATATTTGTGTACTGAAATGTCAGTAGTAGATTCGTAGAAGGCATATGCATATCACATTCTTTCCAGTGTTTTTGTTTATGGTCCTTTCAGACATGGCAGAGAGGCTTTACTTATCAGATGCCCCCATGCACTAACCAGTGCACATTGGATGTGAGATGGCAGATAGCTAACATGTCACATAAAATTATGATCTTCCCATATCCAACAAATGACAGTGGGATAATTGTTTTATTTAAAACATCTCAAAATATAGAAACTGATAACTAAAACTACACATACGTTCACCATATTTGTAGGTATCTGGTCGTTTCGCCAACGTCTCTTTCACCAGCATCTTAAGTTGATTCGCCAATGTTCTAAGTCACTTCGCCAATGTCCTACTGGTCAATTTGCCAATGTCAATTCTATTTGTAGAACATCATATAATGGCTCATGCCATAATGGTCAAGTCTGAAAATTCTTGAATTTGACTATTCAATAATCCTCTTTTTTAATTAAAGCTACCAATATAGTTATGCCCTTTATACATTTATCTGGTTGTATACTCTGCGAGATACTGATGACAGTCATTTAACTAACAAGTATCAATTCGTATTGAGTGATGTTAATTGATTTCTGATTATTCATTTTCATCGATTGGTTAGGCCTGAGTCTCCTCAGGAGAGTTCTCCCCTCATGACAGCCTAAAATGTGGTTTTAGTTTGTGGATGCCAGGTTGTGACAATGCATTGCTTCCTTAACTCCTAGAAGAAACCTGATTACAATGTAACACATGCTATTGTTTCTTGTGTAGGTTGCACAGCGACCATCAGAACAAGTGACCACAGACCTGTTTTCTGTACTTATGATATGTCTTTGCCTTTCACTGTTTCAGAAGGTATTTTGAAGTAACAACTTAAAACATACTTTACCAATTGAACCAGAATCTTTGTGGTTAATGCACTAGGATATAATCAGCAGTACTGAACATTGTTTAATGGCTTCAGTACTTTCTGTCCTTTCTTAACCTTTGACTAACCTTAAAGTGAGACAATCTAATATATTACAGGGTGTAATGTACAGCTTTATGTAATCCTTTACTTAATATACTTGCAATCGCCATAAATGTAGACTTATGTTTTGCACATAGCATAACACATGTGATGTTAACAAAAACATAACTAAAGGTAGGTAAAAAATGTTTTACATAGTGTATATAGCTACCTAACTTGTAACAGGTTTGTACAGCACTAACAGTGAACATGTTAGTTTACACATCACTTTAATTTGGTGTTGCAGCAATGCATAAGAAAGTGGTGTAATTTAAATCAAATGCCCTTGAAAAGGGTTAATTGTGGAGCACAAGGAGACAAATATCACATTGCCTTAATGTTTCTTTTAGATGACAGTATTCCAAAGAGCCCCATCCCTGGAGAGTGCATTATAAGATTTAATGCAATAAGAGGAAAGGTAAGTGAGATATGAAAACTGTTGCAGACCAATTTTCCAACATTGATTGACAGTTTGTTGAAAGCAAGTTGAAACCACTTATTCCATACCCGTCCCTCGATTAATCGCCCTCCTCTGATAGAAATATTTAAAATGATTGCCTTCCTTGAATAATTGCCCCCGCCCCCCTCGCCATTTTCTCTTTCTCTTATTCCCTCCGTCTCAAGTTAAAAATTGACATCTTGGGTAACCAACAAGCTTTCATTTAATTGTTCACAACTGAATGGTTACAAATGCACTGGCTTTTTTTCACAGTTTTTTTCTTCACAGTTTTTTCTATGGTAGTGTTCTTGTATTTCACTGTTTTCCTTATTGCTTGGTATATTAAAACAAAATATTTAGGGAATGACCTCCTGTGAGAAGTATTTGAAATAATCGCATCCTTCAAATAATCGCCTTCCCTCAAATAATCGCCCCCTTTTGATGCAAAAATAGAAATAATCGCCCCCAGCTACATTATTCAAGGAAATACAGTATTTCCATTGCAGTTTTGACAAGTTCAGGTTTTGCAAACTTGGTTTTTTCATTGCTTTGATACTGCTGATGTCAATTAAACTTGCATTTTTGTAACATTCAATCAGTCTTCAGTGAATTACCAGAAACAAGTTTAGACTGTGAAGTGCCAGTTGTCCAAAGTTAGAAAAGACTAGTCTCTAATTTAGTGTAAAGTTGACATTACAGTCAGGTTTACTGAGGGCTGTTCATTAAGCTAGATTCCTTGTTATATTTTTCTCTATGAAAATTCACCTCATTGGTCAGTTTAAAACATATCTCTTGATACCACATTTGAAAGCCAATTTTTTATTCTTAGAGTTTTGAGAAATTTGGATTTCACTGTATAATAGCCTACAATAATGGATCAGTTGACATGTTGAATTGATTAGGAGTCAAATATTCAATAAACAACCACCTATTTTCAGCTGCCTTTGCACCAGTTAAAAAACTATACTTGGTGCTTTTAGGACTGAGTGCACTGTTTTGTTTGCCCGCCATCCCCCTAAGTTATATTCTGATGTTGTCCAAATTTGAATTTGTTTAAGTCAACCTCTTAAATAGCCTTCAGCTGTTCGAAACGAATGGTACTTCAGCTAGAGGGGCCCACAGAACTATTATTAATGGATGTCTATTTTGTCCTGCCTTACAGATAAAGACTAACAGCAAAACCCAGTTTTACATTGAATTTCACTCCACATGTTTGGAAGGTAAGCTAACTTGGACCAGTTGAAAGTGTTATTATATATTGACCGTGTCAATATAATTAGTTTTAATTATTTACTTATTCATTTATTCTCTAGGATAAAAGAATTGAGATAAAATCAAATGTTTCTATCTTGCTAAGATCATTTTCAAGTTTGGAGATTAAAAAATTTTGAATATAGTGAATAAAAATTAATAGGACATGAGAATTTGAAAAGTGATGAAACATGTAAATGTGCACTAAGCGTTACAAAACATAAGCAGTAAAAACTAACATATCAATGGGTAGATAAAACAATAGTACAACAAATTGCAAAAGATACAATAAGTGTGGATTATAAAATACTCTGCGCATTAAAAATAATTTTGCAAGATGGGGTCAGACTGCTTGTTCAAAGTTGATTTATTAAATCCTTTTAGCAAAAAACCCATTTCAAATTTCCCCTGACACTTTTGTAAGATCTTAAATTTAAAATTATGTCACTTTGGGTCCCTCCCATTTTCCTCTCTGAGGTGTTTCCCGATGTTCCTCAATACATTTACATTTACAGTAGGTTTCTTTTATCTTGGCTGATGTTAGATCTGATCTTTTGGCTTGTGTATACAGGATGGATATCTGTTGCGATATTGTGACTTAATGTTCCAAGTTGTTGTCCATGTGGACGACATGCTGAGCGTAATGCTCAACAAAGAAACAGCTGAAGCATTTTTATACACACTGAATAACAGCCATCCTTCAGTTAACTTCACTGAGGAACTAGCTGAAAACAGCAAACTTCCTTTCCTAGTGGCAGAGGTTTTATCACTTTTGTTTCCTAACACTTGGTGGTTATGTGCATATTTTTATAGCTTTGTAAGTTCATACACTGTACGTCTTATTTTACTCGCGTATGCCAAAAATTTTAATCACGTTTTCAAAACTTGAAAAGAATTTTAGCAAGATCAACATTTGATTTTATTTGTAGTGTTTTCCCTAAAAGATGTTTCGAAGAAACTACTTATTAGAAAGTATTCATTTATTTATTGATTTATTTATTTATTTATTTATTTATGTAAAGATTTATTGTTCAATCTTGAGATGAGATACATACTGATTCACTTGGTAGTGGAATTAATGTGCAAGATGGAAAGCTTAATTTACTAGTTTTTTACGTGATAGCTCTTTGTACAATTAAGTTCTAGATAGAGAGCAGGTAAATAAAATAGCAACAAAGAAGGAGAAATTAATTGCAACCTGTAATATGTACATGTAATCATGTTTCAAGAGATAGTAGATAACGTTTTATATGCCTCGTTTTATATAATTATATTGTACATGTAGTCACCATAGTTGTTTGTATTGGCTGTCAGTCACCATTCGGTTATGTATCACTGATACCTCTGTTTTTTTTTTCTTTTTGTGTGTTTGCTTTTTTAAGACATGGTGAAGTCAGACAAGAACAATGTGATGGAATCTGGAAAAAAGTACTTCAGTGAAAACAAGTCAAGTGGAGACTATTCGTATCCCGAGTGGAGTAAGGCAGTTATTCCCCCAGTAAGTCGGATATTTGATTCTTATGACCTATTACTAGTAGAGCCATTTTTTTAAAATTTGCAACTTTTCATCAATCTCAATGTCGTTTACTTTGCTGGGTGTAATGGTGACCAAAATTGGAGATCTTTCCGTATTTGTTTTGTTTTCAGGAAGTCATTTCTTGTGATTGAGGCATTTGTTTTGTTTCTGATTTTAAAATGAGCTTGGCATAAATTGGATAATCTTTTGTAAGGCAAATAGCCCATTTCCAAGCCTTGTGCCAAGCCTTTCTGTTGTTTTGTTTCATATTGTAATAATTTTTTAGGGTTAATATTTTCTTCAGACCAAAACTGCCAGAAAGTTACTCTACCTTCCATACATTTATCTTGGTCCACCTTTAGACTGCTAATAGCTAAAACATTTTACTTCATTAGTTCTCCCTCTCTCTCTCTTTCTTTCATTCATTAGCTTCAACCCATAATACCAGATTACAGATACCTTGAGGAACAGCATCTGTTACTGGCCATCAAGTCTGTAGACAATGACGAGTCTTACGGTAAACATTGTTCTGATCATGCAAGGTTATGTACAGAGTAGTATGGTCCTGTATGTTTAAATCTTACGCTGGAATGTGTACCAAATCTGTGTAAAGTGTACCATTTTCACGTCACTTGTTATTCTTTTTGTTGGAACCTTGAGGTATACCATGCTGAGGAGGCCTGACAACAGCAGTCCATAGCTGCTAATGTTCTGAACTCAATTTTTGTCATTCTGTTAACTGTTCCTCCTATGTTTAGAGAGTGTGACTGTCACATTTATTTCCATTCCCTGATTGGTTAGCTTGAGAAACTTTTAATGAAGGGCTTTGGTAAAGTCCACTGCACCATAGATGGAGTCACAAGCCCAAAAAACTTTTCAAGATAAAAAAGACTACTTTCACAACCCCATAGGGTCATTTCTTTTTAGGACACTGTAAAAATGGAGATTTCCATCTTTGAGTCAAAAAGTGCTCGATATAACATTGAAAAAGTGATATTTTGCAGAGCAAACAGAATGAAATACAAGCTTCGAAGTGTTTTTAGTGATCAGAACAACAGTTTTGAAAAAAATCATGGTGCTGTTCTGTGTGATGCCAAAGTGTGCTTGGTACATTTATGGTTTCATTTTTGAAATATGTGGGAGGAGTAGTAGTTTGTAGATTTTAACTGTTTTAATTGTTAAATAATAATATTTATGGCATCGGATAAAAACCAGCCATAGAAATACTGGGACAGCTCTCACAGAAATAGTGGTTTTGGCAAATTTAAGGAAAATGTAGTAAATACACTTTTCTAGATGAATACTGTGTGCTAAAGACGATAATTTTGTTTAGCAAGCTTGGGTCGGCCATTTTCACATTTAGATCAGACATTACTATATTAACATACCACATTATGACATGAGAACAGGGCTATGTGTTTTACTGTGTCATAGAATGCTCTAAGACAGTTTTTCCTAGAAAATTAATGGAATCAGTAGGTGAAAATGTATTTGACTATAATTCTGCTCTTGCAATGTATAAAAGTACAGCAACTGAATGAGTTAAAAGTTATTATTCAACAGTATCTGTATCTCTCAAATGATGTATTTGTTCATTCAAAACTCCTTACCTGGGCATATAAGATTTTCTAAGATGACTAATCTTTCAGTTTGTAAAAATTCATCGAAATGTGTAGAAATCTATTAAAAATGTATACAGATTATATGAAAAATGTATTTGAAAATTTGTAAACGAATAAACAAGAAAATTGCTTCACTTATCCTAGTGGTGCTTGATGCAGAAATGTGCAAAATACAAATATAAGGAGGAAAGTATTACTAGTTACTTGAGTTTCACGCCTAGAGCGTGAAACTGAAGTAACTAGTATTACTTTCCTTCTTATATTTGTATTAAAATGTATAACATGTATAAAATGTATAGAAAATGTAGAAAAGTTTACAGATGTATAGAACGTGTAAAAAGTAAACATTGTACAAAAAATGTATAAATTAAAATATATTAAAAATTGTTTCAAACATTAAAAAAGTATAAAATCTATAAGAAATGTTAAAATCTGTAATTTTATAAAAAATGTCGTAAAAAGTTTAATTTGTTTTTAAAGATTAAAAACAAGTATTAAGTGTAAAATACGAGTAGAAATTGATAAGACGTATCGCTCATTTTCTATAAGTGTTCTTATACAACTGACGATGGATGATGTTTCATCTGAAACATGTTTTGTTGTCTAATGTGAGGTATTGACTTCAAATGTACTGTGTGGTTTTTGAGAGCAATATCACACCTACTTCTAAGAAGCCTTGGCAAAAAACTGTAAAAAATGTGTAAAAATCTACAAAAAAAGGTGTGGAAATCTATTTAATATTTCAAAATCAGTAAAGTTGTTGCAAAATGTATGCAAAATGTCTACAAAATGTATAAAAAGTCAAAAAATATATAAACAAAGTCTAAAAATCTTTACGAATGCATAAAAAGTTATAAAAAATCTCTAAAAAAAGTTTTTGAAAATTTGGAAGTATGGTTTGTATTTTCGAGTTCAATTTCGATTAATTTGCACGAATGAGTTTTTCAGAAAGTTGAAGTTGCATGAGCCGCCTTGGTGAGTGCAATTTCAGCGTTTTGAAAAACTCACAAGTGCAAACTAATTCCAAATTGAACGAGGAAAACCGTATGATTACTTGTAATAATATGAACATGAAAATTTTGCATGGAGGAAGTGCCGGAAGATCTTTCCTTAAGCCATTTTTCTCATGCGACAAACCTTTTTTAAAAGTCTGTTGAGTTTCAGCAGACCAATGTCGTCTTCATTTTTTATGATTTCAATGGTGTAGAAAATTTCCTATTTTAATTCAGCCAATCTTAATTCAGAATTACGATGTGTAATTTGCACTTGTGTTGAACTGCACTCTTCTCGCCCAAAGAGAATTGAGTATTTTTTATGCATATTATCAGTGAAAGGATTATCATACTTTGTACTGCTAAGAAGCCTTGATATAATTTTTTTAAAAAAGGTGTAAAAATTTATCAAAGATGTATAAAAGTTTATAAAAAATGCAGAAAAATATTCGAAAATTTCCTGCTTCTCCTTAGTAGAGAGATCCTTATTGAACATATGGATGTGGACGTAGTAGTGTAAATGAGGCTTTGAGACCAGCTGTTTTGAATATGTCTAATTCAAGCACCAGTCATCAAGTTGAAAAATTTTGATTCTAAACGGCCTAAATTCCATGCCAAGTATTTGAATTCAAACAGTTAAATGCTAAAACTCCAGCGTTATTCCATCTAAAAAAGTGTATTTGCTCGAATTTGCCGACAGAAATTTAAAATAGCAATTTTTTTTGCAATTTTTCTTAGTCTGTATAATTTGCATCATATGTTGACTGACAGTGGTTCAATCATTGTCTAGGGGAGTGCTGTGTCGCATTGAGGACCATGGTCAATGTCATTCCACAGGAACGCGATGGCATCATTCTGTCACATCATGGCGAAAAAACTGGAGAAATTATGTACGTCTTGATGCTTAGTTGTGTATTCATTTTCTCCAGAAAAATGCAGCCCTCATTTTCTGTATCAAATCATGACCTGTTTGTTGCTTGTGATAATCTTTTCACCTCCTTTGTTGGAAAGAAGTTAAGTTCCAGATTTTCTTACAGTTGCTTTAATCGTACAATCACGAACTGCACAAAACATACTAATCCTTACAAAGAAAACCATTCCAAGTAGTTACCAAAGATCATTGCAAGTCGAACGGAGAATGGGTGTAGCAAAGAATCATAGATAGAAATACTCTTATCATGCTTCTGTACAAATTAATTGCTGTTACAGTTAAAGTCTTCTTTCTTTACGCTTATATGAATTGTT
>CM042755.1:9574502-9579502 GCA_022496165.2 Catalaphyllia jardinei
TCTGATGGTACAAATAAAGTTGTTGTTGTTGTACTCCTCCCACTAGTCCAAAAGTGAACAAGTGGCAGGACATCTTACAAATGGTGACATTTTCAACTTGTTATGTCAATTGATCTTGTGAAGTTAGATACTGAAAAGAGTATTGTCAAAAGTGGCAAAACTCACCATCTACTTTATGATGTCAATATCTGCTGAACTACTCACATGTATCTGATTCTTTAAAAAATATAGCAAAAATCAGCTTTCTACACAAAGAGCTGTCTGCTTGAAGACTTTGTGACAACTTTGGGGGAACATTGTTTTAATTAGACATCGCTTCAGTCAGAGATTCACACGATGATTTGATCACAGGCTCCTCAAGCTCAAAATACGTGGTGTATGCGACAGAGAATTGTATGGGAAAATCACCGATCGTAAAAAATTGTGTAAATGACTATCTCATTTGAAATAAAGTTTTCCTACCTCAAATGTGTGACGAACTTGTCTGTTGTGCCGATTTTAGATTTTAGAGGAAAAGTCACGAATTGCAATAAAAACAACAGTTCCATAAAGCCCAATAAATTTCACTCCAAATACGTGTGCTTCGGCGGCCGAAAGACTCGTGAAGAACGACAAATTTGCCTTAAAATTCGCCTCTTCAGCTCTGCTGAGACGCTTGTGTACCTGCCGGAGACAACGGCCGCTCGCAAGGTGGTTTCACCTCAACTCTGATTGGTCCATTTTAATTTGAGCTCGCGCTGACAACACGACCGTCTGCCGGAGGAAAATGTACATTTTGTCGCGAATCAAGTGTCCCACTAGTGCTCCCAAGGGCTATTTTCTGACACCCGTATAGTTAACAATAGCCAATCACAGCTTTGTTTACAAGAGTCTGGGAAAAGCCCGCGAAAAGCTATGTGAAAATTAATGAATGTGACGGTGCCGTGCAAAACAAAGCAAAATTCGCGAGTATTCAGGAGTTTCACTCAACTCGTCCAGTAAACCCGCAATTGAAAACTTTATTTCAAATGAGATAGTCATTTACACAATTTTTTTACGATCGGTGATTTTCCCATACAATTCTCTATATACACAAGCTGTCGCATACACCACGTATTTTGAGCTTGGGGAGCCTGTGATTTGATGTGATTTGTATTTCTACTTCCAGTAATTGTGCTAGTGCTCGTCTCTGCTGGTGCACTGGAAGACGCTCTACGCCAAATACAACTTCGCGGATTTATTTTATTATGTCATCAATTTGTTCAGACGTCAAACAAAAAAAATATATTTAACTTTGAATCATTTTCTCTTCTTAACTGTTCCGTGTATTTCGCCTTTTCATTCTACTCATAACAACGTAAACAAATTACGTCATCGAAAATGCTCTGTTAAAAGATCAGAAAACTGACTGGTCTTGTTCGATGATTTCGTTTGTGATACTACTCAACTCGTGAATAGAAATCGAACGACTGTAAATCTTCCTTTCTCTCTTTTAATTATTTGTTATTTTCCCACTACATTATCTGTTTTTCTTAAATATTTCGACTATAGTCAGTATTCAATGTTCATTTTTCCGTTCTGTCTTTAAATGGCTTACTTGTTTACGATCCCCTTCACTTGATTTCGACTTGGTTCGCTTGGATTTCCCAGCGGATTTCCTGAAATTGGTTTTTCTTCTCCAACACCTTTCCATATTTTCGGACTCGACCCAGGAGGAGTTTCCGTCTAAATCCAGGCAGCTATATTGGACGCCCAAAGCAAGGCATTTCAAAGTATTAGAGCACATCGCAAAATCACCTACAATATTAAGTTTTCATAAACATCGAACACTTTCTTTTAGTTCGGGACTATCGAGATCCTTGAGATCAGCAATATTACTGCAACTATGCACAACATAACTTTTCCCCGGCATATTTTAACTCAACATTAACCCATTACTGGTAAGAAAAGGCAAGAAACATTCAATTTAGTAGGCATTTCACCCCCAGTCGAAGGTTTTCGTTACGAGTATGACGTCACTAGGCCCATTCCTCCTACTGCGTGGTAGGAACATGGCCGATTAATGGCGGACGCAAAAATTGCGAGAAATCGTGAGAAAAAACGGACTTGCAGTACTCGGGTTGAAAAACTGCTTGGCCTGGTAAGTAACGGCAACATAAACTTTCGAAAATTACACAAAAATAAAATTCGGAAAAGTTGATCGAACTGGCACTAGTTGCCAGAAGTTCCTGGAAGTTTCAGGTAAGCTAAATTTATTGATTGACTTGAATCAGGTGCTATTGATAGTTCTGGGCTGTTTTAATTTTAATTTCCCACTGATTTTATATGGGGTCAGTAGGGGGTCAGTTTGGGGTCAGTTGACCGGGGGTCAGTGTTTTGTCGAAACCCAATGTAGCTGTTTACGTGCAAGTCTGTTTACTGTTTTGTGTGCTGTATATGCCATTGTTCGGCTAATTCAAAACATTTGCAATAGCACGGTCAAACGGCTCAACTATACTCAGAATTACTCGTTAGAACACAGCATGAAGTGCCCTTTCTAAACACGAGTGAAGCCACAAAAAGGTCGAGTGACCGAACAGAAAACGGTAGAAGTATACGAAACGTAGAAGTCGTATAGGCAGTCAACCCCACACTAATATTAGCTTGAGCTGGAGACTCATACCGGAGCTCAGAAGGCGGTTTACACGATGGCGACAGTTCGATCAAAACACAGCGCGTCACTGAATACTTTTGTTTCAGTTGCGTTGCATAATTTGACTTCTTTGCCTGAATTCACTCGCCTTAGACACAAGTTCCTCGCACTTCCTGAATATCAGCGTCGAAAGGGAATCACTCTCAGGGCCTCTCTCATATGTGCCCGGTAACCGGGCTGGCTCGGTTACCGGGACGAATTCTGTGGTGTGTTCATATGGGAAATTTCAGCCCGGTCGACCGGGATGAATTCAAGAAACACAACCAAAATGGTGGAACATAAACTTATACTATTCGCGATTGTCAGAACTTTGTGGACCCTTGTAACTTTATTAATAAAGCTATTTTGCATACTCCTGAAGTGAAAATACATACTAGACCAAAATTATACCATTTTGGGCGCTATCTGGTGAAAGCGAAGCTATTTTGTCGAAAATGTTTCGTCCCGGTCACCGGGCTGGGGTGTTCATATGGGAAAATTTTCATCCCGGTTACCGAGATCTCGGTTTTTGCGACCGAGATCTCAGCCCGGCCTCTCAAATGAACACATCGATATTTTTACAAAGAAAAGAGTGGCGAGGTGACATCTCGGAAACCGAGCCAGCCCGGTTGACCGGGCTCATATGAAGAGGCCCTCAGTCGAATAAAAATTAGACAAATTCCACACACATTTCGAAGATTCGAGGCAAGATTTTTGTCACTGTCAGCTTTTCCAGCTCTACTTAATACCCGAAGCAAGTGGCGGCTCTCGAATACATCGCCGCAAAATTTCGCGCATGAACTTTAACACCAGTAAATTACTGAATTTGCAGCTCTTCTCAGCCACAATGGCGAGTCCCAGTTAAGTTGGAGATTTACACGCGAACCTTACCCAAAATATTTAGTTCTAAGAAAATTCTATCAACCAATCAAAATGCAGAATTAACCACAGGAATTCATACATTACTGTTTTATGAACATTTAAGTAGACACGTGACCAGCCGATGCCAGGGTCTTTTCCCGCCCCGCACACAAGATAGGGAAAAGGCCCTGGGAACGAGGTTGACAATGTGGACCTCAATCCTTCAATAGACCCTTCTCCAAAATGGCGGCCGAAATTTCAAATAAATCAAAGTTAAAACGTATACTAGCACTAGAAAGAACACCTTCAGTTTAGTATCCCTGCAAAGTTTTAGCAATTCAGGTGTAATATCAGCTGAGAAAATGTAAGTTGAAAATTGAAAAATTTAGAGACGTTTGTATGACTGGGGATATGCATACCCCCAGTCATACAAACGTCTGTAAATTTTCCAATTTTCAACTTACCTTTTCTCAGCTGATATGACACCTGAAATGCTGAAACTTTGCAGTTTCACTAAAGTAAAGGTGTTTTTTCTAGTGCTGGTATACGTTTTCAGTTTTAGCTAATTTTAACTCATTGAATTTTCGGCCGCCATTTTGGAGAAGGGTCTATAGAATGTCGGGAAGATGTAATGAAGCAGTTAGTGTGTAAGCTCGCTTGATAACACAACCAACACCTTGATTATTCTGGGTCAGTATCGCTTAAAATACGTCATAAACCCAATGCAGCGATAATTGTTTGTTACACTGACAGAAAACTATACTCATAATGTAAACGAAAACTTGCTGCAAGTGCATCTGAGAAGCTACAAAGGAGAAAGTCAATAAACCAAGCCGCATACGACGGAAAGAAAAGCTTTGTTGTTAAGTTTGCGTTAATCCTTGTGAAACCCGTCCAGGAGCCAGTAACATGTACAAGCTGTATGGCTTATTTTTCAGTTATGGATGAGCCAGTAACATGTACAAGCTGTTTGGCTTATTTTTCAGTTATGGATGAGCCAGTAATATGTACACGCTGTATGGCTTATTTTTCAGTTATGGATGAGCCAGTAACATGTACAAGCTGTATGGCTTATTTTTCAGTTATGGATGAGCCAGTAACATGTACAAGCTGTATGGCTTATTTTTCAGTTATGGATGAACCACGTTAACTCATTGATGGCGTATCCATTCATCTATCTCGTCCTGTCATTGGCTCCTTTTGTTCACAGGTAACTGATAAAATTACGTTCATCACTTCTTACAGATATCGAGGCATCTCAAGAAAAGAACAAAGAAGCCCTCACCTTTACTTCGTCAGCTTATGTAGGAAGAATGTATCACGTTAGACTATAAAATAGAAAACTGAAACTTTCCGGAAGCACTGACTTCAAGTTGTCATAGGCTGGGCGCATTCCTACACTCAAAGCGGGCGTCTTCCTTTCTTTTTGACCAGCGTTCAGGAGACACATTTTCCCATCCCTGGGCATGGTCAGTCCCGTTTAAAGGGG
>CM042755.1:9584502-9598712 GCA_022496165.2 Catalaphyllia jardinei
AAAATGACCAAATTCTACGTTGTCCAGAGAACGTGAACCATAACGGCTATTTTTTTTGTGTTTTACCTTGTCACAGAAACAAAGGAAAATGACTGTAGAGTATCACAAGATTTGTAGGTCGATTGTAACATAATTTTTCAATCCACGTTGTCCTCGGCGTCGCGTCGTGGTTTTTTAAACTCCCTATTACTTAAAACATTCATTACAACTTGATTCCTGAGTGACGATACAGTTAACCTGCAGCTATTTAAAACCTCTATTTTGTTTCGTTCTTGTTAATCTGCATCTCTTTTGTTCCTCGGTCTAACGAGGTGACCCGCGGGATCTGACTGAGATGGCGCAGTGCTGAGAGCACTCGCCTCCCACCGCTGTGGCCTGGGTTCGATTCCTGGACCCGGCGTCCCATGTGGGTTGAGTTTGTTTTTCTGGTTCTCACCATGCTCTGAGGGTTTTTCTCCGGGTTCTCTTGTTTTCCTCCCTCCACAACAACCAACACTCCAAATTTCACTTCGATCCGGAAATAAGGGCCACAGGTTTGTCAGCTGTGCTGTTAAGTGTCATCCTTACTAAACGTTATTGATTGATTTGCATAGGTAATCATACGGTTTCGAATTCAATTTGGAATAATTTGCACGAGTGAGTTTTTCAAAAAGAAGCGGCTCGTGCAATTTCAGCTTTTTGAAAAACTCACAAGTGCAAATTAATTTCAAACCGTATGATTACTTATTAATAATACAAACATGAAAAAAACCGCGCGGAAAAAGTACCGGAAGATGTTTCTTGAATCCATTTTTTTGGCATTTGTCATTGCTTTACATGATATCACTGGTCTACAAAATTTCTCATTGTCTTTCTGCCAATCATAATCCAGAATTATGATGTGTCATTTGCACTGGTGTTACACTTAAACTGCACTCCTCTCAGCCAATCAGAATCAAGTAATTTTTTCATGTGTATTACTAATTTAGTTTTTCATGTGTATTATTTATTTATTTATTTATTAATTCATTTATTTATTTATTTGCAATCCAGTGCGACTCCTTTCTGAAGTCAGAGAAAGCGTGTAGCTTTCCAAACAGAGTTTGTGATTGGCTCAGCAAACAATAGATAAATGAATTAAACAATGGCCCTAACGCTTGAAACACTGAGAGCTACAGGATAAGAGAACGAATCAAAATACAGGTCTGGGCGAAGAGGTACAGCACTACTCTGAAGCCATGGGCTGTCAAGACCTATCCCTAACTTCATGCATAACTACACGATATAAATCGGAAATATTTCGTATTTTACGAAGATGTCCGAAATAATACTTATGTCCCTGAATTCTAAAAATAACTTACAACAATGCGTTCAGGATTAATTAAATAAAGGTGATTCCTCAGTACTGCGTTGCGCATCCCTTTCACGTAATTGGCGCTCAAATAAATGCTCGTTTTCTTTTAAACATGCATGATGAACTATATTTTTTATTGTATAATTTTGATGTAGAAAATAATCGAAAACAATGTTCAGAAGGAAACAAAAGATATCACTAAAATAGTGCACAAAGCCGTTACTCTAGGGTGTGAATTATGACCTCGAAAACAACGATTCGAGGAACGTTTTGAGTAAATGTCTTTCAGAATTGACTATTTTTTCCATAAGTTATATATTACTTTGTTCCATGTCCCAGAGACTTTCTACCTATCCAGATTCTTTTTCAAGTATTGCTTTAATAACCTATGTTTCAAGCCACCGCAAGGAACGTAGTTAGGCATAATTGGGGTAAGATTAGCCCATAATATATCTTTAACGAGCATGGTGAGCACCAAAGTTCCAAACAAGTTGTTCGGCAACTTTTATTTATGAGGAATCACCTTCAGCGACAGCGCGTTTTAAAGCAAATTTCTATCTATTGACCCAAGGGAGGTGGTGGAGCGGCAACTGGTGTGGGAGAGGGGGGAGGGAGAGGGGATTCAGTTGATGTTGCCGAGGACCAAGACGAGTCATCATTGGCTCTTACTTCTGTTGTCTCTCCCACAGGATACTCTCGAACAAGACGCTTCTCAGAAGATGAGTGCTGCATGAAAGCAACCTGAAATAATCAGTAATAGCCAGTTAAAATCTTGCTACGAGGCATTCTCAGTGCATGCTCTACATACGAAATAAAAAAAAGTGACGGCGCTAGATAAATATTATGTAACAAAAATGTTTTACCGAACATGTATGCATGCGTCCAATACATTAGGTTGCTGTTACGACCAACACACATTGTTTCAACTATTAGCACGGTAAGTGTCGAACTGAAGCAATTCGCCTTTGATTTGCTTTACATACGTTAAAAGTAATTGGCTGAAAAAAAAACTGTCATCAAATCAGAAGTACAACCAAAACTAATCATGACTCGCTGACCCAATTTTTTTAGCTTCATGTATTTGCTTGAGTTTGATTCTCTGGATTGTTTGTCAGAGTGATTCCTCTGTTATTGATATTATTACACTCAGTTGAAAATGACTCTATAATCTACATATTAATTTCCATGAAATGTTTCAAAATTTGCGCTAACATTCAAGATTTTTCGTACTTTGAACTAATTTTAAAACTTTGGCAGTGTCGTGTAGACTTGAGAAAATTCAATCATAAGTAATATTGTTTAGATAACAATTTCCATCGCACACTTCAGCAGAAAACTTGTCAGAACAGAGTAAAGCTTTTCCCGACAACACATGAACAAAACAGCCTTATAAGGCTTAGAATAGGCTGTACCTTCATGTGAGACCAGTTGAGCCTGCTCAGTGTTTCTTTGTCCATACCAAAGACAATGGCATTTAGCACCCCTAGATAAACCAGTAGAGAAGAAAAGGTCAGAAATACCTTATATAAATGTAACAGATGATTCGGGTTTGCGAGCGATGAAAATTTAACATATATAACAAACTAGAACCATAACCGTTGCTTGATACAACAATAAACAACAAACGCTAAAATGAAAAACAAAAAAGTAATAAAAACCTCACCAACTAAGGGACTGGACACAACTTGGAGAAACAGAAGTGTAAAGTTGGCTTTTGAAGTGGCTGCATCATGAATTCTACAACGTTAGAATAACACAAAGATTTCAAAACAAAACTCCAGCCACTGTCCAGGCTGTCAACATGAGTCGAGATTAATCAAGACCAATGATATATTGAGAATTCTTCCTATTGCAGTTTTACTTGTATTGTTTATCGTTTGACGGAATTATGTATTAGCAAATTTTCACTTCGAAATAAACTAACCAAAAATGAGAACTATATTTGTAGCGACAATGATTTAAATACAAATGACAAACAAATTATACAAAACGAGCAAGCTATACGAACCTGTCTATAAGAGGACATATTGTTGTTAAAAGATATACCACAGGGTACCACATCAGGGGCTTTATGTCCTCCTTCATCAATGCCTGCCAATCAGCCAGAATGCACATTGATATCAAAACATCCTTACTTCTTACTCATTTACTGCACTTAATACATAAGACCTGATTCAAAACTGAATTCAAATTGATTAAATGTTCATGGTGTCATGTAGCTTATTGCCCGATATATCACTGGGACCTCGGATCTAAACTTGTTGTGGGTTTGGCTCGTCAGTTACGAAACCATTCAGAAACGTTTCGCCCTAAATGTCTGCAGTCTGATATGACATTTACGACGAAGGAAAACAGGTGTCATTCGGGCAGGTATGTTTTGCAGTTTGCAGGTTGAAAAATTGACTTTCAAGTCCGAGTGAGTCTACTTAGCAGTTCGGTTACCCTAAATAGCCCTCTGGTTAGCCTAAATTAACTTAGATTGCTCGCGCGTAGCCTTTAGAGAAGGGGTTCATTCGACTTCAACTCAAATAAACAAGTCGTTTCAACCTGCAATATACCTGCTGGTGTCCGGTTAAAATGCCGCTCGTCAAGAGACGTTTCCTTTAAATTACAATAATATTCAGAGGCAGCAATGTTGCACTATGGGTTCATTCAAATGAACTTCATTTGCTACTAGGAAAAAATAAAACCTTCAGAGGAAAAGAAAAATGTCGGATATCGATACATGCAGATCTAATTACTTCCTTTTACGCTTTAGAAAAACACTCACTTTCCTTTGGTCAACTTCAGCATTGTATATTCCTTCCCAACTTTTTATCTACAGGATAAAAACTATAACTTTAATACCTTTTCTTATTTGTTTTACCATTACTTCTTCTATACATCCTGTTTATACCGATAATTTGACCGCACATCACCTAAAGGCAGCACAGTGAACCTTACGTGATCTACTTAAAATGTTTCATATCCAAGACTCACTGAGGAGCTAAAAACCATTTTAACATCACCTATCAAGGACGGATCTAGGGGAAGGGCCAGCCTTATTTGGGGTAAAAAAAGAGGGAAGAAAGAAAAGCCGGCAGGGCAAGCAATACAACCCCTCATATATATGGAAAAGGGTTTAGAGCTCGGCCTCTGCTTCCCTGGGGTGGAAGGGGAGATCTTTGCAGTTGTAATATCTCTTTATGAGCCATTTCAAAGAAGGGTTTTGATCTGAAATGTAAGCTGGCTATATGATCTCAACTGACCTGTCTCCTGATTGTTACAAAGATGTAGGAATAAACAATAAAAAGTCCAATGATGCAGAGATATACAGGAATGTAATACCTATGGATGGAAACACCAGATGAATGTTATAACATGCTAGTTTTTAATATTAATCAATACATGTGTAAAATGCTAAACACATCGAAGTAATGAGGATTATCTCAGAGGGCCTTAATGTCAAACACTGAACTGCAAATGTCCATGAATTAGACTCTAAAACACTGTTGCGCTGCACCAGCATGAGAGTAAAACCTTTCATCAAAGGTCAAAAATATCAGATCTAAGTAAATTAAGGTAAAATGCGGTAGTGAGGTTTGCAATCATAAAGGTTCAGAGCTGGCTCAAAGCGAATTGACTAGGCTTGGCTCTGCAATCATGGCCAGGCGTCTAACTCATGTCACTGGTAAGCAAACATTTCCATAATTTCTTGATAAACTGTTAAGGTGCACTGAAAATCAAAAATGGATAGCAACCAGTGAATGTGTTAGTAAATCAATATAAGAACAAAAATTTTGATCCTTACGTAGCAAACCTCCATGCCACACTATTGTCACTTTCTTTGGAAATCCAGCTGAAAAGGAAATAATGCAATGGAAGAGTAGCTTGCTATTTTAGACCCACCAAATCCAATATTTGCCAGTTCAAGAGTCATTACCATAATGCGTAAATATGAAATGTTCTTGAAATCATTTTGACCTAAAAATTATTCATTCCAAAAGTTCTACATCATACTTTGCGAATACCGGTATATAATTTTTACACGACTTAAATTTAAACTGTACATACTGGTACAAACTCTACAACTTACAATGACCTTCAGTTCGTCTAACATCAACTAATTGTTGCAATGTCCATACATGGTCCTAAATACCTTGTTATCTAGGATCTGCATATATCAGATATGGACCAATATCCTGTGATCTTCAGTAAGGCTAAATAACTTGTGAATACTCCAGAACTACAACTTGTCTAACTAAAAAATGCATTTCGTAGACAATTTGTTGAATAATACAACTGTTACAGAGGTTTTCTGAATTTTGCCAACTTAACTGTGTTATCAGCTAACTATGACCATGTTGTGTGCAGTTTCATAGTTAGCATACTTTTTAAGCACTTGCATATTGAAATATGATAAGAACTGTAAGTAGTCAAAGTATTTAGTAGACACCAAGAGACGCGTGAGTTTGGGGCAAAAATCAGTTTACTGAAAAACAGGCAATAAAATAGAAACCCAGGGAGGATAGGGAGGGTAAAACTAGCGAGGATAGACTGCGAATGACATTTGAGATAACACTAAATTTGATATGACCAAGGAGAAACTTGATGCGAGTGTCAAAAGACAATGCCATGCGAGAGAAGCGTCCCTAATCAAGTATTTTGACAAAGCCAAAACAACCACAGGTATATTTTGGCTGTAATGTTTACTTGTCTGACAGAATTAAATTGACCTTCTTCAAAGGCAGCCCACACTAACAAAAAGAACCACAAAAACCCACCTTGCCAGGATTTTGTAATCTTACATGAATGTCAATGTTGCCACTCCCAGTCTGAGGGTGATTTTGTCATTAGATACCATGGCTCAGAACCCAAAGACAACCAAAGGAAGTTCTATTGTTAGCTTGGGCTAGCAGTACCTTCTTTATAATTTAATTAGTTTTCATTTGCTCAAATTTTGTTATCAAATTACTGTTATAAAAATTGTTCATATCCACCACTCACCACCAGGCCCCTGCTGGTCCATAATGATCATTAATTAAAGGTAAGCAGGCAACTATTAGGGGAATTCCCCATGAAACAAGGTGATAATATCTGCAAATAGAATCAATTCAATATAATTACATTAATGCTAAGTGAAGGGGGAGGCTATTTTGTGACCCATGAGCCTCTTTTTCTGAAAATCAAAAAAACCTACATAATGCCTTAATTAATGTGGTATTTATTACATGCGGGATGCTTCTATTACGCCAAACCAACTGATGAGAGACCAGTGAGAATGCCTAGGGAAAATGGAAGAACATGCTTTTTCCAATGAAACTGGGCCAACCGAGAGGAATTGGACTCTTGCCATTTTTTATTAATTTTCCAAATTCCCTACATAAGTGAAGAGAAGTACGGCAATGAACCGGTTTGTCAAAAGTAGAACGGCAAATTTTGGTTAGACCAGTTTGACCAAAATAAGTGAACCACCTTCAGAGGTGATCCCAAATATTCCGGACAGAAGACACTGAAATGAACCTTTCCATTGGCATAATAAAAAAACCTGTGCTCTTCATGTACCAGTGCACCGTAGCATTTTGTTTCTTTTTTATTTCTACCAATTAAGCATGCTTTTGAATTACCAGATTTTGGTAGCTGCAAGTGAGGTAAACTGAAGTGTTGTGACAGCTTTTGTAAACATTGTAATCAGAGACATGAGTGATATTGAAATGGTTTTTGTTGGGAGAACTCAGAAATAGGACACATGTAGCACTGGAGGAGAACTGAGAAAAAGTCTACAGTGCACAAGACTGATTCCCCTGAAACTTATATAATGGCACACTTGTACAACATCACCAGTACACTAGCCATGTGCAACCACTTGGTTCAACTGTTTATTGTATATGAAATATGGCAATCAAACCGTCAGGCAATAAAATTTGCAGTAAAAATATACTTCAAGTTTGATCACTTGTTGCAAGCTAGAAACAATGGGAAACAACATGATATTTCTACATAGAATAATAAAATCTAGCCTCTAACAATAAAACAATGTTCACTAAACATCTGTAGCTTAACTTATGTGGCAAGGGGCTAAATTTCAACTCCCATTAGTCGAGTCATCTAAATAGTAGGAGCTCAAAAGTCATTGTTTGTGGAGATTCGGCATTTTTCCAATCAAATTTGAAGCTATCTAAAGCTTGCCAAAGAAATGATCTTTCAGTTTAAAAAGCTCTGTAAAGGACTCTGTGAGAAAAGCTCTTTTGGTATCAAACTAATGTTTGTTTGTGACAATATGCAAATGAGCTTGACAAGGAAGTACCATGAGAAGGGAGTGAATGCCCTTCCTACACTGTACAAGGGGTTTGGAAATTGCAATTTTGGTTGCTACATACCTTTGAAAAGTTGGGCTTTCTAGTCACCCCTGGCTTCTCCCCCCCCACACCCCCCCTGGAATTTCCAGTAACCCTCCTTGGGGTAAGTATGGCAGTAGTTTCTGGAACCACACATTTGTATCCAAATTTGGCCAAGTGACTATGATATTGTAACCATATGAGACCAGTGAATTGATTTCACAGGATATCAGGACAGTGCACAGAGTTTCCAACTGGCAAATTTAAAATTTGGGTATATTAAGGTGCAATTTACACTACCTTTTAAAAAGAACAGTACGATAAAAATAATATAGCTGTAAGGTTACTACATGCAACAAAAACTAATCGTACAATGCATAATATCAAAATAATATTCTTAGACTTATTGAAACATAATTACATACTGTAGTAGACAGCTGGAATGAATGTAGAGAGAACGATCATCTATCTTACTTTTCAAAGTGATCTGTTTTGACTCCTTTGATTGCATTCCAGTACAAGTTGAATGTTACACAGCAAACCCAGAGGAGAACAGAAAAACCTAAGTGGAACAAATGCATGATGTCATGTGTAATAGAAACTAAAATGGTCTTCTGGTAGTGGTTTATGACTATGGCTGAGTTCTACTGATTCATGAAGTCAGAACTTCCACAAGGTTAAAAAATAAAACAACCAAAGAAGGGCCAGATATAACCTTATAAAGACTTATGCAAAAATTTATGTAATACTAGATAATTTTTGCACTTCATTGAAGAATGGAAACCTCAAACAGCTTTTGAGCAACCAAGCCCAAACTGGAGTTTATCACATGGCGGTCCCTGAATTTGTTTCAGGGCCCAAGGTTTAATCAAGCAACTCAAGCGAATATATGCAATAAGAACATCACACTCTCATACCCCAGAAAAAAGATTGACATCATTAATCAAAAGTACCGCTTAGTGAAAACAGAAATGGTAACTAGTAAGAGTATATAACAATAATTTACTG
The DNA here is from genome assembly GCA_022496165.2 of Catalaphyllia jardinei. NCBI lineage: Eukaryota > Metazoa > Cnidaria > Anthozoa > Scleractinia > Caryophylliidae > Catalaphyllia > Catalaphyllia jardinei. Next base: position 9,593,161 of record CM042755.1, read on the forward strand.
TTCAGTTTGTAGTTCATACTTGTAAAAGAGAGTAGCCAAGCCTGGAAGTCACATAAATAGCTGTCATCAGGAGGGACACCTGTCTAGAATCAAAATGTTAAAATCTCAACAGAGGAAAGATTTCTTTGGAAAATGCAAATTATAAGAAGGTGATAACGTTAACACAGCGGGTACTTTTAGTAACAAAATGACGTTTATTGTTCAGCAGGAAAGATGCAAATGAACACATGTGCCAATGTGGCTAGCAAAATCTAGAAACTATTTCCTGCAATACAAGATACAAACACATATGACATGTTGGTGAGATCTTGTGGTTTAGAGGTAACAAACCCCAGTAGTTTCATCACAGTAATGGATAAGTTAAACTTCATTTAACATTTATTCAAAACATCTACAACTATGTCAAAGCTGCATACCTCTTCTTCTGATTGATTGATTGATTGATTGATTGATTGATTGATTGATTGAAAAAAAGACTTCAGCATGATACATTATTATGTATCCAGCCACCTTGACCTCTCGCTTGGTCAATAACCAATATACATGTCTACAATACAACTAAATGCACTAGAAAGTAGGAGATGCATGAATTATTTCTACCATAAAGTAATCAGGACCCTGTAGAAGATGTCTGTAAAGGAACTCTCCCTTGAATTCTGCACTGGCATCGAAGACGACACGGATTTTGCCCAGTTTCTGCGGGTGGTAAACGCCGTGATGGGGTATATACCAAATGCAACCATAAAATCAGAGAGGTGAAGTTCCTCCTCCAAAACCCTCTCAGCCTGTCCCTTGTCAATCATCTCCTTTATGAAGGCTTCATAGTGTTCTCCATACTTTCCGTCTCTCTTCAGCCTTTGTTTGAGCCTTTCAAGGTGACTTAGCACTAAAGATATAATTGTTTGGTAACTTTAGCCCTTCTTCTTTTAGTGGCAAGGGAATCTTGTAGTGGTCATCATCTCAGTGTCGGATGTTTGAGTCCGAGACACTCAGAAAATTCCCGATACAACAAATACGAGTTTGGAGCCACAATGGGGTGTTAGCTGTAATGTTAGAAGTAAAAAACTCTTTTTAAACGAAAATCTACGTCCGAAAATTGCATTCTACTTCGTCATTGGTCAATGTCGCTAAGGAGTCACGTGAGATATGCGCGCGAAACCAGAGCGGTCACTTGCAAGCGAACCTTTGAAGTAGTTGCACATAAAATTTTTCTATGACGAATTCAACCAATCTTCAAGATCCCGACGAAGGAACGGAGCTTAATTCCACTGAGGAAGTCGAAGACGACCTTCTAGAGGAACCTGCACTCGAAAATAGCGACTCGCTATTGGGTGTACTCACAAATTTGAACTGAAACATGGACCACATGGCAGGTTCATTGTCCGCCATGGGCGAAGCGTTCGCTGCTTTGTCAAAGCAACGCCCAGCGAAGCGAGACGCTCGCTCTGGGACTTTAGACCCTTTAAATGGGAAAACGAAGAAGCCCAGAGTTGCTGTCAGTAATACAGGTGAAACTGGCAGTGAAAGCGATTATGCAGACGTTCACGAGCTTTTGGCAACCGACGCGGAGAACGACTCTGAAGGCGCCAAAACGTCATCCGCCAACTTGCAGGACTCCTGCAAAAATGAAGGCGAAGATGAACTTTTAAAGAAATTGGCCCTCGACTTCTCTAAAGATGACAAAGTGAGCCGCCCAATCTCTAAGCAACTTGCCGAAATTATCAATAAGAGATGGGCTTCAAAACTGGGCGACAACAAGGTCAAAGAAATGGTCGAGAAATACGATCGCCCTGAAAACTGCGAGAAACTTGTTGCCCCCAAAGTGAACCCTGAGATTTGGGAAAAATTAATCCATTATGGGAAAAAGCAGGACCTCAGATTGTCCGCTATTCAGAACATGATAGTGAAGGTTGGAGCCATTATTGCACAATCAACTCAGAAGCTCATGGATTTTAGAAGCCAAGGTGCGCAAGGTGGGAAGCTAGACACGGGTGCCTTACTCACAACACAAATTGATGCCATGGCTCTGTTGGGTCACGCCAATTACGAGCTCTCCCTACGTAGACGGGAAGCTATCAAACCCAACCTTAACAAAGAAAACGGCTCGCTGTGTTCTTCTCAAACACCGATCACAACCTTGCTATTTGGCGATGAGCTTCAGTCGCAGCTTACTGCGATTCGAGCATCAAACCGAATTAGCCACACAGCTGTTCACAATAGCTCCAAATCTTCCACCAAACCTCCATATCGCCAGAAACAGAACCAACCTTTTTTAGGCAAGGGCCACTTCCAGTCCAGGTGGAAACCACAGAAAACCTGGAAGAAAAAGGAGGAAACCAGCAAGAAATAAACACCGATGAGGATATCATGTCAAAACTTCACATGTTACAGGTAACTGAATTTGAAGGCTTTATCCCTACACTAATAGCTTACCTTGTTGCACAAACAAGTTGCTTCAAAAGCGGTAGGCTAGAAAAATTTGCTCATTGTTGGCAAAATATCACCTCAGACACTGAGATTCTTTAAATGGTGTCAGGGCAATACATTGAATTTGACACTAAGCCTTGTCAAACACACCCCCCTGCAATAAAATGTTTTAGTGCTGAAGAAAATGCTATCATTTCTACAGAGGTTGCAAACCTGCTTAAGAAGGCAGTTATTGTTGAAACCAGTCATGAACCTGGGGAGTTTATCTCTTCTATTTTTGTACGACCCAAAAGAGACGGATCTCACCGAATGATCCTTAATCTCAAAAACCTGAACAAGCATGTGCAATACCACCACTTTAAAATGGATACACTTCAAAGTGTAATAAGCCTTATGACGCCTAACTGCTATATGGCCGCTGTTGACCTCAAGGACACGTACTACTCTGTCCCTATTGCGGTGGCGCACCAGAAGTACCTTAAGTTTGAATGGGGTGGTAAACTGTATCAGTTTACCTGCTTTCCTAATGGTTTAGCTTTCTGCCCAAGGAAGTTTACCAAACTTATGAAGCCAGCCTATGCTGTTTTGAGACAACTAGGACACATAAACTCCCCTTATATTGATGACTCATACCTACAAGGGGGAAGTTATGAGGAATGCCTAGCTAATGTCCTAGACACTGTGAAAATGTTCCTCTCATTGGGCTTCATTCTTCACCCTCAGAAGTCAGTTTTTACCCCTACACAAAAATTAGTATTTTTGGGGTTTATCTTGGACTCAGTCCAGATGAGAATTTATTTGACAAATGAAAAAGCTGGCAAGCTCAAATCAATCTGTACCAAGCTTATCAAGGCCCAAATTACCACAATACAGGAGGTTGCAAGAGCCCTTGGATATATGGTATCTAGTTTCCCAGGTGTCATGTATGGCCCACTTTATTTCCGTCAATTAGAGAGGGAGAAAACTCTTGCCCTAAAATACAGCAAGGGTGATTATGATGCTTTTATGGTAGTATCAGACAAAGCGTGTAATGAATTAATTTGGTGGAATACACACCTTGAAGCCAGCTACAATGTCATTAGTCATGGTGAGCCTACTGTTGTCATGTCAACTGATGCCTCATCCACTGGATGGGGCTGTGCCCTAAATGACACCAGTACAGGTGGACACTGGACTACAGAGGAGGCCACAAACCACATAAACTATTTGGAGCTCCTAGCCATATACTTGGCTCTTAAATCTTTTTCATCTATCATTAATGGGAAGCATGTGAAGATCATGGTAGATAATATGACTGCCCTGTCTGATGTGAACCATATGGGTACTAGTAGCTCTGAAAAAAGAAATGATCTAGCCAGAGAAATTTGGTTATGGTGTGCCCAGAGAAATATTTGGCTTACAGCTGTCCATATCCCTGGTGTAGAGAATGTGGAAGCTGATAAACAATCTAGACAGTCTCACTCGCAACTTGAGTGGACACTAGACAGAACTATTTTCAGGGACTGCCTCAATGTAGTAAAGGTTGTGCCCAATATTGACTTATTTGCTTCCAGACTAAACCACCAGTTTCTGCCTTATGTATCATGGCATCCTGACCCAGGGGCTGTGGCAGTTGATGCATTTCACTTATCATGGAAGCAATATGTGCCTTACATGTTCCCTCCATTTTCTCTTATCAGCAGAGTATTGCAGAAGATCCAACGGGAGAGGGTCCAAGGAATTATTATTGTTCCGAAATGGCCAACCCAAACATGGTGGCCTGTCTTGATGAGAATGCTGATCGACAATCCAGTACTACTACCCAACAGAAAGAAACTGCTGTTTCTTCCAAGCAGCCCAGAAATGATTCACCCTCTGTATCCAAAACTAGAGCTGCTGATGTGCCACTTGTCTGGAGATCTCTTGAAAGCCAAGGAATTTCGACAGAAGCTTCAAGGATCATCATGCAGTCCTGGAGATCTGGCACCACAACCCAGTACCAAACTTACTACAAGAAGTGGGAATCATTCTGCTGTCGACGGAACATTAATCCCCTTCAGGCCACTTTACAGGATGGTATAAATTTCCTTGGAGATCTCTTTGCTACTGGTGTAGGATACAGCTGTATAAACACTGCGCGTAGTGCCCTATCATCTATTATTGTGCTTCCAGGGAGTGTTCACTTTGGTAGCCATCCACTCGTTACCAGGTTTGTTAAAGGTGTTTTTGAAACTAGGCCTTCTCTCCCCCGATACAAAGAAATATGGGATGTAAACTCTGTCCTTAAGATACTTGCAACCTGGACTCTTGGAGTGAAATTGGGTCTCAGAGATATGTCCTGGAAGCTAACCATGTTGCTTGCTCTCTTGTCTGGCCAGAGAGTACAGACACTGAAGGCACTTACTCTGAGCTCGATGACTTTAACTGCAAACAAATGTGTATTTACAATTGACACGCCCCTGAAGACCACTCGGCCAGCAAGCACCTAAGTCGAATTGAGTTTTTGGCATATGAGCCTGACCAGAACCTGTGTGTTGTACAACATCTACAAGCTTATATTGATAGAACATCTCCCCTAAGAGGAGAAACGGACCAGTTGCTGATTGGCTATCACAAACCGCACAAACCTGTTTCAACTAACACTATTGCTCGATGGCTTAAGAATGTCATGGCCAAAGCAGGAATTGACACTCGTGTGTATAAAGCGCACAGCACGAGAGCAGCTGCTACATCAGCTGCAAAGGGAACACAGGTCCCTATTGATACTATCTTGTCTACAGCGGGTTGGAGTAGTGAGAGCACCTTTGCTCGTTTTTACGATAAACCTATCCAAGACACTGCCAAAAATTTTGGGCATGAGCTACTGCATAATAGCTGTTGATGCTTATAACATGGTTTTTTTTCAACCAGACTTGTTGACCATATTTTTACTGTTAGGTCACCTGTAAAGATTTGACATCCTGATGGCTGTGTACTTTGTCTCAGCACCCTGTTGTCATTAAATTTGATTGATGTTCATGATTTCTGCTCATGATCATGACGCTTTAAAGTCTCACGTGACTCCTTAGCGACATTGACCAATGACGAAGTAGAATTGTAAAATTAAACGAAACTTACCGGAAGTTGAAGTTTGATTGAGATTCTAC
>CM042755.1:9598812-9609785 GCA_022496165.2 Catalaphyllia jardinei
TACAAACACATATGACATGTTGGTGAGATCTTGTGGTTTAGAGGTAATAAACCCCAGTAGTTTCATCACAGTAATGGATAAGTTAAACTTCATTTAACATTTATTCAAAACATCTACAACTATGTCAAAGCTGCATACCTCTTCTTCTGATTGATTGATTGATTGATTGATTGATTGATTGATTGATTGATTGAAAAAAAGACCTCAGCATGATACATTATTATGTATCCAGCCACCTTGACCTCTCGCTTGGTCAATAACCAATATACATGTCTACAATACAACTAAATGCACTAGAAAGTAGGAGATGCAAGAATTATTTCTACCATAAAGTAATCAGGACCCTGTAGAAGATGTCTGTAAAGGAACTCTCCCTTGAATTCTGCACTGGCATCGAAGACAACACGGATTTTGCCCAGTTTCTGCGGGTGGTAAACGCCGTGATGGGGTATATACCGAATGCAACCATAAAATCAGAGAGGTGAAGTTCCTCCTCCAGAACCCTCTCAGCCTGTCCCTTGTCAATCATCTCCTTTATGAAGGCTTCATAGTGTTCTCCATACTTTCCGTCTCTCTTCAGCCTTTGTTTGAGCCTTTCAAGGTGACTTAGCACTAAAGATATAATTGTTTGGTAACTTTAGCCCTTCTTCTTTTAGTGGCAAGGGAATCTTGTAGTGGTCATCATCTCAGTGTCGGATGTTTGAGTCCGAGACACTCAGAAAATTCCCGATACAACAAATACGAGTTCGGAGCCACAATGGGGTGTTAGCTGTAATGTTAGAAGTAAAAAACTCTTTTTAAACGAAAATCTACGTCCGAAAATTGCATTCTATTGCACCTTATCGAAAGAAAAAAGAGTTCAGAGGACAATTTTGACAGTGTTAGTGGAACCTCTAGACAAAATCTTAAAACAGACGACAAAGGGTAATCAGTTCCATATACAATTGCTAGAAGATCAAAGGTCGTCTGTGCAAAGGAGTTGGCACAAACAATTGAACAGAATAGAAAACTGGTCGCGTTTGGTGTATACCCCATCACGGCGTTTACCACCTGCAGAAACTGGACAAAATCCGTGTTGTCTTCGATGCCAGTGCAGAATTCAAGGGAGAGTCCCTTAACAGACATCTTCTACAGGGTCCTGATCTAACCAACAACCTTAACAGAGTCCTCTGTCGTTTTCGCAAGGAACCCATTGCTTTCACTTGTAACATTGAAGGAACGTTCCATCAAGTGTACATAAGTTCTGCCCACCGAAACCTGCTCAGATTCCTCTGGTGGAGCGATGGAAATATAGACAGTAAGCTGACCAAGTTCAGAATGATAGTCCACCTGTTCGAGGCTATGTCATCCCCAGGGTGTGCGAACATTGCACTGAAAAGAACCGCAGATGACTTTAAGGAGTTCTTTTGCAGCGAACCAGCCAAATTTGTCAAGGAAGATTTTTATGTGGATGAAGGACTGAAATCAGTTCCTTCAGCCGTTGAAGCCTCAGCCCTAATAGAAAGTACCAAGAGTTTGCTTGCTAAAGGTGGCTTTAACCTTCACAAGTTCATATCTAACAGCAAGAAAGTGATCAAGGCCATCCCAGAAGAGCAGCAAGCAAGCGGTATCAAGGAGCTAGATCTTAGCAGGGATGTCCTTCCCATTGAAAGAGCCTTAGGAGTGCAATGGTGCATGCAGTCAGATTCCCTCCAATTTTCTGTAGTATTCAAGGACAAACCATTGACTAGAAGAGGGATTCTTTCTTCCATCAGTTCTATCTACGACTCTCTGGGCCTCGTTGCTCCCTTTCTGCTAAAGGGTAAACAGATCCCTCAAGATCTTTGCAAGACCCAAGTCGCTTGGGATGACATGGTGCCTGATAGTATTTAAGCAAGATGGGAGAAATGGAGAGGAGAATTGCAGAGTTAAAGATCCGCCATTGCTACAAGCCCGACAACTTTGGTGATGTCAAGTCAATTGAATTGCACAGATTCTCTGATGCAAGCGTAAATGGATATAGACAGTGTTCATACCTTAGGATGGAAAACAACTGTGATGAAGTACACTGTACCCTGGTGATGGCCAAATCAAGAGTTACCCCGTTAAAGCCAGTTACCACGCCCATGCTGGAGCTCACCGCCGCTGCAGTGTCCACCAAAGTAAGCTCCTTCCTACAGAAAGATCTGAGTTATGAAGATATCAATGCGTTCTTCTGGACTGACAGTAAGGTTGTCCTAGGATACATTTCAAATGAAGCAAGGCCTTTTCATACATTTGTTGCTAACCGGGTGCAAGAAATATGTGACCATGCCAACCTTGATCAGTGGCACTACATTGAAACCAAAGAGAACCCAGCCAATGATACCTCAAGAGGTCTGGGAGCGAACAAACTGATAAGAAGCAAACAGATGGTGGAATAGACCGAACTTCTTGTGGCAACCACTTCCAGATGAGCCCAACTTCAATCCTCAGCAATCTTCAGATGACCGTGAGGTTAGGAAGATTACAGCACTGACAACCAAATCCATTGAACACCCAACCCTCTTGGACTGCGTTGCTTATTTCTCAGACTGGTACCGCACAAAGAAAGCAATTGCTGTCTGCCTGCTCTTCATCCAGAGAATGAAACTTCATGTAAAGAAGGATAAAGACAACTCCATCAGGGACAAGAGCAATGCATCACAGCAAGACAATGGACAAATACAGCATGACCAGCCTACCAAGTTCGTTACGCTGAGGGTAAAAGATCTCCAAAGAGCAGAGTTATTGCTGATCAAGGCTGTACAGAACCAGGCATTCGCAAAAGAAATTGGAGCCTTAGCGAAGGATGGAAAGGACACCAACATAGGAAAGTCAGTAATAAAGACAAGTCCTGTACGGTGTACATCGCCTCAAACCAATCCAAGACGGCAACAGTGTTCTAAGAGTCGGAGGACGACTTCCTCAAGCCGACCTGCCATATGCTGCAAAGCACCCTGTCTTGCTGCCAAAGAAGGCACACCTTACAGACCTGATAATACGACACTTCCATGAGCATTCGGGACATAAAGGCAGATCAAGAACAAATAATAATAATAATATCTAATATTTGTATAGCACTTTTTACAATGAAAGATCAAAAGCACTTTACATGTCTAGTAAATCTAACTACACTAATTCATATAGAAATGATTAAAAGTATGTCATAATTGTAATATGTACAAATAAAAAAATATGTATATATATAATAATTCCTAAAATGTTATTAAAGTAAATCTATTAGCGAACGCTTTCTTGAATAGTCTCAACTGATGTGACCTCTCTTAGTCTTGATGGTAGGGTGTTCCATAACATTGTGGTACAGCCGCCTGAAATGAACTTCCTCCACCAGTTGCCAGCATCTTGCCTTTAGGGGGATCAAGAGGGGTGCTACAGTTTGAATGTAAACTATGATGAGATTTGGATTTTACTGACACTGAACTGGACAGAGAAGCAGGGGCCCGCCCATGGATGACTTTAAATGCCAGCAGCAGAATCTTAAAATGTATGCGCATGTGAATTGGGAGCCAATGTGAATCATACAAGGCAGGAGTAATATAGGAATATTTCCCGATGTCCATAACTAACCATGCAGCAGCATTTTGAACGCATTGCAATTGTGCAATTTGTTCCTTTGGAATACCATAAAGTAAACTATTATTACAATAATCTAACCTGCTTGTAATAAATGCATGTACTAAAAACAGAAGATTCTTCCTACTTAGATATTTGTTTATATGCCTTATATTATAAAGATGAAAAAAAGCTGATTTGCACATGTTAAGAACATGTTTGTACATGTTAAGATGTGAGTACAGCCAGCAGCCAAGGTTTTTGACTTGTGTTCTTGCACTGATTGTATCGTGCACTACTGAAATAGCACATGGCTGTAATTTGCATAAATGCTGGCGAGTTCCAATCACAATAAATTCAGTCTTACTAACATTTATCATTAATTTGTCTTATCATCCATTCCCTTATTTTCTCTAGCAGCAGTCTGCTTAAAGATCAAATATAATTGAAGGGGTGAGTGCAAAACCATGCTAAGTGACGATTTTGTGTCTGTTTTTTTGGAAAGGGTCCTTTGTTTTTGAAAAGAAGAAGAGAGACTTGCAAACGGTGAAGTTTAGTGGCAATCACAACACGGGTTCTTGGAAAGGGTGCTTTGGGCAATAAAAGGAAAAGGAGATATAACGCAAAAAAAACAAAAAAAACATCATCGACTGTTGCGGCGTCGAACCAACCCCTACTACCTTCTGACCCGGCTTGCAGCGCCGCGCATTAACCGCTGGCGCTAGCAAAGCACAGCTGAATGTCCTGGTTAATTATGTGTTTAGAATACTTGTTTCGGCTACATCAACTGCCGGTTAAAGGGATGCTTCGTTGATTTCATTGTTCAGCGAAACAAAAGACTTCTTTTGTTTCTCGTGCAACAAAAGATCTCCAAAAGATACCGCCGTAGAACGGATGATTTTTTGCATACGTTATTTCTCGAAAACGAAGAGCAAACCAGCGAAAAAAATACAGGGTGATGTTTTTCTATTTAATTGAAGACCACATGCAAAAATTCAGGCACTTTTGACGAAAAACAAAAAACAGACACAAAATCGTCACTTAGCATGGTTTTGCACTCACCCCTTCAATTGTGTATCGTCAGTGTAGCAGTGTGCTTCAGGTAATTGATCCCTAATAACCTTGGAAGAGTAAATGATGAACAGCAGTGGGCCCAAACAGTAGCCCTGAGGGACTCCATGATCTAAAACAAACTTCTCAGAAAATGTCCCATCAACAGCCACATGTTGTGTTCTGTTCCGCAGGTAGGATCTAAACTGCTCTAGAGCTAGGCCACTAACACCCACTTCCTCATTTAGACGACTGATTACGATGCCATGGTTTACCGTATCAAATGCAGCACTCAGATCTAACATAACCAATAGCGTAACCTCTTGGGGATTCATCTTCATCAAAATGTTGTCTGTGACCTCAAGTAAGGCTGTTTCAGCGCTATGAAATCTACGATACAATGACTAATTCAGGATACATTGCATTGGTGGTCATGTGCGCGTGTATTTGGTTAAACACCACTTTCTCAATCAGTTTGGAGATGTATTGTAGATTACTAACAGGCCTGTAGTTTAAAAGCAGTAGATCAAGACCCGATTTCTTCAATAGTGGATTGATAAGAGCACACTTCCATTCCTCTGAAAACAGACCTGATATCAAAGACAAATTAATAATCTTGGTAATCGCTGGCAACAGTATATCAGCATAGTCGAGTGCAACAGATGTAGGCAGTGGGTCTAGACTGCATGATGTTTTGCTGAAATCCTGTATGAGCTGTTGAACATCATCCTCGCTAAGCGCCATAAAAGCATTAAGCTGAGCAACACCAGGTTGTGCATCTGCACCACTATCATGTGGGTTGATGGGTAGAGTGAGTGCCAAGTTATCTAACTTAGAGTGAATGTTCATTATCTTTTCTACAAAATATTGTCTCATTTGGTTAGCAAATTTCAGCTTGTCAATGCATGGAGGAAAGACAGACCTTTGTTCACCTTGATTGAGAAAAGTTTTCGCAACGGCAAATAATTTAAGCTGATCAGTGTTATTCTGCTCAATGAAGTTTTGGTAAAATGTTATCTGTGCTTCGTTTATTGTCTGACTTACATTAGTTCTTTTTTTGCCTTGTAATTCAACGTGTCCTCTCTGCGGCCAGTGCATCTCCATTTTCACTCTGCTTTTCTTTTTTCACGCCTCGTGAGTTTAATCTTCTCATTGAACCATGGCACTAGTGGCCTCGCACTGATGAGCATGTTTATCAAGTACATCAACCAGAGAGTTATTATAACAATGTACTAGATCATCGAGCGTGTCTGGGCAGTTCTCAAAAAGATTAGAGCATAGTATATCATCCTTGAACTTGCCTTTGTCAATTCCTTTAATCTGCCTATAAAATACTTGTTTGACACAGTGTGCTGGTCTTCCCGTGATGAGATCACACGTAACCGTGAAATGATCAGAGAACAGATGATCCGTTCGAGGTTTAGTGCCGATCAGAGTGTCCGAACAGCGTGTGATCATCAAGTCCAGTGTATGACCGGATATATGAGTGGGCTTATCTAGTACATGTTGCTCTAGACCCATGGAGGCCAGTAAATCTAGAAATTGTTTTGCGTCGGAATCCCTGGCATCATCAACATGTATATTTAAGTCGCCAGTGATTAACAAAGGCTCAGAAGACATAATCACTGTTTCCAGATAGTTTGAGAACTCAGAAACACACTGGTGGTGAGTGTGTGTGCAGCAGAATAAGGAGTGCAATAAATAACGATAACCATTAATTTAGTAGAATTCTTTTTGGAGAAGCCATTCAGAGAATTCAAATGACGAAACCTCTCTCGCTACCAGTATCAGCACATCGATATTGTCTTTAAATAACAATGCATTTCCTCTGCCAGTCCTTCCTTTCCTTGAATGATCAAGCAGCTTATATCCAGGTAGAGTGATTTTGGCTCTTTGAGCTTGATCTCTCTCTGTCAGCCAAGTCTCAGTGATCGCAAAAACATCAGCACTAGATCTAAATATCTAAATGCATCATTTGTCGGAAGCTGAGAGCAGTGCCTTAGCAGCAGTTGATGGCTGAACTTCCCATAGACAGACTCAAACAAGTCCCTCCATTCACCTTCAGTGCTGTGGATTATTTTGGCCTGTTTTACATAAGAGAAGGATGTAAAGAGATGAAACAATACGGAGTCTTGTTTACCTGCATGGCTTCACATGCCATCCACCTTGAGATAGCAGCTTCACTAAAAACTGAGTCATTCTTGAATGTCTACCATTGCCTTGTTTGTCGTCGCAGACCCATTCAGCAATTAAGGTCAGACCAGGGTACCAATTTCGTACGCGCAAAGAATGAACTGCAAGGAGCCCTCAAGGAGATGAATCATGAGAAGATCTAAAGAGAGTTACTGAGAGATAACTGCGATTGGTTTGCATGGAAGGCAAACGTTCCACACTCTAGTCACATGGGTGGCATGTGGGAAAGACAGATTAGGACAGTACGAAGCGTTTTGACAGGATTACTGCAGAGCCATGGAAGTCAATTGGACGATGAATCCCTGAGGACCCTCATGATTGAAGCAGAGGTGATTGTCAATGGCCATCCACTTACCACAGATGATCTGGCAGATCCAGATTCACTTGATGTTCTAACGCCAAATCATCTCCTTACGATGAAAAGCTCAGTTATCCTCACACACCCCAGAAATTTTCAAAGAGCCAATGTCTACTTGAAGAAATGTTGGCGTCAGGTACAACAGCTTACGAATGAATTCTGGCAGCACTGGAGAAAGAGCTACCTGCAGTCACTTCAGACCAGACAGAAATGGACCACACCTAGAGAAGAACCTCAAAGAAGGAGATATTGTCATCCTAAGGGACAAAAGTGTTCCCAGAAATTCCTGGAAGCTTGCCCATGTGGAAGCCACATATCCCGATATGATGCAAACAGTAGCAGATCGATCCTGACAGTCTGGTGCGTCCCATTACGAAAGACCAATCCATGGGCTAATTCTACTTCTGTCACGCAGGGAGCAGTAGGACCGGGGATTCCCACCCGAGGAGCCATGAAGATAGTTGGAGCTGCTGTTAAGTAGTCGAATCATTAGAGACCATGATTTAACTTTGACTCTGAATATTTGATTAAACAGATTAGTGATTTTTTTAACTCTCTTTGTTTTTGCTTTCATTGTTGATTGTGTAAATTGCTCTACAATTTAGGTGAGCCATGTAACTAATTAACAAGTAATAGTTATTAGTGATTGCATAACTTCCATTGTGTTATGCTTAGGATCAAAGGTTCAATACATATGTGCCACCAGAACGATCAGTACGAAAAGATAGATTTTCCAGCTCAAGAAATATCAAAAGAAAAGAATAAGAGTTAGGACTGGAGAAAGAGATATGATTTGTAGTTTATCTGCATGCTCTATTTCGTTATGTTACTTTGAGTTTGATATTTTTCCTTGCATTGTTAGTGATACGAAATATTTAGTAATTTTCTAGTATTGTGATACGCCCCCTGTTTTTGTCTTGTTATTGTACAATCAATGTAATGCACAAATCGTAATAACAGGCCCTTTGCTGTAATTATGTTTTCAGTTTCAATTGAAGAAATTGGCTATAGAGAGACTGGCTTGGTATTCAGTAAATCCCCGATCCGACAAATATACATTCGGAGCCACAATGGGATGTTAGCTGTAATGTTAGAAGACCTCTGTCCACTATAGATGACTCATTAAGAATTAAACATAACACTTACCAGCAAATAACCAACACTGTCAAGAAAAGCAGCTACACTGAGAGCCAAGATAAGTCTCTGTTAAAAATAATTATTATTAGAACCTTCCTTGTTAGAAGTTGAGAAAAATATATTCTCATCACACTATGCAAAACTTGATAAAGGTTGGAACTAATCATTTTGGATAGGATCTGTTTTCAATCTGGTTTATGTAAAGTTTACATAATGCTATAAATTGTGGAGTAAAAATAATTGAACATTTTCATGCAAAAAGGGTGAAAATGGGCTTTTTGGGCTAATTTTCATTTCTTGCAGGGTCAAGATAATTTTTTTTACATGAAAAGCATCATTCCATAATTGTTTTTGTCGATCTGTGCTTCCTTTTCCACAAAAAATGTTGCAAAAAAACTCAATTTTCCAAGTGACATCTTTAGGAGTGAATCCTTCAAAGGTGGATTTCAATGCAATGCGAGAGTGAATGGCACTTGTAGAGGCTTCGACAGCACAGTTTTTTTTAAATAGACGTTTGGGTTTTTGAAAGAAGTAGAGAAACAGACTGGGAAAAAAATTGACCAACTTTGTCACAACAAAACAAACTTGAATCCGACCAATTCAGCACATTATTCGCTTGCGGTAATGAAGCAACAGTAAGAGATTAGTGTGATTATATGAAAAATAAAACTTGTATCAGCTCGAACAACTAGCAACAAATGCAACGCATCAGTGACTTCATAATTTAGTGAAAAAAAGCCAGTTTTCTTTTGTTTGTCGTTCAACAAAAGATTTCCAGACGATACCCTTGGAAAACATTATTTCTCAAAAATTAAGTGCAAATCAACAAAAGCAATAACAGAATGATGTTTTTCATGTCAAAGCAAGTCTGTCTGACAAAAATTAGCTTGATCCTGCAAAAATTGAAAATCAGCCCAAAAAATGATATATGTTAATTTTTGCACAAAAGTTGAAATGTTTATATCAAAGATAATAAGGAAGTCACTTCAGATGTTCTAAAGAATTACGAAAATTTACGAAGAATTACCACAAAGCTTTCCCAAAAGTTTAAGCATAGGTACCACTAGAATGTAAATATTTATTGGATTATCTTAAAGTATCAAGAAAACAATGTGAAAATTTCAGTGATTCAATAAATACTCCAGGTCTTTGCTTCTATACAGTCTATACTTAGCTCTTCATTGCAAACCATAAAATTAAAGTTCTCAAGCTGAGCCAAATTTTTGCAGTCATCTGATTTGAGGAGCATGGAAGAAAAAATGCTATGCCAATACTTTCAAAAAATGCAAATCTGAGGGGGAGTGAATGCTGATTGATAAAATATTAAGTACCATACCTGCACAAAATACTTGTACTTTCTGAAGAGCCATATGACAAATATTATGAAAAAGCTGTAAAATATATTTTTAAGGGCACAGGTCAGAGAAATAGAAAAAAGAGAATACCTCAATGAAACTGAATTTGAATTACACTAAGTGGTTGTTATTGGACTAGGGAACTAGGGTTACCCTTGCTGCTTGTCAAAAAGGCCTAACTGACTGCAAGTGATTGAAAATTACAGAAACTTTGTTACTTTAATTTTCGCTCCAGGAAGTCTTATCTCGAGTCTGAGAACCCTGTAGTTTGGTCTCCGACGTAGGCTTTATATATGGGAACACTGAGCAGGAATGTTCATTGCCGGCGGAGTAAATCTGAATATTAGATACAGTGGCAAAACGTGACATCAACACAGCTTTCGATCGGATTGTAAGCTTATATCGACACACTAAAACTTCAAATGATGACACGTATTCGAAATGATCAGACGTCTTCCACTTTCAAGATACGAGCGTCGATTTCGTCGACGCCAAAAAAATGAAAACAACACAAGTGGGCCTGTATAAAGCTCAATTGTGCACTTGAGAAAAACATAACTGAAAAATATTTAGAACATTAGAGACGTGCAGATGATAATAAACACTGTTACACACCTGGCAATCAAGGAAAAAGACGCAACTGTAAGCTTCACATTGGATATTACACCCTGAAAAACAACTCTAGTTAACTGAGTTTATGTACTGTGTTGACCTTTGTTATGCTGTCAGGAAAACATAGAAGATAACTAGTAGATAACACTTACACAGTAGTGTTGGTTTTCTGTAAACAGTGTACATTTCCCCGCCATCTTCGCTTATTTTCCGAATGCTCAATATCTAGCAGGGGAGGGGAGGGAGCGGTTTAGCTAAAGTTGCAAAAAAAAAGTTTGGTCCCCGGGGTTTAGTCTTTTTCCTTGGGTGAAAAGTTTAACAATATGATATTTATCATTAGAAAACAGTCCTAAGAAAGCACGCGCGCTGATTGGTTAAAAATCCTGTTTGTATAACTCTGTTTGTATAACTCGATCGTTAAAAATCCTGTTGGTATAACTCGAAAAAGCTGTGGAAACACTCGCCTGCGGCTCGTGTTCCCACAGCATTTCTCGTTCTCCTAAACTTCCACTCGTGTTTGTATAACTCGATACAAACACGGTACATGTTTTCTATTTCTTAAATATTCTTAACATACGAAATACTCTCATAATGTTCGGGCCCTAATGACTAGAGAATTAAATCCATAAAAAAAGCCCTTGGCTCTTCCTCAGCTGAGCTCCTCCTCTCCCCACCCGCTCTCTCCTCTCCCTCTT
>CM042755.1:9609885-9623760 GCA_022496165.2 Catalaphyllia jardinei
TCACATTGTCTTAATTGGGTTGTAATGAGGAGGTAAACATGTTAGCCAAGTATGTCTGTTTCTACAGTTCTGATGACAAGTATGAATAAAAATTTTATTGTCACTTCCAAGTTGAATGGGGTCTCTATCTCCAAAGCTGCAAAGCAACATAACTTATCACCATTACCCTGTGAGTGATTTATTGAGTTATTTTTTTTGTAAAAAAAATACCTCTTAGTTGGCGTGTTGGGTATGTTAAGGATCAGTTGGAGATGTATGTATGTCACACCAATCAGATTGGATCTACTATTAAACACCAATCAAATTTCTTGTTGTAAAGGTAAATGGTATGTGAGAAGATTTGATCCCGATAAAGTTGAGAACGGCCATATTTATTCTTCTGTAAAAGAGGAGGAAGTATTCATATATTGGGTTTACCTCCACATTTTCTGTGGGTTAGGCTGAGGATTTTGTGAGCGGGTTTGATAGTCATTAGCAATTGGATAGTCAGTTGAATAAACATAGCATTTAGGATATAACTGCAAGCATGCGATGAAGGGTGAGCTTTTTTCATTACATAAGGTTTTGAAATAAATGAGTGTTAGCCGTTCTACTACTGTTGATGTGGTTTCTATGATAGGAGCAATTGTATTTAAGGGGGCGGAATGCACCAGTGGGAATGTGAAGGGGTTGTGACCAGGTTCGAATCGTTTGCACGTTGTAGTGAGACCTAAATATTGCCGCTGCAGAGTCGAGGGCAAGTCGTTAATTTCAGCATCCATTGATTCGTTTCGGTGATAAGTTTCAACGAGAAAAGCGAAGAGACTACAACTAATTTCCTCAACAGAACAAAAAGAAATTATTCTGTGACGATTTTACATTTATAATGGTTCTTCTTTATGACTGGGATAAGAAGATACGTTATAAATGAAACTTAATCTTTTCTCGTCAGTGTTATCAGGGTTCTTGCTTTATCAAATTAATAGCCAGCACGAATTGTAGTTGTAGAAGAAAAAGAAAATTTCTTGTTTAAGATAACTAAATTGAGGTATATGAAGTCTTGGGAGTTCTTTGATTGTATTAAGGACTTTGGTGATTGAATAATAAAGACTGACGTGTACATGTTGCCGGTTTGTGATTTTTAGTCCGGTTTGGAGGGGATTGTGACAGTTACATAGTATATATTGGGTTGTTTAAGTGTAATGGTGGCTAGTTATGAACAAGACGAGCTTTGCGTTTTGAAGTAGTTCGTGAGTCAGTAGTAAACAAATAAGAAGAGAAATTTTATTTCAGGTTACAAAGGGTAGCTTGATACTTCTGTTTTTCACAACGAGTAAATTCAATTAGAGGTCATGAATCGTCGCTTCTAGTTCAAAAGACATATTTTAGAGGAGATAAGACTATTTAGATGTGAAACAGTTTTAACGTTTATAAAATAAGCGGAAGTGACAATTGCTTTGTTCTTGTGTGCAAATATAACGAGATACTTTTATTTTTAATTACAAAGGGTAACTTGACACCCTTGTTTTTCACAATGGAGTAAATTCAATTAGAGGTGATGAATCATGAGCACTTGTTTCCCCGAGATGTTTGCTATTTTTAGTTAGAAATGGTAACTTGACACTTCTGTTTTTCACAAGGGAGTAAATTTAATTAGAGCTGACGAATCGTCACCACTTGTTCCCGTGAAATGTTTGAACAAACAAAACGAGATATTGCTACTTTTAGTTACCAATTTTTATTGGTAAATTAACACTTTTTTATGGGAGTAAATTCAATTAGAGCTAACAAGTTATGGCCTCTTGTTTCCAGGATATTAAACATAAAAGAAGTTAACATGTTGGACAGCTTTTAGGTGTTGGCAGCAACGGTTTGATATGGTTAATTCATGGGCATTTTATAATATTCGTTTATGTGCGAGATCTTTTTGTTAAAGGTAAAAAAGTATGAAAACTGCTCAAAATAATGTTCTTATCTTAGCGATGTAAGATCGTATGTAAATCAGATTCTCAGTTTCTTTCTTGCTCTACATTGTAGCCAAAAAGCTTGTCAAATTAACTAAATTATCACCGGAAAGAGTCATTTAAATGCTCCTATTTTCATAACCTTTTAATAAAAAAATAACTCTTGCACGCCTTGCGTGCCTACGTTTTTCAGACTGTAAACTTGCAAATGCTCAATATCTTTTTCTCACTGGATCACAGGAATTGGATACTCTTTGAAATTAGTTTTATTACAACTAAGACTGTTAGGAATCACCCAGGCATGGGTTGGGGGGAGGGAGAACTAGCATGTGAAAAGGTCAAGGATGCACCTCCCTTAGGGAATATTCCCATATATGGACTTCATAGCTTTTGCACTCCAGGACAGGGCATTGTTTTTGAAGTCTCCATCCTTGAAAATGACATCATCTTTGCCACGCACCTAAGCCTGTTGGCATTGTGTGCCCACTGTGATCCTCAGATTGGGTACCTAATTTCTATCAGCTTAAATTACATTGTGTAAATGACGCACCTAAGCCTGTTAGCTATATGAAAATCAAATGATGTCAGGAGCCATCAATACAGAGACAGTAAGCTCACTCCATTTCTAGTATTGGGGCTGTCCCTGTGATATTAAACAATTTTTCTATTTTTACAACAAATTGCACCAGTGCCTGCAGCACACAGGGGTTCATGCTGCGAGGACTTTTGCAGATGTCGTGCAGGGGAAATGGCATCCAAAATTTTCAAAATCTTTTATATGCTTTTGGCCCACAACTCAACCCTTTTATGCCTGTTGGAATTTGCCTGTTAAGTATTTTTGCCATAAGTTGCTCCAGTTTGAGTGAAGCAAGACATTGTCAAATTTAGAATGCCCCACCTTATATCATTGACCAAGCTGTGTTCCACTGCTTCTTTTATAAGAGCCCCACTATATTCTACTCTAAGTTTCACAGATGTTGAAGATTAACAGTTTTTCGATAGCTCAGCAAAATATTAGTTGCTTTTGGATATAGCAGTATTTCAGGACTTCAAAGTTTTCCTCCTCTTACCACATGCTCGAGAGAATTTTGCCAGACTCTATCACAACCAAAAAGTAAAAAAAATAATGCTGCAAGTTTGAATTTCACCTAAATTTTAAGCAACACTTGAAGTTTCATCAAGGCAGAATAAGTGACAATATGTTCTTGTATGTAGATGCTGCTTAGTTTTGTGTTGCGAGTTTGAATGTTTTTAGTGGTAGGTAGTAAATTGTAGTCCAAACAGAACACAGGGATGTCAGAAAACCACACATGTCCAATTTGTACCATTGGTACAAATGGAAAGCTCCTCAGTCCATTGATATACCTTTGGTAAACTGCATCTCATTATGCAGTTAGTCGATTGGTATTTGTAAGCTGCATACCGGTATATTAACACCCGGGGGCAGCGCGTAAACTATTTGTCGATTGGTACCATTGGTTCCAGTGGTACCAATGGAAAAGGAGGCAGCCGATCAGTGCTCCATTTGTAAACTATGGCGCTTTGTTAGGGTCAAAATTCAGACTAGTGAATTCGTCACTTAGTGAAATTTGTTGCATCACAATTTCACCTCTTACTCAAATTTGCTATACCTTGAATTCAGCAAACAGCTGAATTTATCATCCTGCAAATTCAACTTATACCTTAATTTTTACCTTGATTTGTCTGGTAGGCGAATTCACCTGATAGGTGAATTCACCTGATAGGCGAATTCATCTGACTGGCGAATTCACCTCAGACAAGGGGCTTGGAAACTAGTTTTATTTTTCCCATGGTGCATCCCCTCCCTTGTCGTAATGAATCCCAGAACATTCTTCGTTCTTGGAGGGACTGTGAGAACTGCAAGCTCAAACACAGGCTAAGTACAAAGTATATTCTTCGTTCTCAAAGCGTGCAAGCCCAAACAAATGCTAAATACAATGTATATTCTTCATTCTTGGAGCGACTGCAAGGACTGCGAGCTCAAAGACAGACTAAATACAATGTATTTCTTCATTCTTAAAGCGTGCAAGCCCAAACAAACGTTAAATACAATGTATTGTGTATATTCTTCGTTCTTAAGGCTTGTGAGCCAAAACAAACGCTAAATACAATGTATATTCTTCGTTCTTAAAGCAACTGCGAGCTCAAACACACACTAAATACAATGTGTATTCTTCGTTCTTAAAACATGCGAGCCCAAAACAAACGCATAATACAATGTATATTTTTCATTCTTAAAGCGTGCGAACCCAAACAAATGCTAAAGACAATGTATATTCTTCGTTCTTAAAGCGTCTGATCCCAAACAAACTCTAAATACAATGTATATTTGGCTTCGTTCTTTAAGCGTGTAAGCCCAAACAAAGGCTAAATGCCATGTACATGTATATTATTCGTTCTTACAGCGTGTGAGCCTAAACACGCTAAATAAAATATATAGTATTTTAAGTCCCCATAATGAGATGCATTTCACCAAATGGAATACCAATGAAATAAATGTTATTCCATTGGTACCAATCGGTGCAATGGACAAGTAGAATCACCCGCACTCAGCCTGAAGCCAACGGAAATATTATAAGTCCCCATAATGAGATGCATTTCACCAGTCTTCAAGGAAATCATTCAGATCTGGTAGGTAGTAGACAGCTCAACTTTCCATCCCCATTAAAGCAATGTTGAGTATTACAAGAAAATCATAAAAATTAAATGTACTTCAACACGTTGAAACTGCATTTACCAGACGCCATATTGCTTCAGCAGATGCTTCCGAACTGGAATCGCTGGAGCACCACTTCCCCATGTCTATTTTATTTGCCGCAAGAACAATAGTGGCAGATGCAAATCAGTTGTTTGAGAAATTTTTTGACTTTTTAAGGGTGGGAGATGACAATTTAGCCAGAAGTTTTTATGGTAAATTCTCTACTTGCACAATTCCCATAATACACCTCTTTTATCCCCCAAAATTTTGCATAATCATTGTTTTTAATTTCTCCTGGGACATGGAGATGTCCCAAAGAAATCTAAAACAATGCATATGCAAATTTTTGGTGGGTAAATGAGGTGTATTATGGGATTTGTGCAAGTAAAGAATTAGAATCGTTTTGTCAGTTGCAAGTGCAGAGAACAAAGATCTAACCAAATTGCCCAAGGACATCCTCGGAACTAGCCTGATTCCAGAACAAGCACCAAAAGGAAAATATGAAAGTACATGTGTTTGTCTCACCGCGAGAACCATAGACTTGAAAAGTGTTGTGCTTCGCTGACCTTTTAAAATAACTTACCAGTAAAAGAAAACCATCACCAGAGACATTTCACCTGAGAACAATGGTAGCTTTAGAAGTCTTACAAATGCTGTTTCTAATCATTTTAGCTCTTCAGTTGACTTTTCTTGCATGCAAAGTAACAAACAAAATTATTTTTGTATTAGGGTTATATGATTGTAAAATAAGTTGGGGACCAAAATTTATGATCTGGCGACCAATTATCCCATGAGTCACCAGCTGGCTTCCGAATGAAAAAAGTAATTTCAAGCCATAAGGCATTCTTCTCTTACCCCTCCATTAAATTGTTCGGTATCTGGAAGGAATTTTATTAGTGCTATGTTGATATGTGTATACTTTATATTCAGCCTGCAGATTGCCAAACATGTGGAGATGACCAGATTTGCCCTGGTGTTTGGAATAAATATGTTTGCTGCGTTGCTACTACAAACAATTCTGACAAGCATTGTTGTGGATGAACGGGGGTTAAACCTTCCAGTTCAAATACAGGTAATAATTTCTCAAGTTTCAATTAATTTTATTTAACAAAATGGATGGACATCAGCTAGCGTGTGGTGGCTTTGGTTAACTCAGGACAACCATCAGTTGCACACTCATTGTGCATGTTGAATGTTCCAAAGACACATCTTAAGCACCTAATGGTTTTCTTGAAGTAACCTTTTCCAGCAGTTAAGTTTTGTTGTGCCACAAAAACAAAGATGGTGATCAAAGCACTCTGTTTGAAACGCTGTTCTTCATATAATTTACCACAAAGGAAGATTTTACTCTTATCTTTTTGCTGAGTGGTGATTCATACACGTAAGTTCTACATTCTCAATGAGCCGTTCATGGTGGCATTGCTTTCTATAGAGCTATTGAGCAGTTGTATTCCAAAGGTCAGCAAACTGTAAGCTTCATTGTAGCAAATCCTAAACCATTGTTACAGTAGCTTTGTTACCTTCAGTATGTTATAACGAACCATAGCATTGGTGCAAGAGCATTAAAGCACTATTCAAGTCATAGATGTTACACATGCTAGGGTAAGCTGTTCGGTAGTACAGCCTTTTCTACTGGCTTACTAGCAGACGAACCTCTCCAAATAAAAGCTCGGACAACTGCTCACAGTCCATTTTGAGTTCATCTAAGTAACGTAGCTATTACTTGCTGTAAACTTATTGTTTAATTTTCCCTCCCTCCCTCCCTCCCTTTGGAAACGAGGTTGGTTTTGTATTCCTACACAATAAACAAGGTCACTCCCCTGTGTAGTGTGGTTAAGTCTGTGCAGCAACTTCCCCCAAGCTTGTTGATTTTGCACCGCCTTTGAGCACCGCTTGCTAACCAATACTCTTGTCTGATCCAGCACATGCTGACTGTCATTCAGCTCTGAGTGCTGGAGAGATAAGTGAGGTTATTTGTCACGCTATCGCCGGAAGTCGCTTGGGCTAATCAAATGCAAGGCAGTGTTCCCCCATTAATGCCATCACAAGTGTTTTGTCTTTGATTAATAGCTCTGGTTCAATTGCAAGTCGCTACAGTTAATTTACTTTCAGTAGGAACAACAAAATTAATAAGGCGTTAATAGAGGAATATGGAAAAAAATAAATTAAAAAATTGCCCAAATAAAATTTGCACACCGATTGATTTGAAATCGTATTTCTATTAACCCATTGACTTCTGTGCCAGCTGTAACTGGTCGTGACGAGCCTTGGCCTTTATTTCACTTCTGACCTCATCACTTTTGACCAAAATTGGCTTCATCTATACTGAACATCAGCAGGAGGAATAGATCTTTCCAGTAATACCCAGATCAGAGTGATCAGCCAAATGGAGATATGCACAAAAATGCTCAAAAAGTACTAAAAATGACGCTTTGTTAGAAGTTGTTTAACTGCAAGCAAGCCCAGTAGAACGTCAATTACTGCAGCAAAAAAAGAAAAGGAGAAAAAGGAAAGGTGAAAAAAAAATTAAAAAATATAGGCGAAGGTCACTTTCTCAAAATTTTGATTTCTGCACACACCTGAGCCAAAATGTCATTAAACGTGATGTTAGTGGCAAGAAAGGTAAGCTGTCATGTTGCAAATGCCTTTTTGACTAGGTTAAAGTTAATTTGGCCAATATCCAGCCTGAAAATCTCCAAAATGTCCAAAAAAATGCATTTTTGGCAAAAACTCCAGGAGTCAATGGGTTAAGCAATTAAATGAACGAATGAATGAATGTATGTTTATTTGCCACACAATAAAAATTACAAGGACAATCAATGATATGTGTAAATTAAAGCTGTTAATATATATGTAGGAAATGAATATTACAATAATTGTGGCGAGGAGACCCCAAGAAACCATCAGGCTTATAAGAGGGGCCCCCTCATATGCCCATCATTAATCTAAATAAACGTATGCAATGCTTGTGTGGCATAACTAACGCAGTTTTTTTAAAAAGAAACCCTAACATATTTTTCTTGAAGTTCAGATAGCTAGATGAATTAATAATTGATCCAGGAAGAGCGTTTCATATTTTTGGACCTTGATAAAGAATTATTGTAAACTGTTTGATATTAGTGCAGCAAAAATTGTTGGCTATTCTAGTACCGTAATTGTGCACTCGGTGGCTTGTTTCAAATAAATTCAAAAACATCGAAGGCGGTAACTGATTATGATAATAAAACATGAACTTAGAAATTTGAATGAATTTATTTGAAAAATGTCCATGATGCCCAGTTTTGCAAATAAAGGAGCAGAATGGGCTCGGTAATCTAAATTTGTTATCGCTCACAAAGCACGCTTTTGCAAGTAAAATATTCTATTTAAATTGGAAACATATGTAGAAGACCAAGTTCAATTGCATTAAGTGATATAAGGGTAAATTAGTGAGTAGTACAAGGCTACCTTAGTTCTTGAAGAAAGGTGGAATCGAGATCTAAATATAATACCAACGGATTTTGCGATTTGCTTTGATAAAAAAACTTATGTGGTGCTTCCAAGTAAGATGCTCATCATGATAGACACCCAGAAATTTGGTTACATTTGTTTGTTTTAGTAATTGAATTCCAAAGAAAATGTTAAAAACATGATTAGCTATTCTCTGTCTTGGTTTGAAGATAACATAATAATTATTTAGTCTTTTTAATATTGACTGAGAGCTTGTTACATTTCAACCACATATCATAATTGTGCAGCTCATCATTTAATACAGATTGTACCCTTTTTGGGTCTGAATGCGAATAAAAAATACTTGTGTCATTTGCAAAAAGTAAAGGCCGAGTTAACTGAGAAGTATGAGGAAGATCGTTAATATATAATATGAAAAAAAGTGGACCTAAATTGGAACCTTGGGGGACACCACATTTAATAGTCTGCTTAGGGGAACATGTAGAATTAAATTGAACAAATTGTTGGTGACAAGAAAAATAACTTCTAATCTACTCCAAAGCCAAGCCATGAATACCATAATGTTCCAACTTGCCAAATAGAATTTGATGGTCAATGGTATCAAATGCTTTTAAGAGATCTAGGAAAACCCCTGCAGTGGTCTCATGCCGATCAATTGCAGAAGCAATTTTGTTAATGAGGTGAATACACGCAAGAGAAGAAGAGTGGTTTTTCCGAAAACTGAACTGTGAACTGTAGAGTATATCATATTTTTGAACAAAATCTATTAACCGATTGTACACAACTCTCTCAAAAAATTCGATAATAGAGAAATAGGTTTGTAATTCACAAAAAACAACAACAACAACAACAGCTTTATTCATCCCTTATTTAGAATAAATTAGATTAAATTACAGTGACATACATAATAAATAAATAATCTGAAAAAATAAGGGTAACTGACAACCTGAAATAACCTGAAATAGTTAGACAAGGATCCTCACTTTTGTAAACAGGGATTACTTTTACTTAGCAATTTTCAGTTTGTCTGGGAAAATGCCTTTTTGGAGTGATTGATTAATAATATTCGCTAAAGGTGATGAAATTAAATGAAAAGAGCTTTTGATTACATGTATTGGAATGTTGTCATAACCAGGGGCTTTCCCAGAAGCTAATGTGTTAGAAATATTTTTAAGTTCTATTGTAGTAGTTGGCTTTAGAGTAATAGGAAAATGGGCAAAAGTTAGAATTAGCTGCTGGTATAGCACCTGCAAGGCTTGGACCAATATTAGTAAAATATTTACAAAAACTGTCAGCAATCAACTTGGGATAGGTGATTGAATTCCCTTCACATTTAAAGGAAGAAGGCGATTAAGGCTTGCTCATTTGCTTATTTATCACTTCATTTAGCAATTTCCAAGTTAATTTAAGGTCCTTTTTAGCACTTTCAAACTTATTATCATAGTAGGAGCATTTGGCAGTGCGAATTATGTGGTTCAATTTATTTTTATACGTCTTATACATGTATTGTAGTTCACAAGTCTTACATGTACTGGGTGATTCATTGTGTGTTCATTTGCTTGCCTTTGATGCATTTTATTGGGAAGGAGGCATCAAATTGCCTCGAATATTCATTTATGAATCTACTTTAGGATTCATTAGGGTCATCCGTGTTAAGAAGTTTTGACCAATCAGTGAGTGCAAGAGAGTCATTGAATTTGCTTAAACTGTCTTCTTTAAACGAGCACTTAAAAAGTTTCTTCTCACTTTTATGAGGCAAAACTTCATCATAAAAAAGAGCATAGATCAGAAAATGATCTGATAAATCATTAAGAACAATGCCAGTGAAGGCATGCGATGAGAGACGATTAGTAAATATGTTGTCAATTAATGTTGCAGAATGGGAACTCAGGCGAGTTTGATTGGATATGAGCGGTAAAAAAGCGTGTGAAAGTAGACATTCAATGAATTCCTGGGTGGGCACATGATGATTGTACTGAAGCAAATCTAGATTAAAATCACCCATCACATAACAACCTTTGTTGTCTTTTGAAATAATGGAAAGAATATCATTAAATTTATCTAAGAAGGCAGTTAGTGATAATTTGGCGGTCCATACACAGAGCCTACAATGATGTTTTTCCCTTGAGGCACGATTATTCCCACAAAAAGTGATTCCATTACCTCAGGGTCAGAGAAATTACATTCCGGATGAAGTTTATAGTCAAGACCATTTTGCAAATAAATACCGACTCCTCCTTTAGATAATCGTTGGTTTGAAATGAAATTGTATCCAGTAATATTCACCAACTCTGAAGTGGCTTCTGTGACACCAATAATGGAAGGTGGTGTTTGCATATTCATCATAATCAATTTAAGTTTATTGAGATTTTTAAGCAAACTATGAGCATTAATGTGCATAATGGAAAATATACATCCACATTATTTGCAATACTAATTTGATTACTGAGTTCATCAACAATATAATTACTGCAAGGAAGATGAAATTCAAAATTTGAGTTGGGATCAAGATAACTGGAAAGCATATTGCCAAGCTCAGGCTGGTCAACAGGATTA
Source organism: Catalaphyllia jardinei (assembly GCA_022496165.2). Taxonomy (NCBI): domain Eukaryota; kingdom Metazoa; phylum Cnidaria; class Anthozoa; order Scleractinia; family Caryophylliidae; genus Catalaphyllia; species Catalaphyllia jardinei. The sequence goes on from CM042755.1 coordinate 9,620,554, forward strand.
AATAAAAGCGATTCGAGACGATCTTCGACATAATTTACAGGATCATGGGACATTTCATAAAGTGCTAAATTAAACAAGCTGTCATCTAAGTGATTAAAGGGAAGGACAAATAATAAATTCGAGTCACTAGCCATTTAGAAGCAAGAAAACATGTAACCTAAAAAAACGATAATGGGAGATACTCAGCTCAAAGGAAGGCCTTGCCTTTCTGCAAAGATCACTAAATCAGCACAAGATTTGAATAAAATTGGACGAGAATCTTTGGCTTGGCGCAGATAAACAACAAATTCTTTGCCCAGCAAAATTTTTAGCCATTCCGATTTTGAAATTTCTTGGCATCTACCAGGAGTTGTTAGATTTGGGGAGTGAGATGGTCGAATAACCTCACGTCTTTAAAAGAGCAGTTGGCTGGAATGCCAACAGAAGTAAATAAATCACTCTAGATATCTATCGCATGATAGGTGTTGAGGGCACAGCCCCAGTCAGCCATCATGCATAGAAATAGAGAGCAAATAATCTTGTTTTAGTATCTAGTACTAGTCATTCATAGCTTTGTCTAGATTCTCTTCACAGACACCTCAAAAATGCAAAGAAGCAGCTGCTGTCATTCTGTTAGCTAGCACACACTGCTATACTATGCACTAGTGGCAGATCTTGGGGAGCCCCCCCCCCCCCCTCTTCTTTTGGGTAAAAAAAGAAATCACAGGAGGAAGAAAAGCCGGCAGGGCAAGCAAAACAAACCCACCCCCCTGCCCTTAGCCCAAGGTCTGGACCTGCTACTGCTTACTATATACAAGAGAATTGATAGGGAGTAGCATAGCCAATCAGAGAAAAGCAATTGTGATGGAACACTAGCAGATTTATACTAAAACTTGATAGAAATGCAGAGCTAGCACCAACTGTTGATGTAATGATGGTGCAAGGAAAGATTATTTACACTTTCATGATCAAAGTTAAACAAGTTGTTTTCTTTTTTTGTCTTGTAATTTTCTGAAAGAAATAGAAAAAATGTTCTCCATGTGTTCCAACAAGTAATAGAGACACTTGTGGACATTTTGAAGTACGCATGTGGAAACGCTGGCCTCTGGGCTCTTGTTCCCATAGTATTTCTTGTCCTCCCAAACTTCCACTTGTGTTTCTTTCAATGTAACTCAATACAAACATAGTATGTGTTTTCTATTTCTTAAGTAAACAAAAATAGAAATAACACAAAACTAAAATAAAACCAAATGAAATAAAAATAACATTACGAATCTAATGTCATAATTTGATTTTCAATTCTGTTTTGAGTTTTTATGGGAATAGTGGACCATCAAATTTTGTGGCCCAGTGTTTTGATACCAACTACAGGGTAAAACATGGCACAATTTTTGAACATTTTAAATTGACTTTATGACCCAGTGTGTTCCCATGCATAATTAGTACTTTGTTTTGGTGGATTTTGATGCTGTAACAAGGATTAGTAACAAAACCTTGCACATATTATAATTTTTATACAAGAAGTTTTAGAACTGTGTCTAGATCTACACATATATCATAAAACCCAGTTGTGATCTAAATGACAAGTAATTTTGATAATTGTAATGATGAACATAATGAAATGGGATCCATCATCTCCACAGTTTGTTGTTTATGGAAGCTACTTTTTTCTCATTGGAGTCGTGTTCTTGGCAAGAGCTGTGTTTCACATGACTAGAGTGGGATGGCGGCAATCCTGGCAACAGCGTTACTACATTGAAATTGAAGACCAGTCCCTGGCAGTTCTGGGTCAAAACACAAATGGAGGAGATCTTACTGAACCTGATGGTGAACCTGTTGGAGTAAATAATGATTAATGTTTTAACAGATGAGGTGATGGAGAATTCTTGGTTTTCATGTGACGTGATCATATTACAAAATTAAATATTACCTTTCCTCCTGAGGTTTTAGTTTCATCAGATAAAAGACCCCATAAGGAACTTGACATTTCACAATGTTTTAGCTCAACATGGTTCTTCTTTTTGTAATAGAGCACGTTTGGATTTCCAAGCTTTTGTGTTGCGTTACATGAAAATGGCGGCCTGAGAAGGCTGTGGCATAGGTCAAAAGATGAGTTACCGCTTTAGTTTTTGCTAACTAAACAGTGCTTGCACTAGAAAAAGCATTTATTTCATTGTGACAGATCTCTAGAGCAATCATTTTTCATTTCAATAGCAAAACTCAGTGACAGATGTTTATAATGTTACTTTCTGGCTACCATGTCTGTGTCCCTCCAAAGGGCGCAAACATGGCGTTTCCATTACAAAGCAGGCAGGAAGCAGGCAGGCAGGAAATGTTTGTTTGTTCTCAGGGTCTGCTGCCTTGTCAGGAAACATGTATACGTAAAATCTTGCATAACAACATGTGGTTGATTTGTCGTCATATGTATTCCGACAAAACTTACAGAAATAATTAGATGAAAAAGATTTATTTCCTTTGACTTTTAAATCAGTCATTTTTAGAAGTCAAATTTTGCCAACAGTTTGCAGGATAATTTGTTCCTGACCAATAGTTGTTTAGCTTTTGATACATTTTTACAGTGCCTAGCTGTCTGTGAAGAAGTCTTGACAGTTTTACAGTGATATCTTGGGGTCTCAAAGAAATTCCTGAAAATCTTTTCAGTAAAATCACTCGATTTTTCTTTGTGATCTGGACAATAGAAACTCTATATAAACCTTAATATTGGTAGCTTAACTGATTTCTTTCCTGTAACAAAACATCTTAATCATGTTGGCATTTCACAAAAATCGTTGTTTTATAATTTTAACTGGTTTATTAGTACAATGTAATAATTGAATGGCTTGGTGCAAGACGGTCGTAAGTGACTTTTTCGGGTAAAAATTTTTTTCCTTCAAAAGTGCCTGAATTTTTGCATGTGCTTTTCAATAAAGCAGAAAAACATTCTCCTGTATCTTTTTTTGGCTAAAATTCTCTACTTTTTCCACTTTGTTGCGTTCTTTGTGCACACTTCGATATTTTGACTTCGTTTTTCTCAGAAGCAAAGTGCAAACCACCCAAAAAAATTTCATAGGAATCTTTTACTACTTAATTGAAAAGCACATGCAAAAATTCAGGCACTTTTGAAGGAAAAAAATTTTTACCCGAAAAAGTCACTTACGACCGTCTTGCACCAAGCCATTCAACTGGCAGCAAATGCCACGCTTCAGTGACTTCCTCGTTTCGCACGTG
>CM042755.1:9640510-9642244 GCA_022496165.2 Catalaphyllia jardinei
AAGTTTTCATATTAGTTTGTATTATAGTTTTTTGGACAGTCTACACAGTTTATATGTTATTCACTAACCAAATTACCTTTAAATTCGATATCGTTTTACAATTTGGTCGACCCGTAGTGGCAAAGTGCGAGTATTTCAACGCAGGAGGTTCAGTTAAGGACAGAATCGGCCTCAGGATGATTGAGGATGCGGAACGTGAAGGCAGGCTAAAGCCTGGAGACACGCTTATCGAACCAACATCAGGAAATACTGGTTAGTCAAAATCTATCTATTCTTCGTCTACATTTAATTTATCATCAGATGAAACCCCGGGAACGAGAATAAACGGGAATATTATTCCTAATTTTTTATAGCTTTAAATCTGATCGTGTTAAATGACTAGGCTTAGTTACGTCGTTTCTGAAAAGCCTGACTCATTTCGTAGGCGTTTACGGAGGTGTGTCTAGCGTAAAAGCCATCCCAGAGGATCCCGGGGATGAAACATGTGCATGTAGGTATCCCACGGGATTTGTTGACTTCAAGGGCCCTGCAGCTTTTATGAACAGTACGCAGAGAGAGAGCTATGGATTTCGTAAAAATTGCGTCATTTCAGCCAGACGTAGTCTAGACTGTTAATGGTTAACACTGTATTAGTAATGAGGAAAAGTATTAGTTTTAAACATCTCTTTCAGTGGTTTCTGTCAGAAGTAAATAAATATTAAGAACATACAATAAAGCCAGAAGCATATCAACTAGTTTTAGGTGATATGCTTCTAATAAAGCAATATAGAACATAGAATCCTCAAATAGACCCTTAGGGTATAGAAACATTGGCAGGTTTTTGTCAGCCCATTCCTCATGTTAGTTCTGAACATCCAGCTGGCTGGTGTAATTTTTGCAAGTTATCTTTCTATTTTACGGTTTTCACTAGATGCACAATCTCAGGTTTATTCCACTTAAATTTCTCAAGTGGAGAGTAGAGCTATGTGTTCTGTATTACATAAGCATTATGAGATACTATGTACGCATGCTCTCATTGGTCAATAGGTATGTTTTTAGATGAGAGGGTCTAAACACAGCTGTGACATTTTAGATCTCTGCATATCTTTTTTAGAAATATTTTATGGAAGCAATAGAGAACTTTTTCTCTGTATTTAGGTAGCCTCATCTGAACACTTGGGGGTTTGGAGAATTGTGAAAAGTTGTGCAAACCCTTGACTGCATATTGAGTTTGTATAATTGTCTCAGATTCTCAGAACCCAGCCCCTTTATATTTATATGAGACTGTTAACACAAAATAAGTCCTGTCTTGATTAAATATTGACCAGGTAAAGCAGGGGCTGAGCGGCATAATGTTGTGCTTGTCAGTACTAGTGCTGCAGACCTTTTAGTGTAGCTGGGCCCACTCTGTGGAATGTGCGTCCAGCAAGCCTGTGTAATGTTGATTCTATTTTATTATGTAGAATTCATCTCAGGGTTTTGCCCTGGGGAGAAATATCCAGTCAAGTCTCATCCCGAGACCTCAGAATTCCAGCACTTTTCTGAGGATATATAGTAGCAGCAGTAGTAGCAGCAGCAGCAGCAGCAGTAGCAGTAGCAGTCCCAGACGAGATTTGATCCCACAACCCTCTTTGATCTAGTCGGATGCTCTACCACTGAGCTACTCGAGACTCTGGTGAACAAGGGTCAAATTGTGGGTATTGACTGAAACCGCATCGTGCGGCTACACAGCCACGTACTGGCTCATATGAACTC
>CM042755.1:9647244-9658650 GCA_022496165.2 Catalaphyllia jardinei
TTTGTGTTTTGGTAAACTGATTTGTGTTAAAGTAAATAATTGCTCAAAGTTCAATGGTAATTATTTATCCTACACAGCCTAATGGCCTGTGCTTTACCCGGTGGGAGGCCCATGATAATCTTCTAGCTTCTTCAACACCCTCCTCAGACAGTGCTTTTTGCCTGCCTCTCTCTCTCCTCACAGTTTGGGTCCATCTCGGCACAACTTTTGGTATTCATTCACTGGGCATCATAACTTGTGTTCTTAATCTGTAAATCGTCTATTAAGCCCCCCTCTCTAATAAGGCCCCTTTTCCGAGAAAGAAAGTTATTGAGCCCCCTCTCATCCAAGCACCCTGTTTTCTCCCCACCTATTCCACCCAGTCAAGTTAATAAGTGTTAAACTGTATTATTTGTAATGTAATAATAATTACCTTTAAAAATTTGCCTTTAATAGTCAACCTCACCCTGAGTCATAGAATTTCCAGTGATATTCCATGGGGTACATATCAATATTTTGTTAAACCACACATTTTGTCAGGTTCATATGGTGACTAATATGTACTAATAAGTCTACATGACACATCTTACCAATTAAACTAATAGTGAGTTTTTTTTTCCATTAGAATCCCACATTGGTGTTGCTCAGCGACTGAATTGTGAGATCCCAAATTCCCTCATCTTGGATCAGGTTAGGGTATGAACATGAAGTTCTGTTTTTCATGATGGCAGAATTTTAAAACAAAATGGAATTCATAAAAGATAAATAGTTAATAAAAGGATTAGGACTGTGAGACACACATAAATAAGCAGGTTGAAAAGGGCCGCAAGACCCATGAAATTTGGCAACAATTTTGCAAGACCCATGTGTTTTGAGAAAGCATTTTTGCCATTCTCCCTCCTGGTGCCTTAAATCACCCAAACTCACAAATTCATGTAGAACAAGAAATGTCACTGTATTAGGGTTTGAGGTAAAATGGTACTCTCATTCAAAGAAAAAAAAGATAACACTGCATGCAATGATCAAAATGTATGTACTAGCAGTGTGCAAATAAAGTAAACTTTTAATTAGCAGATCCTGATTTGCATTTCATCCATTTTTATGAACTGAAATACTTTAAGCCTCCTGTTAAACCTCTGTTAACCCCCCTCTATCAAGCTAGGCCCTAGGTGGCTAAATAAAAGATTTTTTACAATAGGTAGTTGAATTGATTGCTGAAACCTGCTCTGTTTGTTTACTAATGCTTTATAATGGTTTAAAAAGAAAAAAGTTACTTAAACTTGTTTGGACAACCAGGTTGTTTAAATTGATACCAAATTAATGTATTTGAATTTTGTTTGTTCTTTTCAGTATCGGAATGCTGGCAACCCTTTGGCTCATTATGATTGCACAGGAGAAGAAATAGTTGCACAATGTGATGGTGGGGTTGCCAATTTAGCATGATCTCTCAACCCAAAATACAGTCAAACTTGCATGCAAACCCCATGGAGAAAAAATAGACTAGTATAATTGCTGGAAAATTAAATTCCTGTCAAAAACTAAAAAACTTTGTGTTACTTTTGAAACAGTAAGAAAAAAGTAGTTTTTAGCTATTTGATACAGCTGAAAATGTGTTTGTGTGTGTCTTGTTTTCAGGCAAAGTTGACATGGTGGTTCTTGGTGCTGGTACTGGTGGTACCATCACGGGAGTGGCAAGGAAGATCAAAGAGAAGTGTCCAAATGCTAAGGTATACATTTCTAGTATAAGGGGAAAGTTATACAACAGGGCATGATCAATCCACCAGTAACACTGCTTAGAACTGGGCTTGCACCAGGTCTAGTTGAAAAAAAATCACACCTGTCCCTTACTCCAAATATGGTACACTTGGAAAAGGTTCATCAATCCCTTGCATGAAAGAAAACCTTGGTCATTCATGAACACAGTGTCATGGTCACAGTCTTGCAGACATATTAGTGAAGATGTTGTTTCCATTGTATCTTTGAGTTCAATCTATATCAATTGGCTGAAGTTTGTGTCCTTAGACAATACCTTTAGGTTCCTAAACTATTAAGAATGTCTCTTTTTCTAACCTGAAGGACTGGGTAGAAGAGAGACCCTGGGAATGAGGTTAGGTTGAGCAGCCAACCTGTTAATACAACTATGCCATGAGTGTTTGGCCTAACAATAATGGTCATATGAGTGCCAGACCATTGGGTACACTGTGTGCCATCCTACTTTCACTGAAAATGAGTGTCTAATAAAATTTAAAAAAAAACTTATATTGCCATGGAAGCTTTTTCACTAATAAACTATTTACATGTACACAGTCATATTTTTCTGAAAGGTAATAAAAGTATCTCTTTGAATTTCACTGAGGTTGGCTTAATTTTGATATCCATATGATTCACAACTATAGGAAATTAGCAGTCTCTCAAAAAACCTCCTATGAATCTCAGGAGCCAATTGAAGTTGTTTCCATTGTGCTGGGAGTTTGACCAAATCTCTTAAAATCGTGACCTTCTGAGTTCATCATATAAGCAATCAAGGGGTTTAAAGGTTAATCCACCGAATATTTATTTATTCCTAATGTTTTGTTTGTCACCAGCATTTGATTAATGTACCCATGCTAGATTACTGAATTTATAATTAATTCTCCTTTTAGATTATAGCTGTTGATCCACATGGATCAATCTTGGCTGAACCAAAGGAACTGAATGATTGTGACAACCCAATATATCATGTAAGTTGCAATTGTCCCTATCCTGATTTAATTGTATAACACAAGATGATCAATAATTATTCTTTGAACACAAAAATATAGTAGTTTTATTATTTTTTGCAGTTTTTCTGTTACTTTGTGCATACTTTTTGCTGCAGTTGTTGGTCTACTGCGTAGAAACTTTCACTAAAGCTGATAGTAAGCTGTCACACGTTTTCACAAACTGGTCCTCAAATTTCTCAACTAAAGCTTCATTTTATGTAGTGACTTTGACTTTTTAGGTCGAGGGTATTGGATATGACTTTGTTCCAACTGTGTTGGACCGTGCTGTTGTTGACCAATGGTACAAAATTGGGGACAAGGAAGCTTTCACTTTTTCAAGACGACTTATAAAGGAGGAAGGACTGCTGTGTGGTACGTTTGCTGATAATTGGCATTAGGCACATGTTATTTACTGGGTGCCAGTTTCATGATGTCAATCGAGGCATGTTGAAATGGACCATTAAAAGTATATATTACAAAGTACATGATTGCATGTTGGGATTATGATTGTTATCCAGGAGGTTCCAGTGGAAGTGCAATGGCAGCTGCAGTGCAAGCAGCACAGATGCTGGGGGAGGGACAGAGATGTGTTGTCCTTCTCCCAGACTCGGTCCGAAACTACATGTAAGTGATAAAGAATTATTTTGTTGAGTTTTCAATCATTACTGATGGTGATCAGTAGTAGGAAACTATTAGTCCAGAAATTTTATTTGTAGTTAAATGAATATTATTGATTTACGATATTTGCAGGACCAAATTCTTGAGTGATGACTGGATGGAAGATAATGGTTTCCTTGAGAAAGAGAGAAATGATGACTGCAACAAATTTTGGTAACTATGCAGTTTGTTAGTACTGTAAAGTGGACATAATTTAAACTTCATACCACTGCAGACATGTGAAATGGGTTATAAGACCAAACCATTGTAAAAGATGCTGCCACTGAGTGTCTGCCACTGATATGCAAACACTGAGGCATTTGGGAACAAATTAAATTCAATCTATGATTGCCTTTCTTTGACAACTGAATGTGGGAGGGGGAGGGGGTTGGGGATAGAAGAGTCTGAACTTTCATCTTCACGCACATCTTCTGTTTTACACCCCTTCCTCACCCATTCCAAAGTGGCTCCCACATCTTAGTGCTTAGATTGCATAGCAAAATGTTGTGCACTGTTGCAAAATCACTTCTTCCTATTTCTCCCAGTTTCCATCACTTTTCGAATCCCACATTGCCCCCTAACTCCTGAGCTCCCGTGTCCTGTCCCCATCTTAACATTCTTTCAATCCTGTGCCCTCATTTATGCTATCTCTGCTGTGTAAGATAAATGTTGACAGCTACTCATAGTTGACCCACTGGTGAGGTTTCCATGATGACCTCTTTTGTTTGGCGGCCTAAACGTGGTTGGAAAAATCATTTGACCAATTCTTATTCAGTGTTTTAGCTAACGTCAACAACAATTAACAACAACAACATTTATTTGCACTGCAGTGTAAGTTTTAAAATACTATTATTAGCCGTCTTTGGGTGCAGCTTGCCCTCACTGCTTAACAGCAATTATTGATTTTCGTCCATTGAAGAACATGATATCAAAGGTAACTACTCTACACGATGCGAATGAATGTTAACTGGTGATCCATTCCATTGTTTGAACGTTTTTCTGTGCTTGGTGGAGTATAGAGCCAAACCGGTTACCTTAGGCCTAAGGAATTTGTCGTTTAAAACTGGATAACCTTGGAAGATGGTTTAATTCCGTGATGTGTTTAGGTGGTGGACAAAGAAGGTCTCTTCCCTGAACCTACCAACCCCTCTAACTGTGTTACCATCCGTCACATGCCAACAGTCAATTGACATCATGGACAGGTTTGATTATGTTCTTCCTCACATAAACCTTTTTTCGGTAACCATGTAAAGTGGCACAAGAGTAAATGGATATTTCAATTATCATTTGACTTTTCAGCATGGATATGTTATGAAAGAGTTATGGCAGCTATAAGCTAACCATAAAAATGCCTTGTTTTTAAACATTCTTACAAAAACGTTTTCGCGATTTTCAGAAGATTACAAATAATTTATACAAAAGTTTCTCAAGGTTGTTTAATTTACCCAAAATTTTCCCGACGTTTTCGAAAACATCATAGGAAGATATACGGTTGATACATTTTCATTACATTTCATCTCCTTCAACATTTGGTGTATATGAATTAGAAATTGAGTGCAAACAATGCTACAACGTGTTGAGAAACAACTGTTATATTGTGACGAGGAAAGTGTCAGATGTGGTAGTGAATTTATGATCTCTGTGGTTTGATCAACAAACTTATGGTTTAGCTGTTACACATTCAAACTGTCCAGAATTGCACCATCAATTTTTACGTGGTAAAGATCATGATTTTCTCTTTTTGCAACTGATACTATTTGTAAGTAAGTCATTTAGAGAATGGAGCCAAAGCGAACTCTTTCTCTTTCTTTTCTTTGTAGAGAGGGGTTCGATCAGCTTCCAGTGGTTAATGAAGCAGGGTGAGTTTTTAGGCTTTAATCTACGGGGACGGCTCCCGACGGATTCCTTTAAAAAAACAAAACAAAAACAACCCCTAAAAGGCGATGAAAAGGTATTTGAATCTCGTTTAGTGGGTGTGGTAAATTGGCTTTTATTTCTATTTTAGGTACCAATTCTAAAAAAGGGAAAAACAATGACGGTGACAATTCTTGCTAATGAGTGGGACCTTCCCACTCCATCGTACCTTTTAGAGGGAGTGTCCTAGGTAAATGATATACCAATACATTCTATCCAAGTCCAAATTAAGTTAAACTGGAAGTTGTCGCTGTTTCCCTAATTAGATCAAGCTTCGGTTGCTTTCCAAAAAGGGTGCTACTGAACTTTCCTCGTGTTGGGTGCAGTCATATTCTGCAGCAGAGTGACTCTATCTGGCCTATATCCAGACATCTTGATCTTCCGCTTAGTCAACAATCTATATTTATGTATTAATTTTCAATTTTTATGAGGCTTGTGATAGGAATGGTAACCCTGGGTAACATCATGTCCCAGATGCTAACTGAGAGAATTACTCCTGAGAGCCCAATTGCCAACACTGTTTACAAAAACTTTAAGAAGGTCAGTCAATAACAAGCTTGGAATAGTAATTAATAATCTTTCAAATGTTTTCGCCCCCACCCGATTAATTTAAACGCGTCCGCACGTGATTGAATTTGTTCCTGGGGAATATGCGAGTGTTTTTAAAAGATCTCGCATGTTGCGAAAAACGTTTGTAGGATCGAAGCTCACAATTGCTTGCCTCTTTCAACAGCTAATTTTCGCGCACATAATGCGAGCAAATTTTTGCGCCAAAGGGAAGCTTCTAAGATTGTTTATTTATGTTTGTTATTAAAGCTACCTCTACATAATCGTATAAGAGCCTGCAAATGTAGTTACTTCTCCTAAAATTTTGTTGTTGAAAACGTTCATTACAAATCCTTACAGTATTGTCATTGAGTAGCTCAGTCGTGCTGTTATTATCTTATCTGTGCTATATCTTGTTTTCTTACCTTTGCTCGTATGTCAGATGATCGTTGGTTTTGTGTCGTGACCTATAGAGTAGAACCTTTTATTTATGTGACTGTGACATGTCCTCATATTAACGGTTGGCAAAAAAACAACTACTTTCAGATCCCGATGAATGCACGACTAGAAATAATGTAGATTTAAGTTTCTGAATTGCTTGGTTGATGTTTGTAGTTTGTTTGTTTTAGGTGACACTACACTCCAATCTTGGCCGGCTTTCTCGTATTCTTGATCATGATCATTATGCTGTTGTTGTCCACAGGCAGAGACTCTGTAAGTTTATATGCTAATTGTTGGTCAAATAAAAGTAAGCGCGTGCGTACCAGGTATGCATGAAACCACAACCACTTAACTATCCCATCGTAGGTTAGTGTGAGGGTCTAGTGAGGGGATGCGGTAGAATACAAGAACGCCTTGATTGACGATCATTAAAGCCTAACTTTAGCAAGTCGCAAACCATATTCCTTGGTGGTTAAGTTGAGAATGTCACATGCATCCAATTATTAAAATTTAAGGTTTTCGCTGGGTCTAATATCTTAGTGTGTTTCAATTAGTTACAAGTCTTTTCTTTAATCTTGTTCACTTAGTAAACCGTGTAATTGGTTTTTCAGATACCGACAAGGGAAAATTGGATGAAAAGGAAATGATATTTGGGATTGTGACGCGTATTGATCTGTTGAACTTCATTACTCTGAATCAAAACGAGCGAACATTGCAGAACGGGGACACCTTACATTAACAAGAACGACGAATCTGCAGATTGAAGAGATGTTTACGCTTATGGTGAAATTCAGTGGTGCAGAAATTCCTTCTGATATGTTATTGTCCTCACTGTGTTCAGTGGCTCAAATAATCACATCGTAACATGGGATCCTTGCACTCGTGTACCTTAAAGATGTGAAAGTTTGGGTTTTTCTACCTTAACGTCTTTCGTCCACACCTTAACGACATAAAAGTACATATCAAAAGTATATTTTCATTCGTTCTCTAAAGTCGATAAACTCTTGTGCGAGTACAGCGTAAACTGACACATTTCAGTCTCTTTGAACCCAGATGCTGCGGGTTTTCGTGGTTAACACCAACAATTAGGACGTTCAGTCACGTGCCGTTGACCGAAAACGCGCGGCCTCCGAGACAAACTTATTCACGCTAGTGTGAACATTGTAGAGATTTTTCCTTGATATGAATTGTAATGAATATATTTTTGTATTTGGTAACAGTAGTTCAAGTAGGTAAAGGACAAATCACCTAACTCAAAAATAAACAGTTACAACTGCTTCAGTAACTGAGAGTGAAAGGTTTTAATAACAAAGTTGACAAAACTGACAGAAAATAACTGGGCACAGTGGAATTTGTTTAATATGGATCATTTTATATATTCATTGATGGAATAAACTAGAGAAAAATATTCAATATTCAATATACCTCTAGGTCTGTACCATCAAATGACAAGCTCAATTTCATATTTGTCGCTGCAGAAATGTAACAAGCTTCTAAAATGGCATGCTCGCTTCTTAGTACATTGCGTGCAAAAAATTACGGACGATTTTAATTTCGGAAAAAATTGCAGTACAGTATAAAACATTGAGATAGCGTTAAAGGTATTAGTTTCCTTTACAGAGTGAACTCCAGTTGAGACACGGCTTAAAATACGAAATGGCGTGATAGCATATGTGTTATTTTGTGAATTTGTTAAACCTTTAGGATGCAGTAATCATTTTCATAGAGGATCATTGTTTCAGTCTAATTCGTGTTTTAACTCTAGCTGTTTCAACACAGTGTCCGAATTTTTTTATCTGAAATTTGTCCGAAATGAGATAAAAAGTATCCGAAAATTAAACGTCCGAAATAAAAAGTTCGAGATTTTTGCAAGCACTGTACTGGAAAACGCGGTGGCCGACTTTTCCATATTGATAAATGATGTGCAGGAATATTATACTTTATAGGTTACATGAAAATGTCTAGTTGGACTACATACTCTGATATAGTATGCATCGGTTTGTAAAATTGTCAACTATTATTATGGGTTATTGACCAAGTGTGAGGTCAAGATGGCTGGATATTGGCCAAGTTCTTTTTTTGCGTGTTTATGGCCCGAGACGAAGTCGAGGTCCATAAACTCGCAAAAAAAGAACGGTGCCAATATCCAGCCATCTTGACCGAACAAACTTGGTCAGTAAAGGATTTATTATATGGCTTTCAAGGGAATTTTTCTTGCGGGATACAGCGGGTAGTCCCGAGCGGGCAAGATGGCTCCATCTTGCCCGCTCGGGTAGCCAATCACAGCGCGCGATTTGGGTCATCTTGCCCGCTCGCGTAGCTAGCCATATAATAAAGTTATTTATTGCACTGTTACTTTCTGCTGTACACAAGAACTGTTGTGAATTTGAAATTTAGGCATGTCACTCAGTTTTATATACAGCGTGGATATAAGCAGAAAGCTGTACTTAAAACATCGTCAACGAAAAGTTGCAATTATTAAAAGAAATTTCGCTGTTATTTGTGGAAGTAACCCAATGTAAGTAGGGTCTGCCTCGGGTAGTAGTATGCGTTGAAGTTGAAATGAAGTTGAAATTTGCCGATTTTAACTTCCTTACTCCTATTAAGTCACGTACCCACTTTGCATTTTAATGAAGAGGAAACACTGAATACAAGGTTTGTTGTACGTTAACAAGAAACTTAAAAAAGAAGGTCACTCCATAATAATAATAATAATTCATTATTATTATTATTATTATTGTTATTAATTAAAAACAGTAAGAACAGCAAATCATTAAATCAGCGATATAAACAAATTTACAAGCAATATCGATATTTCTCTGTTTTTATACATATATACAAAAATAGAGCTACTAAAAAATGAAAAGAGAATTAAAAAGTCATTTAACATTAGATCTGTCAAGTTCAACGTCTACATCAATGTCTTAAACAATATTGGTTCCCCTATTTGATCTGGAGCCTCTGAGGCAGTGTAGCGCTGAAGGTCAAAGTCTTTGTATAGTCTTCGCTCTTCTCTACGGATATCAGTTCTGCGAGTCAGCTATGATATCTTAAACATTCGCGCCCCATTACTCCTGTTGTGGTGAATAATAATATTTAAAGTATTTGTATGTAATTATTTAATGACCCGCCTTGTAATTCAGTCTATGCTCCAAAAAGGTTGAATAAAATTATTATTATTATTATTATTATTACTACTACTACTACTATTATTATTATTATTATTATTATTATTATTATTATTATTATTATTATATAGAGGATATTTATTACACGGTGGCGAGAAGATATGAATTTTATGTTCGAGTGGCGGGAACAATATCTTACGAGTGAGCGCAGCGAACGCGTGAGATTGTTTTTGCCACGAGAACATAAAATTCGTATCTTCGAGCTAACGTGTAATGTTCTTTTTATTATAAAGACACACTGATGACGGCGTTTTTGATGATTTTCCGAAGATTTCCGACCACCTTCCGAAGATTTCCGAAGATTTTCCAAAAGTGTTCCGAGGGCCAGACGAAAGTTCCCGAACATTTTCCGAGAATTTCCGAAGATTGCCGAAGAATTTCGAGGAAGACCCGAAGATGTTTCGATGATACACCAACAAATTTAAGTACAATTTAATTTCTAGGATGCTAATGACTGTTTTAGCATCCTAGATCACGCTTCCACCACCTTAGAGCTTAAGATAAAAGAAGCCATTTATATTTAATGGGAAAAACCTCTTAATCATCAACTTTATCACGTTAATTTAAAACTTTCTTTGTAATATTTTACATTGTCATGTTTCCTTTTGTTTTTATAGTTCATTAGCATTTTTGGTTCACACTATGTATTCAACTCGCTCTGTACTTTGTACTCTAAACTGAAGATGACAGAAGTTTCTGTCGAAACATGTTTTTAAAGTTAAAAAGTGTCGTGTTATTTCTCAAGAAATCTAAAAATATACATATAAAAAGAGATAAGACTTGTACTACAATCTTCTGCTAAAGTCTTGACACACCTTGCAACATCTATCAGAGAATTTATCAGTTCGTCCCCTTCCCCCAGTTCAATGTTGTTTATCGCGATGAAGTTGTCATTGCTCGTTTACAACATTGTTTGGGGGGAAGGGGGTTGACTATTCCAGTGATGCCATTAGGTATTGCCCCACAACTACCTTGTCAATGTATTTTCGTGTCATCTGATCCAGGTGTGCGAAATACTTTTGTCGTGGATTGTAGATTCATAAACAATTACAGGTTAACGCACTCAGCAAGTGAATTAATGGAATTTGCCTACACGATTTCACTAACAGTGAACGAGAAATTTCAATACCGCGCGAGGCTCCAAATAACGGCATATTTCTGTGCCCTAGTGGCTTTCGATCTGGCTCTGTAGCCTCGCCAGACACTGGCTCTGCCTGGGGAAAATCAGACACCTTCCATCATGACAAAGTTCAGGCGAAAAATAAGCACAGCTTTATATATCCGTTATAGCTATCCATACGTACCCGAGAACAACGAAACTAGGCTTAGAATGCAAATGATATAACAGAGAATTAACTCTGAAGTGTAAATTTTAGTGCTAATTTAACCCATGAATAACCCACTGGGCGTTAGCCCTAGTATAGGGAATCAGGGAACCGCTACGCGGCACAACATTCATATGTACCTAGGCTTAGAATGGTTTGTTACAAACAACAAAGGGGTTTGCGTTTGATAAACGTTTTTGCTGAAGTGGAATGATGGCTGAATGATCAGGAGAATCAGCGATTGAATCTTGAAAACATCGAGCGCCCTAACACTAAATGGTTGCTTTTAAACTTCTCCTACAATGCAGTGAAGGTTGTGCTTGACAAGCAGCCAATGTTAGGCGCAGGGCCGTTGTCAGACTTGCACACGGTCGCAAAATGGCTTCGCCGGACATTTGACGATAACTTGTGTCTCTGACGCTGCATTGCTGTTTATCAGAGGGCACTCCCCCATCAGAGTACACAGGCTGCGAGAAAGTTAGCAAAGAGTTTCTTTAAACTCAGTAAAACGCCAGACAAAATAATAAGAACTGCGCTTGATGGACTAGAGGGGAAAGAGCTTTCAGATTGAATGTTGTGCCGCGTAGCACTATGAACACAAATAATGGAACAGAG
>CM042755.1:9661160-9670496 GCA_022496165.2 Catalaphyllia jardinei
TTTAGTATTAAAAAAAATAGAGAAAAGCTTGTAACCACCCTCATCTCGCTATATATGTTTCTTTATAAACTTACAATTAAGTTAGAAACCAAAAATAAGGAAAAAATGGGATGTAATTCTGGCAAAATCTAGTAGGTATCTTGCCATTTATTTCTTGGAAATATCTACCTACTGTGTAGTGTGTAACGTGTCGCTGATTTCTCTATCTATTAAAGAACATAATTGTAAATTACATTTGGTAGTGATTATTGTAATACTGACACGAACTCTTTTACCCTTTGTTCTCTATTGTCACGTTCTCCATATTAAACTATTATACATCACGTGGAGAGCACAGAAAAGGTTTCATATCTTACTGTTAAATAGCCTAGGATATAACAAAAGTCACCAGATAGTCTGCGCGGTTAAATATCCTCTTATTTCCGAAGTTGAGTACAAACAACAAATCATAGTTCGACGCAGTAAATTATTTCGCAAGTTTTAGAGCCTCGCACACAAAAACAAATCACTTCGTTACCACCTTTAAAAGAACTCATATTTATTTTATTATTTTTTTTTTGCGGTCTCTAAATACCTATGGCTAAATCTAATTCAATCTAAACACTTAGTGTCTCATTTCAAGATTTAACTCTTGTGTTGCCGTCATTCCTTCTATACCCTGAGTTTTAGAGCCACATTTCAACTGCGACCAAATCGGTGAACATAAATTTTTTAAGGCTTGATTATAGTTTGTACTGAACACAAAAAGAATAACAGGGTTAATTGCTGTACTTAGAGAAGGACATATGTAAAAAGTGAAGCCTACAAGTAACAGGCATGTATCCTTCACAAAAAGTGTCGGGTAAAATTGTTTAAGAAACAAATACACACATAGGGGAGTCCAACAAATAGAAAATGCCAACACAATGGCTACTAAGATTTTCAGAATCTTCTGATGCTGTTTTCGTCTTTTTTCGCTTTGATGACCTTTTATCAAGTTCCCCGGCCTCGGTCTCTTCTTTAGAGATCTCGTAATCGCAGAGTATAGAGTTATTATCAAAATAAGAGGGACCAGGTACAGTAAGAAGACACCCACGCCATTAAAAATTGTTAAAGCTCCTTCATCCATCATGAATCTGCAAAATGTATGCTCGCCAACTTGAATTATCCCGGCAAAGAGAATAAAAGGTATGGCTGAAAGTATGGGTATTATCCAAGATAACGACATGAAAATGACCCGAATTTTCACATCTAACACAGGAATTTTCAAGGGAAAAACAATGGCGATAAATCTATCAAAAGCAATTAGCACAAGGCTCAAGACAGAAACTGTCAGTGACACTGTGCGGAGATACATTGCTATTTTACAAACAAAGCTGGCTGAAGGTTGGTTGATGTAGATGTTAGTTGTTAGCATCCCTTCGCTAGCATAAAGCGGCCAATTGAAGAACGGGCCAAGCACATCCGACACTGCCATGTTGACAATGAGGTAGTTGGTACTTGTTCTGAGGCTTGGGGTCTTGATGAAGGTTGTAGCCACCAAGATATTTCCGATAAATGCTGCTGCACTTATCACAGACAGACTCATTGTGAACATTGCGGACACCGTTTCTGAGCAAGCGGCAGATGAAGAATTCAACGGACCCTCAGTGGAAATATTCATAGTTTGAGCGATTAGCTTAGGATGCGTTGCTATAATGGCCGTACGTGGGGAGATAGAAGTGCTTTGACGATTCAGGATTCGCGGTTCTGCCACTGTCCCTCTCACCTTAAATAAACATAGCAAAAACATAATTAGTGGCAAATGGTGTTAAAAATGGAGGAAAGTTAAATGTGTTGGAAATTACTCCGTCGTCCAAGCGAAGAGGTTCCGAGACACTGGTCTCTGGAGCTTTCATTAAACGGACTTCTCTGTCTTACTTGCACTGCTGCTTCTACTTCTACTTCTGCTTCTTCTACTAGAGTACTACTAGTAGCAAGCATAGGTTAGAAAGTGTGGGCCTGAATGCACTAGAAGACCTTTTGTTTAAGATGTTGGGAATGGGCGGAGAAGTCAGAGAAGATCGATAGTACTTAATGCGTACCTTGTCCTGCTACAGAAAGATAGACTAAGACCACTTTATTGAAAGCGTGACAGAAAATTGGCGTTACTTTCGATTCTCGCCAATTTCCGTCGTATCCTCTCTCCGGAGAGTTTTGCTGAATTAAGGACGTTCGCGCCAAAAAACGTCCCACGTACATATTTTTTTAAAACTTTGACTGCAGGTAGAAAATGATAAGATTAGATTAAAAACCTAAAAAAAATCGGGGGTCACCGAACTCGTTTTGAAGATAAGGCGTATCACAGACCATAGCATTTCTAGGATTTCCAGTCATTCGAGGCGATTCTGGCCGGATTCACTACTATCGGCATATATTTAAGTTGAAGAATCATATGTAAGTTATGTGTTTAACACAGCATATATAGGCCTATTTGATAGATCTTTGCTACATACGGTCATTAAATCAGCTAAAATTAGCCTTAAAAACTACAACTTCTATGTCACGCACACCTGTATCCATGTGCCAATTCGACCCTATTTGAATAGTAAATGAGAAATAATTAAAACTTCCCACGTACAGATTTTTTTTTTTCATTTTTTAGCATAATGGAAAGAATCGGAAAAGGAAGTGATCTGCCGAAAAAAAAGTAGGGGTCACCGAGCATCCAACAAAAATATTCGCACACCAAGTTATTACTCTTCCCAGTAGACCGCGACACCTACGAATTTTTTGCCGGCTTCAGAGTAACGTTTTTCATGCCGCGAGTTTGTTTCAAATCAATCACGTGGTACATTGAAATGCACCACGTGAGGACATTTTTTCTGTGTGGCGTCATGACCTTTCGTACTACGTGATGTTCATTCACAACATGTTTATCTTCAAGAGGAAAGCTTACCGGGCGTTTTGCGTCTAAAAAACCACTCCGAATTTGTCCTGCTCATGAATTTTCCGCGGGTATTCCAGTAATTAGTAATGCTCGAATACTTTCACTTCTACTATTGCACGTGCTCGCTTGTTGTAATTATGCATTAATTGTGATTGGCCAGTCTCTGGTATTTATATCTTCTGTCACCGTTGAATATTCACTCACGCTAGTGATCCACGCAGTTTATACTTCGGCATATATCCCACCCTCCCACCCAGCTTACTGCAGTTGTTGTTTCCCTTAACAGGCCGTAGGGATGCTTCTTACGAAGGCTTCCGCTGCTTCAAATGTGGAAAGTACGGCCACTGGGCCAAAGATTTTCGATCTGCCTTCTGGCCAGGAGGGCACAATTATCAGTCCTGCTATAATTACAACGCCTTTTCCGGACCTTCATACAATAAGCCAGCAGGAGGAATTCAGTCAAGCCAACCAGCTATCAAGCATTGAGGAAGATTTAGCGAAGGTACTAGAAAATGTAGAAAAATTCGAAGTGGAAAGTGATTTTCCTTTAAGCGTGAAGGGGAATTTGAGACATAACATCAAGTTTTGGAAAGCTATTGGCGCCCCTTATTACATATTATCGATAATTGAAAATGGTTACAAACTACCTTTTGCTAGCTCGCCCGGGCCTGTTAAGCTAAGGAATAATAAGTCTGCTAGACTCCATACCGAATTTGTGGACCAGCCATCCATGAGCTTGTTCTTTCCGGTCGTATCTGCGTAGTTGCCCAAAAACCCCTGGTGGTTAACCCTTTATCTGTGTCAATACAGCCATGCGGTAAAAAGAGACTAATTTTGGACTTACGCCACGTAAATAAGTGTTTAGTTAAACAAAGGGTGAAATACGAAGATTGGAAGGTTGCCCTTGCTTACTTTACAAAGGGCTCATACATGTTTTCCTTCGATTTGAAAAGCGGGTATCACCATGTAGAAATTTCACGGGAATACCAAACTTACCTTGGATTTTCATGGAAAGCATCAGATTCTGGGGATGAAATATTTTACGTATTTACCGTTCTTCCTTTTGGTTTATCCACTGCCCCTTATGTCTTTACAAAGCTCTTGAACCCCTTGGAAAAACACTGGAGATTACAAGGTCTTTGTATAGCTATTTTTCTAGATGACGGTTGGGAGACTGTCCAAGATAGGCAAGACTGCCGCGCCACTGCTCAAGCCGTTAGAAACGAATTGAGCAGTGCAGGGTTTATAGTTAACGACGAAAAGTCGGTATGGGAACCCACACAGGTTCTAAACTGGTTAGGCATTACTTGGAATTCGATCTTGGGCACTTTGAAAATTGTGGATAGAAGGATTACAAAGATTTTGAACACCATTGACCATATTATTGACAAAAAGTTTTTGGTCTCGGCAAGAAGTTTGGCTTCTTTTACGGGTCAAATTATTTCAACGGGTCCTGTGGTGGGTAATATTGGTAGAATTATGACAAGGCATTGTGTCATGTCCACCTTGTGTAGTGACCGTTGGGTTACCGAGTTTCACCTCGACGATTACTGTCAGGAAGAATTGTATTTTTGGAAAACAAATCTTATCAATGTTAACACTAGATATTGTTTTGCATATAAATGTCCTAGTTCATTTGTGTATTCTGATGCCAGCGCTACTGGTTGTGGTTCTGTTATTGGCTTCAATAACGAGTACGTGTGTCATAGAATGTGGACGGATTCTGAGAGCATACAGAGCTCCACCTGGAGGGAGCTTTGTGCGATTGAATTTTCTTTGCAATCTTTTGCTCCTGTCCTTAAAGGATCGCATGTCAAATGGTTTACTGATAATCAAGCTGCTGCCAGAATTGTTGAAGTTGGTAGTATGAAATTAGAATTGCACAGAATGGCGAGAAGAATTTTTGATATTTGCGTTCAGTCAGGGATTTACTTAGACATGCAGTGGATTCCCCACACTTAAAATCAACAGGCTGATTACATTAGTCGTCTGATAGACGACGATGATTGGCAGACTACCAATGATTTGTTTTTGTCTTTGAATCATCGCTGGGGGGCCGCATTCTGTGGATTGTTTCGCTAATTATTACAATCATAAGCTACCCAGATTCTTCTCTAGGTTTTGGAATCCTAACACTGCGGGTGTCGACTTCTTTAATCAACCATTGAGAGGAGAAAACTGTTGGGTGGTCCCACCTGTTTCAATTGTTCCTAGAGTTCTTCATTATATGAAGTCCCAAAACGCTGTGGGTACTGTTATTCTACCCTTTTGGCCTTCGGCTCATTATTGGCCTCTATTGACGAATAAGTATCTCAAGTATATATCTGGATATAGCACGCATATTGGGAACCAATCCCTAGCGCATGGTAGGAATCTCAATTCCCTTTTAGGATCAAAGCGCTTTAAGGGTTATGTCATTGCTCTTAGAATGGAATTTTGGACTAGACTAGCCTATTGTTGTAACGTCTGGGCAGCCCGTGGTGGCACTCTTACGGCAGCATGTGTGCTTTGATTATTTTTTCAATATTTGCTTGGGCCTTTGGCTATTTATGGTGACTGCACCAGTGACGTTGCCTTTTCGTGGCACTGGCCACATTAGATCAAGGGTGACTGCACCCGTTTGTAACGTATGAAGTGTACCAGTTCTGACTCTGTAGGCACTGGCCTTATTGGAAGATACCATTTTTGGGTACAACTGCTGGCGGGTGACCTGGCACCTGTCCGATAAGTTAGTTTTCTACAATTATAATTGTATGGTTTTGATTCCACTTTACTTTGTAGTGTTTCTTATTTTGTAATTTCAGACACTTAGTTCAAGCGGAGCTTGAGAACCCTTCTTGTTTTCGTCTTCACCTAATTTTCACCAAATCGTGAGCTTCATGTTACAGTCCCGAGCGACCTCTACAACTTAAGTCTACCTTAGGGCTATCAAAAGGTTTTTAGAATGGTGCATGTAAAAGGAAGAATGTACGTGTTCAACTGCCTTTTCCTGTAAGCGCAGTCTCGCTTTATTTATTTGAAAGCCACCAGTCTTGTGCTTCAAGTGCTTCTTTAATTCAAACTCATGCTGCGCTCAAATGGTTTCACTCGTTTGTGCCTAGCCTAGACCGTAATCCTTTAGATAGTGAATTTTGTAAGAATATAATTGAATCAGCAAAGCGGGTCAAGTCTAAACCAGTTGCCAAGAAGAAACCATTTTCCTCCCAGATTATTAAAGAAATTCTGGATGCTTATAATAAGGAAGGTTCTAATTTAAAAGATATTAGGATAGCTGCTTTATGTTCGTTAGCTTTTGCCGGATTTTTTCGTTTTAATGAATTGTGTAATATTGCTCCCAACCATATAGAATTTAACAGTCAGTATATTAAGATTTTTGTGCCTCGTAGTAAGACTGATGTCTATAGGGAGGGTAACTATGTCTATATAAGTGCATCGGAAAGTCAATATTGCCCCGTCAGTGTTTTAAGAAAGTATATGAATCTAGCCGGTATCCACAATAGTAGTAATCTGCCTTTATTCAGGCCTCTAGTTTTTCATAAGAGTAATTCTAGTTACACTCTAAGAGAGGGAAAAATGTCCTACTCTTCATGTAGAGAAATCTTAAGGGATTCCTTAAAACAACTGGGCTATAACCCGGATGACTACGGTCTTCACAGCTTAAGATCAGGTGGGATAACATCCGTTGTTCGCAACAGTTCTAATTCAGTTTCGGAAAGGCTGTTGAAGGTGCATGGCAGATGGAAGACAGACGCTGCCAAGGATATGTATGTTGAGAAGAGTCTCAATAATAGGCTGCAAGTAACAAAATTTCTAGGGCTTTAATTTAGGTAGCTGTAGCGTTTGTATCGGAATAATTTATCGCTTCCTAGTTTCCTGTGTCAACTTATTACTTATCGTGAAGTAAATGAAAAATTAATAAATCAATAAAATCAGTTGAATTAATATAAATTAAAAACAACAGCAGGACCACAGAAATGATACGATATTGTAAACGCCTAGCTTATTGCTGATTGTAAATGTGATATGATACTGTAAACCCTTTTCTTATTACTTATTGTAAAAAAAAAAACGTGTAATGTAAAATATTAAACTGCATTTGGATCCGCTTGCGTATCCTACCATATTTCTTGTATGTCTCATTATTACGGGAATTGAAGAGTAAAATAATTTACGTTCGGTTGAGCGAAGCGAATTAGAACGTAAATATTTTATCTTCAGCTGATAAACAGCGGCCATGCTGACAGTTCTATGGCAGACAAAAACCACGATAAGCTTTCCTGTTGAAGATAAACATGTTGTGAATGAACATCACGGAGTACGAAAAAGTCATGACGCGACACACAAGAAAAATATCCTCACGTGGTGCATTTCAATGTACCACGTGATTGATTTGAAACAAACTCGCAGCATCAAAAACGTTGCTTTGAAGGGGGCAAAAAAATTCGTGGGTGTCGTGGTCTACTGGGAAGAGTAATAACGCAAAGGTCATCAGCTCTATGTTTTGTTGAGTTTTCGACTCGGTGCGCGCGCTTTAAAATGACGTCGCACGCGCGTGTCCAATGAATAGCGTGCGCACTAGAGATGCGCAGTAGCAATGGGCGCGAACTCCATAAAAATTCAAGCCGGTCGTGGAGGAATGTTTATTTGCTCAAAATTGAGGTAAAATCTTTCAGAGTCAGGACATTTATAAGGATAAAGAGAGTAATTTGGGACCATTTGCTGGCTCAGTTTAAGGGTGAAATTATCCAGAAGCAAGCTTTATTTCGTTTCCGTACCGAACCTCACTTGCTGAATAATCATTATCGCGTTGTTGATGCTGTCTGTCGTGTTTTTTCTTTCGTTCTCTTTTCTAGCACGCCGAGGTCATTTTTTCGTCTAAATCACGTAAGGAATGTTCGGAAAAGATGTTCCCAATCAAGGTTTAGCTCTCAGGCAATGATTCTGTGAGTTTTTGACCAAAACGTCGGCTTGTGGTATTCGTGTTTTTCGGTTGCAACGGGCGACCGTGGCTACTTCGTTGAGTCAGCCAATGACGCGAGGTGAAGCAAAAAATTTAATTCTGGTTTTCTTCTGTTCACTGAAATCTTAACATTATAAAGCTGGATTGTTAAGGAATAGACTGTTCTTTTGCCGATGTGTGATAACTATTAACCCTCAAGTGTTATATCACTTCGAAGTCAGGGTTTTTGAAGAGCTTTTTGCAAAGCTTGGGGTACGGCGCGCTGGGGTCGTTCGGCGTAATCAGAGATTTTTTACCCTGGTTTCAGAGGTTTTTCTTGATTTTTCACCGCACGAGAGAGCTGCGAATCCGAGATGCGAAGCGGCGAGAAAGAAAAAGGTTACCTCGGACTTGAATCTCACTTTCATGCAGACGCCAGCTGTCAAACGCGTCAATTTGATAATTCAAAAAGGGACCAATGGCAGCTTAGCAATCACGTGCTTATCAGCCGCTAATGTTTCCACTCGGGTGGTGAAGAGTGGTATCTTTTGACCTACTTGGCCGGGTCAATGTGCGAAGGACTCGCGAAGGCTCTGCTGTTAGGCTTACTGTACTTTGCGAAACCAAACCAAACCAAACTAGAAACCAAACAAAACGAAACCAAACCATTTTTTTCTGCTTCGTTCTTTAAAGAACGCCGACCAACGAAAATAATAGTAGCGGGGTATTCATCAGTTACTCCAAAGGAAAATCATGAAATTGTGGGTACTCCACAAGAGTACTTTCCTGCCGAGGGAGAATGCGTGACGCTTTCTATATCCGGTCACATGTTCCACTTTAGGCGGGAAACTTGTACGCACTGCCAAGTCAAGGCAGCAGTTGACAGGCCTACACTACTCCTACAGTTCGTGGCATTTGTACAGTTTCCGTTTTCTTTTCTTTTCCATTTTGTCGCTTTACTCTTGTTTATGAAGGGCACTTCGTATTGTGTTATAAGGAGAAAATAGAGCCGTTAATTAGATCTTGTTATGACAAATTTTAAGAGGTCATAGGTCTCCCGGGGGGGGGAGGCACTCCCTTATTTGGGCTATACAGGGACGTGCCGCTGGATAGGGTATGGTTTTTTGGCCTCGCCGTCCTAAACAGGGTATACAATTTGACTTGCCTCTGTCCTAAACAGGTTAAAAACCTGTCCTAAACAGGGTATTACGAGTCGAGAGACTTTAACCAAGACTGCGAGGAGTCTCTTTCTTTTCTTAGCTTACGACCCGGAGCCTGCGAGAAGTTGAAAGAGCATGTGATCGAGCGGCGGACAAGCGAGGCGTTTCTTGTCCTGATTTGCATACTGTGAACTGAGTAAAGCAACTGTTAACCGGACATTACAATGTCAATCAATCAACATAGCAATGTATTTTGTGTATTTTCTTAATAAACTTGTAACTTGCATGTGAAGTATGACCCTCGCAGTAAATTTTCCAGTTTAAGCAAC
>CM042755.1:9670506-9683495 GCA_022496165.2 Catalaphyllia jardinei
CATTGGGAGCAAGGTCAATTTAATGAGTTCATATTTTCCCGTGCAGTTCATATTTTCCCGTGAAATATGAATTATTTCATATATACATCACAAACTTGTAACTTGTTGTCGGTATCTTATGTAAAATATATTTCCACTTAGAAGTATTATAACACGCGTGCATTTACAGAACAGATGGTACCGGTAAGTCTAGTTGCTCTGTCTTGGATAACGTGATGAAAGAAAGATGACACTGTGTCGCACAAGCGTGAGGGATCCCGCTGGTATAAATATTGTTTAGGAATATTTTTCTCTGTAAAAGTTCTATTAGTGCCTTAATCAAAATAAAATCAACTTATTCATTATACAGTAATTAAAGAAATCATTCCTCTTCGATTTGTTATTTAAAAAATCACCTTTCTATAGATGCAATGACGACATTTGAAAACTGGGTTTTAGAGGCAACATGATTTCTCTGATTTGAATGACTTCTTAAAGAGTTTAAATTCCTGTAAATCCAGTGTGTGTGCATTTGTCAGTTGTCCTAAATAGGGTCTTGAAATGGAGGCTGTTGTCCTACGCAGGGTTTTGGCCCAGGAAGGAATAAGGAATAAGTAATTCCAAATAATATGGAATAACGAACTCCAAAAATGTAAAGATGTAAGTAAGCAAGTAAGTAAGTAAGTAAGTAAGTAAGTAAGTAAGTAAGTAAGTAGTATGCGATAAAATCTCGATGTGATCAAACTAGGCGCGCACGGTGGTCTCGGGTAGGATTTCAGCAAGTGCGCAAGGTGCTGTCGGGTAGATGTCATTTTGCAACCACGAGATCTTCGAGCAGCGCTTCAAGGTCTTGGGAGAAGGAGATTGTGTTTCCTCGTCTTCTAGCAGCATTTCGAGTTCTTTCTAGCAGTGTTTTAAGGTCTTGCAACCACAAGTTCGCATTTCGCCATCATCTAGCAGCATTTCAACCACGAGTTCGCGTTTTGCCATCTTCTAGCAGCGTGTCAAGGTTTTGCAACCACGAAGTCGCGTTACGCCATCTTTAACAGCCTTCCAAACCACGATTTCACATCTTCGAGCAGCATTTCAGGGTGAATAGTTTGCAGTTCAGTGATTTATTTAAATTCAAAAGCATTCAGCACTGAATAAAATTATTCGGTACAAAATTTGAGTTGTTAGACACAAATCAGCAACGGGATCGGCAGACTTGATCCAACAGATCAGAAAGATAATCGACAGACTCGATCCAACAAATCAGAAAGATAATCTCAGAACAGAATCTCAACTTTGCATTGATATTGTCAGAAAGAGATACGGAGTTTGTTATATCAATTCCCATTTGAATATGTCGCTGTCGACGTCCTTTTCCCATTTCCCTTGAGACTTCGAAATAGCGTGGTTTAACTGTATACTAGAAATTCGAAGCCAGTATGGTTCAGAGTCAACTAAACAGCTAAATACCCTTCCGATTGTGAGTTTTACCTTTGCCATCTCATTTATTTGGATCGCTTATGTGAGGGCTGGGTGACTGGCAGGGATCCAAATGTAAATATTTTGCGTCGTTTTCGTTGAGGACAAAAAGCTTTACTCCAATGTGCACATATGGCGACTGTAACGCGCTACTTCTGGATACATCTCGGAAAAAATCTTGACTTCTGTTCTGCTTTCGAGATACGTTTGCTCGTATATTAAGACAAATGGTTTGTTTCAGTATCAAACTATAACAAAAGAGTGGTTTCATATTTTTTTCCAGAATCCACTTCGTGAGGTTATTGCCCCCGCAGGGTTTTGGCCCAGAGGCCGAAACCCAAGGAGGCACCCTAGGATTCCCCGCGTGTATACATATAAGGAATTTCAAAAATGTAAAGATGTAAGTAAGTAAGTAAGTAAGTAAGTAAGTAAATTGTAGTATGCGAAAAAATCTCGATTTGATCAAACTAGGCGCGCACGGTGGTCTCGGGTAATATTTCAGCAGGTGCGCAAGGTGCTGTCGGGTAGATGTCATTCTGGAACCACGAGGTCTTCGAGCAGCGCTTCAGGGTCTTGCGAGCAGGAGTTTGCGTTTCCTCGTCTTCTAGCAGCATTTCGAGTTCTTTCTAGCAGTGTTTTAAGGTCTTGCAACCACGAGTTGGCATCTCGCCATCATCTAGCAGCATTTTAAGCACGAGTTCGCGTTTTGCCATCTTCTAGCAGTGTGTTAAGGTTTTGCAACCACGACGTCGCGTTTCGCCATCTTCCTTTCAAACCACGATTTCACATCTTCGAGCAGCATTTCAGGGTGATTATTTTGCAGTTCAGTGATTTATTTGAATTCAAAAGCATTCAACAGCACGGAATAAAATTATTCGGTACAAAATTTGATTTGTTAGACACAAATCAGCAACGGGATCGACAGACTCGATCCAACAGATCAGAAAGATAATGTCAGAAATCTCAATCTCAACTCAGAGTTGCATTGATATTGTCAGAAAGAGATACGGAGTTCGTTTTTTCAATTTCCATTTGAATATGTCACTGTCGAAGATAAACAAGTCGGTGGTTACAGTTCGAAGAGGGCACTTTAGGAATTCTGTTTCTGTTAACCCCGGTATTTATTATTGTCATCGACACGGGACGCGTCATCGACAGGGGCAATTCACGCGTAAGAAAAACATTGGAATCCTGGCACACTGCAATTACTAGCCAGGCAGACTCTAAGCAGCTGCCTAGACAATACTCAATGTTATTGTAATTTTATCCACGTTATTAGCATTTTATTTTCGCACAAGTATTTTTTTTTGTATTTATTTATATCCGTTCGTTATTTTCTCACCTCTTTGTACATAAATATATTTACCTTCGCTTTTCACATCTCACTTTTTAAAGATTGCCGACTGGCAATCGAAAGCTTGGTGTTTTTTTTAACTTTTAACCAGAGAACATCTTTAACTTTTCAATTATGCCCCCTGGTTTCTCGTTGCTTATTAAATTTATTCATGTGCTGTTGACGCTTTTTTTGAAATCTCTACGCATTTGTTTCTGCCATATTTATCAAATCTGCGTACTAGGAATGAGTTTTAAGGCCTGCTTTTCTATGTTTGCTCACATTATATCTCTTCGAGAGAAGATAGTTCATTATTGAGGGAAATTAGGGAGCCTGTTGGTCATACATAATAATATATCTTTGTAGTTCATTTGCGACTAGGGATTGTAATGTCTGTTTTAGCCAAATATTTGAGAAAAGAACATTTGGTCGTCTCAATGAAGAGGAAGAGAGCCTTTTCATGACACTAAGAACATTTGATTCATTTTGTCGCTCATGTTCGAGTTCTGTGACTTTGAATAGCATGCAATATTCTTTTGACAGTAGGTAAGTAGTCAGTGACAGCATATGGATTAAATCAGTTGGGTTTAGATAACAATTCAAAGTGAAAAGACTGAAAATTTTAGTAGTTGCTAAAAAGGTATCTACGGGTTGTAACTGTTCATCAGTAGGATGCCTAAAATGTGTGCAATTCCACAATTGGTTTCGGCTCCATTAAGACCTATACCAATTGCAGAACAGTTCTTAATATGTGGCCAATTTTTGTAACACAAATGCTCCAAAATTGTTCATTGTCTACGCTGTAACAGAGCAATGCTTCTGAAGAACTGCTATATTGAAATGAACATTAACTTTCATCTAGAAAAACACAACCAGCCCTTTTCAGTGACAGCATTTCCAATGATTGTGGGGAACTTCCTTCAAGAAGACATCTTGCAGTACAAAGATAACATTGACGATCTAACTGAGAAATTGCTGTTGCTCGAAAATGTATTGTAGATTTTGAGCTTTCTCAGAACAACAAACCTGTTATAACTATGAAAGCCCATGCCTCAACTTCACAGGAATAGTGAACAGCTAACTGTCTGGTATAAAAACAAACTGTTAAGTTGAACAGACACCAGTGAAAATTTAACAAAAGCGTACAATTTATGATATAAGGGTGATGTTACTCAGCCCGTGAAACACTATCTGACAATTAGTGCATAATAGTAAAAACGTAACAAAAGAAAACAATGCAATTACTGTGTAATACTAACTCATAGTGTAGTACCTATTTCAAGCGCCAAAAGAACCTCTAACCACAATCATTTCGAGTGCTACCATTTAAAAACCTAATAAGGTGATTTAACTTACCACATGAAACAATCTCTGTTAAGTGCATAATATTAGAACGAAACAAAAAAGCAAAACAATGGAGTCCTAACTATTTTTCAGACAAAAAAACATGCAATACAAAACGTTGCTGTTTCACAAAAAAATTTATTAACAAAACTGTATGGCTGTAATAAATTTCATTGCCATTTACAGACAAATATGTTAACCAGTTACATGGATGTTAACTTCAATAAATATTAAAACGTTTCTTTTTTTTACAGTCGTATGCACAGTATTTATATCCAGTAAAAACCATATACAGATCTTCAAAAGCGGGGGCAGGTCTAGTGAAAAAATTGCTGGTTAAGTAAAGAATTTCATGTGATAGAATGAGTTAAACAGAATGTGTTGCTTACTGATTCTTTGGATCATATTTATGGTAAGATGTCCAACTGAGTTACTTGAACAGTATGAGTGATATAGTAAACTATATAGTTTGTAAACTATATAGATATAGTTTCCAAAAAAATATAGAACATTTTAGTTCATACAATAACGTTCAATATTATTGTTTTCAATCAGCAGAAATAAAAGAGTGGGGCAGCTTTAGTGATAACTATTACTAGTTAGCGTATTTTTGTCCTAAACAGGGTCAGGATTTCAATCCCTCGGCGGCACCCCTATACCCAAGGTAATAGTAATTACCCCCCCCCCCCCGGTGCATGATTTCCGCTGTTATCTGCCTGTCGCTTCGTTGAGTTTGACTCCTCTATAATTTGCCATGAGCTAATGCATTGTTGTCACTCGTTTCTGTTGTAAGATATGTTTTTAAAACTCCAAGTATTTGCTTTTGAGGGACAAAATATGCCGCTCACTGTGAACGTGTTGCTTACTTGCATTCTATATTGTGCGGGCCCGGCTGTGATTAGAACTGTTTGCAAGTACAGTCATTAGGAGATTCTAATCACGGGTATCACATTTGCCCTCCTACTTTTTTCTTCGGAGACGCCGTAGCTTTATTTCGAGCAAGCTATACGCTTGTCGAAGGAAATTCTTATGTTTTTCTTGCACTATCTGATCTAGCTTATGTTCCTGTAGCTCGATGTATAGGTTATTTCTCCTTTGATCGTTTTAGTAGCACAGGATTCACTGAGGATTCGAATTTAACTCTTTACGTGCAAGTCTGTTAACTGCGTTGCGTGGTTTATATGCCACTGTTCGGCCGGCTTCATAGTTCGGATCTGATCCGTTTTGTTACTGTTGCAAAAAGGTGTCTATAGAATTAATAAGACACTGATTACAAAGATTATAACTTTAATTTGGGTAGGTTGTAGTCGCAAACTGGCACAATTCGTTTCCAAAAAAGGTCAGATCCACACACACTCCTAAACCTTCCTACGATTCGCTACATGGATAATATAAGAGGTAAACATAGGAGTTTGAAACACTGATATTCCGCTAAAACGTGCATTATGTAGGAGCTTTCCGAAGCTAGCCAACATGGCGAATTATTTTCTCCCCTATTTGAGGCACAGGCTTCCCAGCACTTGAATAAGAAATCGTGTTTTTTTATAGTTTTGGTTTCGTTTGGTTTCGTTTCGTTTGGTTTCGTTTCGCAAAGTACAGTAAGCCCTGCTGTTAAATATATTACGAAGCAAGTATCTCCACCGTTTTCATTTTGTAAGAAGGCCTCGAGACTTCCGAATAGAAAGGCATAAGCTTCTTTGAGCAGATGGTGCTCGTCGACGTCTTCATTGAAACGCCACGGTTTTGCAGTTCGCGAATATGAGAGTCGACCAACAGAAACTTCAGAGCACACAACCCAAATTATGACACGGTGAGGGTATGAATAGCCTGTCAGGCACACGTATTTTCCGACATCAGAGATCAACCGAATTATTGCCAACGAGGCCAGCCGAGCGAAGACGCGAGGCTGGCGAGGCGGCAGCATTATAAAGCCGTGCGTATTACGGAAAAGATCTCGAGTGTTTGTAAGGTAACATTCCTGTTGTAAGGTAAGATTCTTGAGATTCCAATGACGTAGGGAATAAGATGTCGATTTTTTTGCCGACGGACCAATCGTAGCGCGCAGAGATGGTGATGTCAAGGCCGTAGGGAATAAGAGGTCGATTGTTTGAGGAATAAGAGATCGATTGTTTTGCCGAGGGACCAGTTGTAGCGCGCAGAGATGGTGATGTCAAGGCCGTGGGGAATAAGAGGTCGATTGTTTGAGATTGCAATGACGTAGGGAATAAGAGGTCGATTGTTTTGCCGACGGACCAATTGTAGCGCGCAGAGATAGTGGTGTCAAGGCCGCATTGTTGGTGATCGTCGATGCTTACCAGCTTTGGCATTCGTCGAGCGGAGTAGAGACCAACTTTGAGGTAAGAAAAACGCTATTTTCACCCGTTGTTGTTGCCAACGAGTCACCCTCGCGAGGACGCGAGGGTGACGAGGCAGCAGCATTATAGAGCCGTGTATGAGAATCTCGAATGCAAATGTGAGGTAATGTAAGAGTGACATCATCGGTGATTGTTTTCAAGTTAGCCAATGGCATCGCAGTATTTTTATCTGAACCAATCACATCCGCAGGATCATGATCGGTACACGTAAAGGTGTTGACAAGCCTACCAGACTTTTACCTTTCTCTGTTCGGTTTTTCAACCGATTTAGTCGCTTCACTCGTGTTTACGAAGGACTCTTCATGTCGTGTTATTAGGAGGAATTTTAAGTAAAGTTAAGGCTAAGTTCTAAGGCTAAAGTTATCCACAAGTAAGCCTTGTTAACAGGTACGTGACGATGGCCGCGGGAAAAAATTGAAAACATTATCGGCTCTTCGCTGTCCCGCGTTGTTCTTTGTTTGGTTCTCTTTTGTAGCCCACTGAGGTCAAATTTTCCGCGTCTAAATCACCCAGGAAAAGTTCGAAAAAGCTGTTCCCATTCAATTTTCAGCTCTCAGACAATAATTCTGGATTTTTAGGACCAAAGCGTTGCTTCATGTTATGATATGTTCATGATTTTCGGTGCTATGGGCGACTGTCGCTTCCTGTGTTTGACAAAAGGAACTGACAGGTTTAACACCCGGGGTTTAACATGATGAAGCTAGATTGCTAAGGAATATATTTTTCTTAACCGATGTGAGGCAGCTATTAATGCTTTGAAGTCAGGGTTTTTGGAGACTTTTTTTTTTCGCAATATGCCGGTTCAGCGTATTTTTTTAATGCTAGATTTTTGTTCACCCAGAAGGAAAAAAACCCGGAAAAGGTCATTTCATTGACCTTTTAAAGAAACTTAAATTTCTATATGTTCAGAGATGAATTTCTAGCGAAATAAAAGGATTTTTGACGAGCACTGGGGTTTAATTTTTTCCACCCACGAAACACTGGTTGAAAATAGATTTTAATAACTGTGCTGTTTCAAATTTTTAGATTTTATGTCGCTTTCGCCGAGTTTGACACCTCAGTATTTTGCCACGTGGTTATGCGTTGTTTAGGCTTATATCTATTGCAAGATGTGTTTTTACTCTCCAAGCATTTGCTTTCGAGGGATGTTCAAGGGGGAAAATATGACAATTACCGCGAACGTGTTGCTTAACTTGCATTGGTCAGCTTAGTTCTTACACAAGACCATGGCTTCGATCCTCCATGTGGATTCCATCAGTTGCCGGTATTTCTAAATTGATTTTCATTCGGCAAGCAACTGTCACAGTTTTTACTCGTTGGCACTCTACCGGCAGGTATTACTAGTAATAAATTGCCTTTCTATGTCCGGTTAGCAGAATGGCGAACGCATCTTTGCGATTTATGACTGCGAGCAAGGCTTTGATATTCGTTGACACTTTCAATCTCTGGAAAACGCTCCTCGAGTGCAGAGGCACAGGTAAAATTCATTCGAAGGCACTGTCGGAAACAAAATCAATGTAGAACACACACGAATCTTGAACGGTTATATAAACTAACTTTGCAAACAATTAAATTCTTTCCGTGGTAGAGATCGATATAGGCAAAAACATGCACACGAGAAGTGCTGTAACAAATATCCCCACCGTCCCCTTGGTATTGCCAATAAAACGGACCAATCGTATTTATTTGTTGCGTGTCTGTAAAAATATCAACCAATCTGAGCTCGAGGGTCAGATTCTGACCCTGGCGTCTGCATGAAAGTGAGATTCAAGTCCAAGGTAACCAGAGGTTTTTCTTTCTGGCCGCTTCGCGACTTGTGTTCACCGCTTCGCGGCTCTCTCGCAGCTCTCTCATGCGGGGAAAAATCAAGAAAAACCTCTGGGACCAGGGTAAGATTTTTGTTGACGCTAAAGGAAAAAATATTCATAAAAGGTCATTTCATTGACGATTCAAACAAATATAAATTTATATATGTTCCGAGCTCAAGTTCTAGTAAAAAAAAGCACTTTCGATGACCGCTGGGCTTTTATTTTACTCCTGTGAAAGTTCAAGCCGGAGTGACAGAAACTTGGATCCCATGTGACAAACTGTCGTGAAAACGTCAGCAAAACGTACTTTGATCTTCCCAACCTCGTTCCCAGGGTCCTTTCTCTACCTCAAGGCTCTTTTTTTCTCGAGGTAGAGAGAGGACCCTGGGAACGAGGTTGTGATCTTCCATGTGACAAAAGCCTGCATCCTATGTTACAAACTGTTATGATTGACACATTTTTCGCATTCTGATCGTTTTAGTGGAAGAAGTAGTATAGCAAAAACGAGTGCGAGTGTTTCAACAGGGGTTCCATAATAAAAGCACGAGGTCGCAGGCCGAGTGCTTTTATTGTTTCGAGGTGTTTGGAACCTCTGATGAAACACGAAGCAAAATTTTTGATATGGCTTCTCAAATAAAAAAATTGGAAATTATGCAGTGACATGTTTTCGCAAACGAAACAATAAGAAATTATGCAGTGTTAAATATTTCCTTTTTTCCGAAAGAACGCGTTCGTACGCATGGTTCATTATCGTCCAACCACGAGCGAGGAAGTAGCGGCACGGTGTAGGAGCCAAACATGGTTTACGAAGAGGAGAATTAAGTCAAGAAAGTCGTATTCCCCGTCATCAAGGTATAAAACAAATACGCGTAAACTATTTAACGAATAGCGAATTACTCGGGTAAAGAAAAATATCCATTCCTTCGAGAGGCTCGTTCAGATATTACTTGATTCACAGAAGGTTTCGAAGCGCTGGACTTACATATTAAGGACATCGTTATGCTCGAGTCTGAGTTGTTGGCAAAGCGAATTTGTCACTGAATTGGAGCAAAACGTAGGTAAGCACCGAAAACTGTTTATGGAACAGTATTTAGTATCGGACGCTATGTATATTTAAAACAGTTTTAATCTCCAATTTCAAGAGTTTTATTGTTAATTTAATTTTTATTGTCAATTTCTGGTTTCAGCACCGCTATACGCAATCCACTGGTCACTCTCAAGATTAGGGCTGCGGGCCTCTCTTGGGCCCTGCAACTACTTAAGGTGCTACTACTTGACTAACAAATGCGCACGCATTCAAATAGCCTATCGGTAGCCAAGTGTGGGTCACACGGGACGAATTGATCTTGGAGAATTAATCATCTTTTTTAGAATACTAACTAAAACACTAACAAGCTCGTGAAACAACCGATAGAAATAAAGTTTAGAGAACAAGAAACCTAAACAGGATCTTTGTGGGAGATACAGACAAAGGCCTATACAAAAAAAGTAGACTGACTATCCGGGGGGAATTGTTCGGAGCTTAAAATACTCTGAAAAACTAAGATAGACAAGTCATAAGACCTTCTGTGTGCGCAGTCGGGCCCTAGAATTACAAGACTAAAGTACTAGCAACAAAATTACAAACAATTGGTGATCACGAGCCATAATTCTAAATTCTTTCAAAAACTCATTAATAATTCATGAGCCCAACAGACTATCAAAACACCGATAAAGCGTCACGTGCATGAGCTTTATATCCCGATAAGACACCTAGTATTCTTTATACAGCTGTTTGGACAAAGGTTGTCTCACAAAAACGTAAAAGCGTACGCGACAATGTCGAGTATAGCCTGCAGTGCAGGCATCTTCTTGGGGCGATCGAGTAAGCGTTACAATCTTTAGACCGCCATGTTAGACGGTGGGGGATGGGGGAGGGTAACCCCCTCCCCTATCCTTTTTCTTGCCTATCACTCACCCCCTTGGCAGAACTTTTTTTCTCTCTCCAGTCCTCCGCTGCATGAAAAATTCAAGATGGCAAATAAAAACTTTTTAAGAGGTTAGCATTAAATAACATAGGGTGAAGTGGATTTAGTGACCAGTAGTTAGATTAAGAAAATAACACAAACAGCGGTGATAAACATTGTATTCCAACGCATTTTTACATAGAACTTAACGTTTCGTATGCTAATCAACATACATTTTCAAAAGTGACGGTTACAATTTTTGAAAACTATATATATATATCGTAAACATAAGAGGTCTGGAACCTAGACTGAGAAATATGATCTGCAGCAGTACGTGTATAAAAACATAATGAGGAGTAACAGCTAAAACAGCAACAACTTCTCACTACTAATATTGACATTAAGGAAAGGCTTTAGCTCTTGAATGAACAAAGTCTCTTTAATTTTGCAGTGAAAGTCAGTTTTTCCGGACGCTAAAATGTCAAAATGATCCCATTTAATGTCGTGACCAGTGGTTTTCACATGATCAGCAATGGCTGATGAATGGTCACTTTTGGCGAGGGCCTTGAAATGTTCTGTTTTTCGGTCATGGAGTCTTCGTTTTGTTTTGCCGATGTAGAATTCATCACAGTTCTAGCAACCAGCTTTATAGATTACCTTGGACCTCTGAGATCGGTTCAAGCGATCTTTGTATGGAAAAAAAAGGATTTGATGCGGCGTGTGTTTTGGAATATGATCTTGAGGTTGACGAAAGAGTAGAAATTGTATACGCATGATTTCAGACGTTTCGTGACTTGGTCACTGTGAAGACCTAAGTAGGGTAACACGATTAAGATATCTTTTTTGGGAACTGTAGCTTGAACGAGAGGTTTGTTTTTATTTTTGTTCAATACATCGTTAATGTTGAACGTGATAACACCTTGGGGGTAACCATTTTGCAACAGGAGCTTTCTGAGATCTTTAATAGCGGCCTGTAATAAAGATGGCGAGGAGCAAATTCGGAAGCAACGATAGGTAAGAGTGCGGATGAGGTTGATTTTGTACTTGCGAGGTGTGAATGAATCCCACTTAGTACAAAGGCCTGTGAATGTCTTTTTCCGGTAGACAGATGTAGTGAATGTGTTGTCAGGGCAGCGTTTGAGAAGGATGTCTAAAAATGGAATCATACTGTCTTCTTCGAATTCAATAGTAAACTTGATGCTATCGTGTCGACTATTTAAAAAGCTTAAAAACTCATTCGCCTCGTCTTTGCTGTAGTTAGGGTTAGGGTTAGGAGGTTTTGTGAGGATTGTTATCATTGCGGGCGCAGAAAACTATTTCACCCCTGTGTTATCTAATGCTGACCTTTTTAAGATGTGAGCGCTCGCTCGAAGAAATCTCGCCTGCTCTGCAGGCTATGTCGATTGGCATTATGGGTAGTAAGAGTTTGGTTTTGCTTGATTCAGGTTTAAGGCGATTCAGCAAAAAGGAACGAGAAAGAACGAATACATGTGTTTGTGCTGTTTCCTGCCAGCACACTGAAACACCTTTAGGGTCGCTTAAGCAACCGTAAAAACCACCATTACCCATAATAGCTTTCGACATTGTCGTGTAAGCTTTTCCCTGTTTGTAAGACAACCTCACCTTTCTCGAAACAGCTGTATAAAGAATACTGATAATGCATAGCTTGTTTTTCTTGTTGCTGCCGCAGCGAGTGAGCCTGAAGCGAACGAGCGAGGCAGCTCTCTAATCAGCAGAAGATTACATTATAGGGGCTTGCAATCACTTTATCTCACCAAACGCCAGGGATTGAGGTTATGCGCAAATGGGAGATTTGGGATGCGCAGTGGTATGCGCGAGAAATTGTGGTTATGCGCGAACGGAAATATTTTAGGATGCGCAGTGATATGGAGCAAGGGATTGTGGTTAGGCGCTAATGGATGATTTACGATGCGCAGTGAACCATAGAATCATTATTTTCACTACTTGCCGTGACGCTTAAAATCGATAGACTAGTATACCTAAATGGTAAAACTGCTGCCGAAAGGTAGAACGATATTGAGTATGGTAATTGTTACCCTATGAACTGAACTGTGAAGAATTGTTTTGCAGAAGACATAATGGTATCGTTATGATAGTAGACAATTAGCAAGCGACTCGCCGACGCGTGCTGAAAGATGAAAACTTTATATTGCAAATTATATAATAACCCAAGTTATTCTCGCATTTTGATTGGTTCTCGCCTATGATCTATTAGAGGACAGATGCACGATTGACGTCATCATTACAAAGTTTTTCCCTCTGCCGTTTTAAAATGGCGGAAAGTTTTGAGAATTAGGATGATATTTTACGTGACTGGGCAAAAGATAAGGTACAAAAAAGTCTTGTCGAGGAATTAAACAGGTTTGAGAAGCCAGAAAACGAAAGATAAAGCCGTTTCTTTTAAAAAAATGATACAGAAATAATTTTCTAGTAGCCTCAGTCGGCAGTTGAGCGCGACTAAACCACGCACAAACTTGGTCTTGGTAAGCCGAGAACCACTCCGTTATCTCGAATTTAACAAACCCAATAAACAAAATGTTTCTGAGATTAATTTATTTAAAAAATTCAACTTTCCCAGGGTCAAAACAACAGTTGACTCACTGATTGATGTCAGGAATGAAACATCAAAACATCACTTCTTAAAATTGGTAAAATAAAATACATAACCTTGCTTTCCGATGCGAATGTTCCTGTCCGTTTCAGGCCACAGCAG
>CM042755.1:9688300-9690800 GCA_022496165.2 Catalaphyllia jardinei
GGCTTATTTATAGACGGCCAATCAAAAATAACAACTTGAACAGAACTTAGCACTGACGGTAGTATAGCAATTGACGGCAGTATTGCAAACCAAAACGAATTTCCCCGGCTTTGGGTGAGCGAGAGGATTTTCAAGAACTCAAATCGGGAACTTTAACATTGCCTACAGGCCACAATTTAAGCTTGTTCTTTTGTTTTTGTTTTGAATTCATGCTGATTTTGGTGTCAGATCAAAACATGACATACAGTCAGTTGGAAGAAAAGCTTCGGAGAATAAACACGTTTGTAACTTAATCAAAAGTACAATAAATACGTTCGCTGGCTAAAAAAGTGTTACATAAGACTACTTGTGGCGAGTGAGAAGATTTTCAAGAACCCAAATCGATTGCGAGTTTTCACATTTGTTTACGTTTTGAATTCAAGTTTTGTCGGGGGTTGTTGATTCTGAGGTGTCATCAAAACATGACATAACAGTCATGAAAATACATCTCAGAGAATTCTTTTCTACCGTCATACTTCCGCTTGCGAATACCTCAGGTAAGCAACCAGTTTTCCAAAGTACTTAAAGTTTCAAAGTCAAATCACTATATAAAAGCTAAAAGTCTGAAATTTTCTTGTTTTTACCTCCCGCAAGCGACCACTTGACAGATAATAGAGCATACATTGGGTAATAAAGTGTTGTAACATCGTATTCCTGGGTAGTACAAGAAACGGAAATTCCTCAAAGGGAAGTAACGAGGTTTTCTCGAAATTAACTTTTGACATGAATAAAACATTTCAAAGATGCAGTAGGTTACCATATGCTAAGGAGGCAAAATTTTGATCCAGTATAGTCTAAGCGAGTCGCTTACGGAAAGTTGGACTGTAGTTAGAGGAAACGCTTTGGAGAACAATCAAGTTTGCAACTATTGTTTTTAGCACGTGAGAAGATTCTCAATCAAATCACTTGCAAGTTCACATTGTTTTAAAGAACCTAAATTGTTGCGAGATTTAAAGTTCTGCCTCCAGGCTAAAATTTCGGATTTATTCTTTTGTTTGCTTTTCGGGTTTATTTTTAGCAGGTGTCATGTCACGCAACAGTGACGTAAATTCTTTTCTAGTTAGATGCTAAGATTTGTCAAGCATCGGAGAAAAAACAATGTTGCAACTGTAGCGAAGTTTCTTGTTTACAAACACTTCTTTTGATATTCAAATTTGCCAGCCACTGAACAATAGCATACATTGTTTCAACAGCCAATAAACCTCTGGTTGGCACATTAATGACAATAGGTGACGTAACGAGAAACATCGCTATAGTTTGGATAGTTGGTGCTTGTTAAACACTTTCGAATTTCTTGAAAAAGTTGTTCTCAATCGTTTGGAGGACTAACAAAAATTTTGTGTGTTCTTTTTTTCTCGTAAGGCGTTCATATCAAAACACTTGGAGACTTGTATTAGTTGGTGTCATATCGCGAAGACGCGCAAATGTCGCACAAGCTTAGCTCGAAAAAATGCAGTTTAGTTCTGGAAAAAGCATCAGAAAATGAGCAACTATAGAAGTGCAGTTTGGGGAATTACTATGGTCCATTGATTTTCTGTTGTAGCAATGTTCTTAATCGTTTGAAGGCAAGTAACGAAACTGTGACTCATATGTTTTGATTCTTAAGGGATGCTACAAAAAAGGATTCAATACAAGTCGCGAAAAGATTGGTATTTATCGGTCAACACTGTCAATTCGTTGTCGGCGGTTGGAATAAAACTACGCGTAAGCCCACAAGTGCAAAAAAGCACACACGCTTGAAAGGTATGCTGTTCCATTCTAACTTCTCAACAAATCTTGTGTTCTCCCAAATATATCACAACTAGCCCAGTTATGAGAAATCTCTATAAACTTAAACATGAATGTATTTTGCAATCTCAAAGTACGCATGCTCGCAAGAGTACCCTCTCTGCCCATTGCCCACCTCTTAAACACAAGGCTGCAGTTAGCCCCGTACATTTCTAACCTGCAGTTACCACTAGTCAAATAAATTCATCTTTTATCACTGAAATTCGAGCTCGACCGTAAAGAAGTCTGGTGTGGTTACATTTTTGACGTAGGCCAGGTTACATAACATACCAAAAGGTAACGTGTCGAAAGATGTCGATTGTGTACCTAACACTGAAAGCAGGTGTAAAATAAATTTAATGAAGCCTGCTTTTAAATATAAGAGCTTCTAAATTTAATGAAGCTTTGAGAAAACATGTAGTGTATCTAGGACAAAGAGAATTAAATGTGATAAACTGCAAACGCAGATCGACACTAAATAGCGAATGATCAGAAAGTACGATAAGCTGTCAGAAATACTAGGAGTTTTTCATAGCCAGTGAATGAAGTAAATGAACGAGGCATAAATATCGATTCACTTACCCATTAGATGTCTCATTGGATTGAGCTGGGGGGGACCAGTTGTTGTATGTGTAAGACGTTCCACCTGTGTAGGGTCTCTGAAGAGATCAACAAATAAAAGCCACAATAAATA
>CM042755.1:9698300-9705800 GCA_022496165.2 Catalaphyllia jardinei
TTAAAAACAAAACTCGCCTGCAGTTAGGCGCTACTCGGCCATAATTATAGACACAATACTGAAGGAAGAAGGTTTAGTACTTACTCTTAACAGCTTTAGAGTATCTTCTGAAGTAGTACTTTCTTCAATGACTTTCTTCAAATACCTGCAGCAAGCAAGGTAAAAATTAATTAATCCGTTGAATAGCAACACGCAAAAACAACTAGATCAAACGATGAATTGCTTTGACTAAATAAAATAAGAATAAAAACGTTTTTGAGCTCCAAAAAGTACGTCAAATCCACTGGACCTGCCAGATACTGGTTGGACGCTGTATACACTGAGCTATAATAATAATAATAATAATAATAATAATAATAATAATAATAATAATAATAATAATAATAATAACAACAACAATAACAATAACAACAACAACAACAACAATAATAATAATAATAATAATAATAATAATGATCGTATCTATGACAAAATTCTTGATCGCGATTGGTTCTCTGTGCGCCTACATGTCATGTAATTGGTATGCGATCACATGGGTGTCCAATTGGAATGTTTTGTAATAGGTCACTTTAAATACATCAAAAGTCAGCTTGATAGTAAGGCCTAGAGGACAAAACCAAAAACAAACGAATAAACATGTAAATCAATTCCCCTTGTTTGTTGTCCTCTCGGCCTTACTGCCAAACTGAACGTATCCAAAACAGTCTATTGGATACCCACGTGATTCACATGTCAAATATGCCCATTTTAAGGCTTCATTCGCAATGTTTCCTACAGTTGTCAAAATTATGAAAATTGCTACAGACGTTTTCACTCAAAAGAAGTTTAATTTGAAAATTTGTTATAGATAAGATTAATTAGTAATCGGACCTAGTGTTAGAATAGAAATCGTGCTCGTAAACTCAAAGCTGCTTCACGCTAGTCCGATTTTACTGCCTGAATTGTACTCCACTCGATCCAATTACTTACAATCATCAACTATTTTATTGAGGGAATCACAGACCCCGCTTACTGAACAAAGTCATACAAATTGATTGCTACAGTACATGTCACACTACACTGGTATTTACACTACATTCACACATGAACTGTTTTAAAATAACTGCAAAGTGAAATAGTGACAACTTGACAAATGTAAATAATGACAACTGAAATGCTGACTTGGATGAAAGATAATAAGTAAGACCCGTTCCATGTAGTCTCTTTCAACAGAGTCACCGTTGCAATTGTCATTCAACCAACTTACGTAGCTTTATTGAAGAGGATATCTGCCACCACCGGCTGAATCTCCATGACTGGAGGGCCCTCGCCAAATGGGTTTGCTTTTGGCTGTGTGCCCTGCCATTTGAAATAATTTTTACTTCAAAAAATAACATCTAGATAATTAAAATACTACAAAGCTGGCAGGCCTGATGGTTGAATGGGTAAAATAGATGGATAGGTAGGTAGGTAGACCAATAGATAATCTCTTTTTATTCCACTGCTTATGTTTTGTGTATAGTTTGAGATTATTAAAACTCAAACCTGAATGACATGCAAAAGAAGACCTCTCCGAAAAGTTGCAAAACCGAAATCAAAATTCTCACCAACCTTGGACTAGCTTCACGGGGCTTTACAAAAACGGCCCCGGTGCGTATATTAGGGGACTTAAATCATTCCCTTGTTTTATATCAAGCGACACGTTTAAGCTTGAATTCCCTTAAAAATGTTATCATCATTTTAAATACCCTTTTTTTAATTTCGTGAATTGTATAAACAAGTCAGGGGTTGCAGTGGGGGATCAGGAGTTTAAGAGAATTGCACAAAACATTACACAAACAGGTTTGTTTGAAAGTCCAGAAGTTCGCTATCTGAAACTTGGCAATTTCAAAACAAAGTTCAACGCAACGATCAATAGGACTGATTATATAACCTTCACTCAACAAAGAAAAGCCCGCGTTTGAGAAAATAGCAGACAACTGATCACGAAAAAGAGCTAACGTGTCTGCGAAGCTCAGGAGGCAAGTGTTTTTTCACATGAAGACACAATACTGGTGTCAGAAGAACACTAAAACAGCGGCCAACCAATCCTGTGCGAGTTCAACTCTTTTCTGTCATAAACACTTTCTTTCCAATACTTTTGCATGGTCGCTGACCACGTGAGTAAAAACGTTCTTTAAGATTCTGCAAATATTAAGCTTACAATTGTTATAATTCAAGGCCCTATGTCAGCCTATGAAGATATCTGTGAATGAAAAAGTATGTTTCCTTAGTAAAAGGTTTGAACCCAGGAGTATCAGAAGTTTGTATTTTGTGATAGTCCGGGTGAGGGTACTTCTGAAAAGAACTGTTGTTAGCGACTGACGTTTCGACAACCTAGCGGAAGTCATCTTCAGAGTCAAGTGAATAGTATTTGTCAGTCGATGATGTTATTAGTCTGGTCCGTTGAAAGTTATTGGTCAGTTTGGAAATGATGGTGTTGGCTGAGAGACTCTGAAAGACTCGTGTAAAGTTTGCCATCGGTCATTGGTCGGTTTCGATCCGTCTATTGTTAGTCAAATTGGTGGGTTTTCGGTCCGTAAGTTGTTGGTCAATTAAGTCGGTCTGTTATAGGTCCGTTTGCCAGATTCGTTTCCGCCATGGATAATTTGTGAGGCGACGGTAGTTGTTGACATCTGTTAAGAGGCGTTTGTTCTAAGTTAGTGTACCAGCTTTCCAGAGTCGGTTTGCACTGCAGGTAAAGCACTGAGCAGAGACCCAGTCAATGTCGTGGTTTGTCAGTTGATGATGCACAGCAATGTGATTGTTGGCATTACCATTTCTCGTGGCTCGTTTGTGTTCAGTCAGTCTCGTATTAAGGTTTCTGTCAGTCTCACCAATGCAGGAAGCCTGGCAGTCGGAGCATTTGATTTTTCTAAACTTCTCCCTGTCTGTTGTTGGGTTTGTCCCTGTCTTTAACGTTGTTCAGTAAGTGTCGTCCTTAACCTAATTCACTTATCTTCGTTTACGACAAGTTTAAAGCGTCTTTTCCCTATTTATTACCGGCATTTGTTCATATTCGGGTCTTAAAAAACAAATTGACGTCAGTTTTTTATGCATCTGTCCTGTTATTGATGATGCACTGCATCAGAGCATTGCCTCCAGCTCGCGGTTCCACAACCACTTTAACAATGTTACGACGCAAGTTACCATCAATTAGAGGACAGACGCATACAAAACTGACGTCAAATTTGTTCAATTCCTTACAGTAATGGAGGAACGCATTCTGGA
Source organism: Catalaphyllia jardinei (assembly GCA_022496165.2). NCBI lineage: Eukaryota > Metazoa > Cnidaria > Anthozoa > Scleractinia > Caryophylliidae > Catalaphyllia > Catalaphyllia jardinei. The sequence goes on from CM042755.1 coordinate 9,701,550, forward strand.
TGATACATCACAACAGCGAACCAACTGAGACACAACTGAGTAGAGTTTTCCAAGCTCAGCATACTGGTAACGAATTGGAGGACCTGGACCTTCATCGAATGCTACCAACATGAATGTGGCGGGAACTCCGAGCTGAAGCAGCTGTAGTCTCTGTCATGAAACAACAATGGCAAAAAATATCAACATTGAGCTGCAGTCTGTCACTGACATAGCAAAATAGTATTAGACATGCATGTTTACCAAAATTTTTATCTAATCATGAGCTTATCAACTGAGTCGGAGGGGAGGAAAGGAAAATATCTACTTCAAATTGAAATGATGTCAAGGCCGAGAACAGAGACCCAGTCTACGCAAAATAACTAATAGCCAAGTATTCTTCTATCTGGCTCAACCTATCTCAGTCAAGAAGTAATTTGTTATTGCATTGACACAGGCGCTTTACTGAAAAATATATCACTTGAAAAAGTCATACAAAACTTTATTGAGGGCTCGAGTGGCGTATGGGTCACCTTCCTGGGCTTGGCTTTGCTAGAAAATTGTAAATGCAAATTGCATATGCTAATTACAATTCTGGTATGCGCAGGACCTTTTTCTCCAATCACAAACACTAAAGAAGTTTGAAAAATTAAAATGGCCCCTAATACCCTCAGGTTAGGTGCCTACCAAATTTTGATCAAATTTTAAAATGTTTCCTTAATTATGACTCAGGAATCAAATAGGATGAGAATAATATTATTGCCGATTTGCAATAAAACACAACATACTTCTAGTAAGTTATTAAAACAACAACAGTGAAAAAATAACTGACCTCAGGAGAACCAATAGTTGAGTACATGAGAAAGAAGTTGAAATACTGTTGTAAATGACGACCATGCTCAGGAACTTCTTTTTTCAATAATCCAAGTACAGCATTCAGAATATGATCACTCAGTGTTGCTTTGTTATCAAGCTCTACAGAAGCAAACAAATGTTTTTTTTACTTGAAATTACCACATCTACAATGAGCGACAAAAGTGTTGGGGCGCTTCGCACTCAAACTCAGGGGTGTCAGAGAATGAACGCTACATGAAGTACAGAAAGACGACCAACATCGCAAAGCATCAAGTGTCTCAAATACTTTTGTCCTCTATTGTAGCTTTAAAAACAATGAAAACTACCTCCTGCCAGTTTACACCTGGTTGCTTGGTTGAAGCTGCAGATAATAAACCAAACTAGGCCGATGTCTGGAGGGACTAGAGGATTTGTGACCCAGGCTTAAACTCCGGACCCACCGTGACATGGAGGGTTCTCTTCTAGATCTTCTCGTTTTCATTTTCCAAACAAAAAAAAAAGAGAATTTGGCAACTGTGCACAAAGAGCCTCTCCATGGAATGTGACGGTGCTAATTCCAATTTATTCATTACTCTGTCTATTAATTACCCCTTGAATGTGTGATAAAGAAGCTATAGTGTGGTTCTATAGACGGACCTAGCAACTTTAGGGTAGTACTGGCTTAGGCATCATTTTGTCTCTTGACAAACCACTCCATTTTGCTACACCTGTTGAAATTTATAGCAAGCAAGCAAAGTTGAGGGCTTTAAATTCGCAGAGATGTTGACATGCAAATTCTAATTCATTGGTTAGGAGAGCACCAGTGTGACTCAAGTTCGAATCCTGGACCCGGCGTCATAAGTGGGTTGAGTTTCTTGTTGGTTCTCTCCTTGCTCCAGGGGTTTTCCTTCGGGTTTTCTGGTTTTCTACCTCCACAAAAAAGTAACAATTCTAAATTCCAATTCGACCTGGAATCCATAATATATGCCACAGCAAACAGTGAAGCAAACGAGTGATGTCATTAAAATTAAGACCCCTTGCAAGGCTCAGACAAACAAACCGAATGGCTGAAGATTAAGTTTTCTTCAAAGGTGAAAGCCACAATTCTCACAGAAAACAATAGTGTTCTGGGGTGTGGTTACCACAGACATCACTTTTCAAAATTCCATGACTTTTCTCAGACACGTTTGGCAAAAAAAAAATATACAAAATGTCAGATCTAGTACCGGCTCCTAGTGTGAACTAACAGCTGCAATGGTATTAAAACAGCCGTGTTACTTTATTTGAATTTTTCCTGACTTTTCTTCATATGTCAATTTTACTTGACTCAAAGTAACATGGCCTTAAAGAGTTTTTGCTTATTTCCCGACCCGTGGAAACCTTGTGAAAGGGTGAACCTGCAAACTTGACTGTTGAGCAACTAAAGGGCTGGTCAAAACGTAGGGGTCTTAAAAGGTGGCAAAAAGGGAAGACTTGCTTGCATGTGTGAATAACTGTCTAAAATACCAAGCAAGCCTATATAATGAACCTGGGGTGTTCAGCCTGCCAATCAAAAATCCCATTTGATTGACTTCCTTACCCAGGTGTAATTTTAGCCCATATCTAATTGCCCCTAAATTCTGGAGAGCGGTCGGGTGTAATTTTCTGTTTTATTGTAGAAGTAAAGAATATACTTTTGAACTAAATGAACGATAGCTTTGGGAAAAGAGTTTAGAACGATACAAGTCCAAATGACTTCATTAATGACTTCGTGTGTTTTCCACTTGGGAAAGAGTAGCGTATGAGTTCGAGCTGTTTACCAAAAAAGCTATGTTCACACAATTTTCAAGAGTAGTTTGTTTTCTTGCAGCTTGAAACGTTTTATTTTAGCAAGAGCAAAGGAGTCACAACGTTAAATATTACGTGGCTTTGGGTTTATTTTTTTTGCCTTAAGAAATAAAATGACGTATAAACACCTCTCATTCTCAATGTGCACATTATTCATTTACAACAACTCCATGTTTTGCCAAACAGAACAAGTGGAAGATCCAGACATACCTATTTCTTGTTTACTGTTCTCTGGGTATGGAGAGCATGGACCATCCTGGCGGGAGTAGTGTGCTAAAAACACAAGGATTTTTGCAAAGACATTTCGCACCTGGAGAATAGAAATAAAGTGATGAATCAAATTTCAATTTCCAACATTATAACATTGGTACAAGTAAATGGTGATTGCCCGTAAATATGGAGTTTGTAATTTATTTACAGACTGTAATTTATGCTTTGATCATTTCTCAGAGCTAAGTAAAAAGGGAGTACAAAATCAAAGAATCGCTTAGTCGTCTTAAAAATTGGCAGGATTTTTCAAAATGCCATCCCATAATATGCCCATCTAGAGATGGTAAACAATATGTTAACAATTTTCCTAGAGCCCTTATTTATCAAGATAATTATTTGTATACTTGAAGAGTACAAAATGTCATCTCTCACGAAGCAAAACTATGGGAGGATCACCACAATGCTCTAAATAGTTCAAGGACTAAGTCAACAGACAAGTTAATTCTAAGGCACTTCTTGATGTTACTGCTGTGCTAAGCATTATATGGCAGTTAGATGCAGATTTCTACCTAGAGGTTAACGCAAGACTCAGCAGGAGTTATGTTGCAAAGTCTGTAACAAAAAATGGCTTCCGTGTTTATCTAAGGGAAGATAAAGGACTTGAACTTTATATTTGTCAATCGAAAATATGGTATGGGTATTAAACCACTACATTTTAACCGTTTAACAGTTTCGAAAGTCATAGTGGAGTATTGTGTACAGATGCCAACTCCATTTATTCATAAATATTAAACCCTTACCAACAATGTTTGAAATCTTACTTCAGGATTGTTATTTTTGATTAGCTACGTCAATTTTGCCTTTCAGTACGAGCGTAATTTCATTGAAATATTCTTCAATTAGCAGAAATTTTTACCTATGCTCGAAATTTCATGCGCCTCAGTGAAATTTCTTCTAAGTCTCTTGATATTTTGGCGATTTTTACACATGGACCATAGTCGAATTTTGGCAAATTCATTTGCATTCTTTTGCACAATACTGTAGGCAGGTGAGTGTGCAGCTATCATGTGATGCAAACTATTATATAGAAGACCTGAATACATTTACGACAGAAGAGTTCTCACCTCTCCACTGGGGCACTCAAGTAAATACTCTGAAAAACGATCTGGGTTACAGAACAATACAAACTTGGCAAACCACTCTCTGACCACTTTACTCTGTCTGAGTAACATGCATACGACGTCATACCATTCACCTGCAGGACCCCTGTATAATTTTAAAAGAAAAACTTTTTTGCGCGAATTTTTTCATGTTAGTATTATTAATAAGTAATCATATTTTTTTTTCTCGTTCAGTTTAAAATTAAATTGCACTTGTGAGTTTTTCAAAAAGCTGAAATTGTAC
>CM042755.1:9715800-9724306 GCA_022496165.2 Catalaphyllia jardinei
GTATAGGTAATCACATGATTTTGAGAGCAATTTGGAATAAATAGGTACCAGTAAATTTTCCAAAGGCAAAAATTTGCAAGTTATTATTCCAAATTGCATGAGAAAAATCAAGGCTACTTGTTAATGATACACTTGAAAATAGGCCACTAACCGTAAAAATTTTAAAAAATTAGCTACAAGAACCAAAAACCCGGTAGTGTCTCAAATCTTATGATGCATTGTCATTCACACGAGGAGGTGCTGTTGTTTCTTTGGTTTGTAATTTCATAAGGCGAGATAATCGCCTGGCGTGGCACGAGTTGTTTACAAACCTTTATGAGCTAAAATCTCTCATTTGATTCTGGGAGGAGTACACATCCACTTTAAGCGAATTTATTGACTGATTGTCGTGAAATTTCGCCAAAACATTCCAGGAATAACGAGAAACAAAAACGTGTCGGGAATTTTTAATATGTAACATATTTGTCCCGAGCCACCATTTGCGCAACACGTCTCACATATTTTTAGCTACTCTAACTTAAGATTAAGATTCGAATATCTAAAGAACCAATCAGAATATTAAAAAAGCATACAACACTTTTAATGATTAATGCTTTGTCAATAAGACTGTGCAGCCATTTTGCTCATTTTGAAGCATCCGATCGATGACCGATAAATTCAACAGAAGAACCCTTGGCTGTTTAACGCATTACTCGCTCCTGAACCATCCTAAGCTAAAATCTTACATTGTATTTTTTTATCGTAAACTTCGTTTATTAAGCTTTGTTTTGATGTACAGTTCGTTAGGGTTGTATTGAAACTAGTGTGCGTACAATTTTTTTTCTTGAAGAACTCCTGCAAAGGTGAAAAAGTAACCTTAAACCTGTCATAAATCACGGTGAAATCGAATTGGCTGCTAATCCTAAAATCCAGGCGTAAAATCCCTGCATTTAAAAGAGAAGCTGTGGCTCTTGTAGTCCTCGCGTCTATTTTCTTGTTCTTCAGCAGCAAACCCGGTACTCCAAGGTTTCAGTCGTCCTCACTTTTCCAGCACCTCAGGAAGTCAAGGCCAATGTAATTTATTAATTATGCTTCAAATGGCCGAGAAACTGATTCTCGTTTGTCCGAGTTGCTAGTCCGGAGTCGGCTTACTTTTTGCCATCACTCATACGAACATCGAAAACAAACATTGTCGAAAGTATCGCCGAATAAGATTGACGGAATCTGGAAACCATTGGATGCGAGATACTACGCGATCACAAGTGGATCTCTGTCTCATGTCTGATCACAGAGTAAATTTACCTCGGCTAACTTTCTATTGTCTCGGGCAGAGTTGACAATTTTCCACAAAATTAACACATCAAGATTTTCAATGTCTACATGTTGATACTGCTGATTCCTACAGATCAGCTAAAAAAGCTATGGAGTCAATAATAAACTCGGTCCAGAATTGTGAGGATTAACCTCCGTCCAACAACTCTTGGTTTACGCGTGTCCCCTGAAGGCTGAGCTCCAGGTGCATCATGGCAGAGGTCAAGTTACTTGTCAAGTTATGTACTAATGAAAACAGGTATGGATTGGCAGCTGAAGCATATTGAACAGTAACTTAATAGAGTTGGTCTGTATTTGCTACAAATTTTAAAAACACAAATGGTACCCGCTTGCCATAAATTAGGACAGATTAATGAAGTTTGCATACAAAATTTAGGTCTAAGAAAAGTCAAACAAGAAACCACAGCAAATGAAAAATAAAACGAATTTCTTTAATAAGTGGCTGTCTGCAGGAGGCGCGGACGGCCATCTGGCTAAAAGCCTGTTTCACCAAAAAGCTGTACCATGAAAAACACAAACATTGAACACTGAAGGGTTTGAGAGCACCGCAACACTTCAAGTTTCGATTTCATTCACTGCATCAGCACTTTAAAAACAAAAGAACAAGCTTAAATTTTAAAGCCCCCGTTTAATTTGCATTCGGAAAAGTCTTCTTGCTCGTCTAAAAGGAAATTCGCTTTGGTTTGCGAAATTTCGTAATTCAGGGTCAGCACGTACCTCTCAATACTACAGTCAAATTCGATACTACCGTCAATGCTAAATTCTGTTTGTTATTTTCATTTTACTGCCCATTAACTCTGACCGAAAAGCAAACAATAAAAGCTTCAGTTTTTTAAAATTGCAACACGCGTAGTTATGTCATATCTTCAAGCATAAAATGCACTGATTTCTAACTTTTTATACAATAGTAAGTAGAACTAGCACAAAAACCTAACGCAAGTAAAATACATTACATAAAATATCATAGTCATCAAGTCGAACAAGTGATGAGGCACTTTTAATTCACTATATGTAAGCTAGATCTACCCAACAAATTAACAAAGTTATTGATTGATTGGCATCTTTTGCTTAACATGGTCGCAGACTATACGGGACTATACAATATATGGCGTAATCCCACAAAAATTGCCAGCTCATGGAAAACGTAAAACAATAACAAAAAAATACGAAATTGTGATCGTTGTTCTTGACTGGTCATGTGCGAGCACATGACCAGTCCATAATAGAGTCCATAATAGAAGAATCTATCCCAGTCCCTGCAGAATGCAATTCGGGAAATTGAAATGAATAATTAGACAAAGAACGTTGTAACACTCGGAAACTGAACTGCTCTTTCCATTATCGGATTGTTAGTACTGTTATTATAAGTAATAACGGAATTTTTCTCGGCAAGTCGGATGAAAATTTTTCAAAAGCAAACAAAATCACAGGAGCCATTAGGCTATGCAGTTTGTAGTGTTTGAAAAATTGAATGAACCTTGGCAGTCTTAAAGTGTCTTCACTTCAACTCTGTCGCACTTTTTTGCAGTTTTGTCAGAAGAAAGATACACTACATTTTGAAACAAACAAAACTCTGTAATTTTTTCAAGTGTATTATTGTGCTAAAATGTTAGTCAGATTTGACAAAATTAAGAGCTTCATTAACACGTTCAAAATCCCTCACTCTTCATGAATTCTATTCATGTACTTACTTCTGTCTACATCCATCGTTCTGTTTTGATCCAATACATCAAGGCGTTCATAAAAAAGGATATAGGCATTCCACCATCTCTTTTGTCTTCTATAGGACATCCTAACAGAGACAATAGGCAAGAGACATTGAATAAAACTGGACATAACAAGGATAAAATCATACGTGATGAGCACTTTTTCTACCTTTTTAGCATGTGATCAAACACTTCACCCATGTACTCTCCTCCAAAACACTGAGTCTTTAATTCCTGTTAACAAATACAAAATGTACATGTAATCTACCGAGACACAAAAATACAAAACAGCAATAATCTTCTATATTTGTGAAAAAAAGCCTGAAAATAATTTCATCGGTTTTTTTTGGCTGTTAAGGGTATGAAATTCACCAGAATATTCCCACATGATTGTTTTAGTATAATTCTGTTAGGTATCTAAATCCTCTTCGCAGACACTATGAAAACACAAAGCTGCCATCTTGTTAACAACCGCAAACCGCTAGGCTTCTGACTACATATCTACGAGAGAATCGACAGTGAGTTGTGTAGCCCATAAGAGGATGACATTTGTGATGGAACACTTTTGTAGATTGAAACTTAAATTGCATACAAAGCAACAATACCTCATCATCATCCATTTTACATTCAGAGACTTCGCCATCATCAAATTTATACCATTTGGGTGAAATATCTAGAGACACTCTAAAACAACAAAATAAAACAGTTGGCTCCCATGAAAAGAGCAGGGAATTTAGAAATTCATTCAATGTATAGCAGAAGAAAATTTACTTAGAAGGGTACCTTTTTTGTAGTATGACCACTCATGATTCAAAGATCAACAAAGTGGCAAAGCTCCTAATTGATGTAGTGCTCCTATTTTTTTGTGGTAGTGGTGGTAGAGAGGTAAAGTAAAGGATCACTGCAGTTGAGGATGAAAGTACAAGAGAGTAAAAGGCCAAGAGGGTGGTTTGAAGGAATATACGAAGGAGTGTAGAAAAAGGGTGGAATATTGAGGCAGGATGGATGTGCTGGAATTTAGCCAAAGCAGTAGCACGGAAAATTAAGCTATTTAAGCTAAGTGAGTGAAAAATAATAAAAATCCCAGAAAAAGACAGAAAAATGACCAATTTAGTTAACAAACAAATGATTATGCAATAAACATTACGTAATGAAAACAAGAGAATACTAAATAATCGGTTTAAAAACGGAAATTTCTTTCTACATGTTTGAAATAAGAAAACGTTTGGAGAAAAATTTCTCCCCAACAGCTGTGTAAAGAACTCTTAGCTTGTAAACTAATCCAATCACAACATCTTGTAAACAAATATTAATTTTTAGTATTTAAGCATTCTTTTGAACATTCTTAATACATGCAGAAAACGCTTTATTCCATATTATTATGATCAATCCTGGTAACGGATCCCTTGATTGTTACCTCTGCAGGACGTAAGAGTAATAATGTCCGCCACTGGCTTGTCCACTGTGTACTAGGATTCCCACTAATCTGTACTTTGTGCTGCTCACGTTTTTCGCATTTTTCTCTTCCTCTGATTCTGACTCAGTTGAGTTTTCTTTGATTTCACCTAAATAAAGAAGTCGTCTCCAGTTTTAGTCTAATCGAGGACAAAGGATTAAAGTACAGGACTGAGTAAAAGTGATGAGAGAGAATTCTTTTTCATGAGAGAGGGAGATAGACTATTTATTTAAAACCAATCAACAAACTGAAAAGAACTCTTGGGAGGTATTTATGCCAGGATGCACTAGGCAATTAGACTTAGACATAGAGAGTTACTTTTACTTGGTCACACACAACGGTGCATCCCACAGACTTGACAAGCAGAGTCGTCTAAAGTTTGTCATGAATGTTTGCATAAATTCTCTGATATGCTACTGTCTTGAAACTATACTTTTTTGAACGTTTATTTGGTTTGGCAAATTTTTAACTGACCATGCGATTTTACCCACAATATTTGAGGAATTTTGTATGTATTACTTTTGAACAACACTGCAGTAATACAGGAATGGCATCGAAAAGTGTGAGTTGATAGTAAGGAGCACCAGACATAATTTCACTTCACTTCTCCTTTTGTATTCATGAGTTTGCTCATAGAGAATGGTTGACTGTGATATACAAGTACTGCAGTAAAAAAGTTGAAAATTCTGTGCCGAGATATATTTATTTAGATTCTGTATAGAATAGGACTTTGGGAAATTCTGGTTATAATTATTATGGTCTCTTTCTGGTTACCAGGGTTCCTAAGCAAAAACTCCCATGTCAAATAGCCATCCATATTGTGCAAAAAAGGGCAGGATGACTTCCGTTCTTATTACATTTTTGTAACATTCATAACTTAATAATCAAGTAGGCAGAGTTCTTAGGACACCTTTCTATCATTCCACCTTTTTTAGTAGAATGCTATTCTCCTTGCAAGAGGTGACTGAAAAGGACTGACGTAACATCTAGTGGAACCTCACCTTGAAGCTTTGCGAGTCCAAGTTCTGTAAATGGCTCCATATCAATGTCACGGGGAAATTCAAAGTAATCATTGAATTTCACAGCACACTCTCTGATTAAATGGATCAACAGATGACCAGTTAATACTGATGGAAGGGAGCCCAAACTACATTGACACAAGACTTTCTGTATATGCCTCACTGTACTTCATAGCTGAATAGCTGCTAACCATAACATCAAGTCTAGAAGTCACTCGTGTTTTGATTTTGACAGGGATTCTCAAATTAGTAGGAGTTAGGGTTAGGTCTCACCTTTCCCAGTCATAGTCAAATCGTTTCAGCTGAATTGCTAGCACTCGTGGAAGTTTCTTAATGCACATCCGCTTGACTGTGTCGACCTAAAAATGGCAATGTAATCAAATACATAGACAAAGGTGGGCACAATGTCTGGTAAGCACTGAAATATAATTATTTATACTAAGGAAACAACATTTTAAGGTACATTAAAACTATCATAAAATAACATAATAGACCCTTCTCCAAAATGGCGGCCGAAAATTCAAATGAGTTAAAATTAGCTAAAACAAAAAACGTATGCCAACACTAGAAAGAACACCTTTACTTTTGTAAAACTGCAAAGTTTCAGCATTTCATATCAGCTAAGAAAAGGTAAGTTGAAAATTGGAAAATTTAGAGATGTTTGTATGACTGGGGGTATGATGCATACCCCCAGTCATACAAACGTCACTAAATTTTTTAATTTCTCAGCTGATATTACACCTGAAATGCTGAAACTTTGCAGGGTTACAAAACTAAAGGTGTTCTTTCTAGCGCTGGTATACGTTTTTAACTTTGACTTATTTCTTCAAGGGCGTAGTAGGGAAAAAGGGGCCATGGGTGCCCGTGAACCCCCTCCCTTAGTAAAATATACACGGCATGGAGGTCTACATGACAATCTGACGAGTGCCCTTACTTTGACATTGTGACCCTACCTTTGGAAAATCCTGGCTATGCCCCTGTTCTAATTTATCTTGATCTATTCAATCTATCCATTTTGGACCTGCACTGCAGGGCAACGTCGCTAGTACATTTAACCTACCTTGCGATGCGGGTTAACTCAGTAATCAAGTTAAATAAAGGAAAATAGAACACAGAATGAACAGGTTGTTTTTCAGTGCAATCTCATGATATTGATGACTACACAGACAAGGAACTAAGAGTTTGATACAGATTTGAGAGACTGACTGTAGTAGTATAAGAGTTAAATCCCCTTAACTCAGGGTTAACTAACAGACCCACAACCCCTGCTTTGACCAATGTTTTACTGTCAGGTTAACAAACCTAACAGATTATTAATTTTGTATCACAAGATTACATCTATATAACCCTCGTTGGAACAACTGGCCCAGCTGAATAATTCCGTAAAGTTAGCAGTCAATTCTTTGCCATTAAAGGTACCTTATACATGTAACAACCCCGTGACGTCTCAGTGAGCACATTGTAATATTTTACATGAATTCTAAACTGCTTATTTCAATAAAGTGGCTTTGGGATTTCTCTTGATTCTCTCAGCCACTTTAGACCATTTTATTCCAATCCTTTTCGTGAGAGTAAATTTGCTGCCCAGTAGGAAGAATATAAAGTAACGATTATTCCCCTGCAATTTGGAATGAAATTAATACGTACCCTGTAAGTGGGAGTAAATTCTAAAGGCTGACAAATTTGGTGGAATCCTTATTTACAACTATTGTAAATAAGGCCTCCACGAATTCATTAGGTTCAACTGTATTTGCTGAACACCAAGAACCTCTTGCGAACACCAAAGATAGTGGAAATGTATAGTTACTTAGAAAAAGAAATGCTTACCTTTTTGTCACACTTTTCGCAGTGGTACGCATTGGCTCCTTCAAGCAAGTCACCTTTGACAAATTGTTCCAAAGAGTCCAATAAACTATGATGATTACGAATGTCCACATTCAGAGCAATGAATGGTGCCTCACGAGAATACCTGATGCAGAAAGACAAACTAGCTTGCCAAAATGAAGCAAAACAAGACTTCTGAGACAGATCTCTCACAGTTGCTGTTCTAGAGATATTAGGGAGCTTAAGCAACCACGACGACGACAGGGTTGACGACGGCCGGAAATAACGTGAAAGTCAGTGCGCAAGCGCGACCTAAGAATTCCGTCAAAAGGAGTAGTTTCACGTCATCATGAACTTAGCTGAACTTGAAGAGTTATAACTGCCTGAAAGGAACGAATCTACTATCGTTTGGCATAGAATTCAACTGGTTGGAGTTTTTATTCTCTTCTGTGGTGGTTTTGAAATCCTCTGTTCGCTTTGTTGACTACAAAATTGACTTAACTCTTTTCGACCCTCACACAGACGTGACAGCTATCACAAGTCAGGCAGAAAAACCACCGTGCAAGCGGGCCCAAGCGGCTGAACATCATTTAAGTATATTTAATGAAAGCTTAAGGCGTACTGTTTATCATCTTTCTTAAAAAAAAAGAACATATTGCCATATCATATACCTTTGTTGACCGTTTTATTACACTAAAACGTGATTCTATTTTTATGAAACTGCCGGAGAAACCATTTAAAATCTTGCACTAAGTACTGGATTCAGTTCGCTAGAAGGCTTTCTCAAGAGCAGCGAAAGATTTTAGCATGCTGCAATGGTGTGTTTACTCTTATGTTCTGTGAATCTATTTCCAAAATATTTAATTTTAGCCGTACAGCTTAAAAAAATGAACCATGCGAAGCGACAACGCTGCCGTTTCTCACGCGTCGATTGCCGATCGCTTGAATTTCATGTCTGATTGCAAACAAATGCAGGCGCGTTGAAAAAATGGAAAGTACATCAACCTGAAACGAAAAAAATATCAGACAAACATGTTGAAAAATAGGTTTTGAATTATGCAGGTGAAAGCTCCAAAATTTTCAATGAAAAACAGTGTTCGTAAAATTTATTGTTTTTGTAATGATGTAAAGTGTATATGAAATAATTCATATTTGAACTGCGGTTATAGATGCAAGTGAAGTATGATCCT
>CM042755.1:9724706-9737832 GCA_022496165.2 Catalaphyllia jardinei
CAATGTGTGGCTTCATAGCTCAGTTGGTAGAGCATCGCACCGGTATCGCGGAGGTCATGGGTTCGAATCCCGTTGAAGCCCTGATTTTTTTCAGGCTTCTTCTTTCCAATTGCTTAAATTGGAACATTTACTGCGAGGATCATACTTCACTTGTTTTTGTAATGTTTACGGTGACTTGATTCAATAGATTTATTTCGTGACTCCGCCGTCGCAGTCTGAAAGAAGGGAGCTTAAGCACGCACGTTTTTGAGACGCGGACGGCAACCGGAAGAGAATATTGCGCGTGCCAGGACCGTTTTGTCTCCTAGAATTTTATACTACTCATTTCTAATGGAGAAAAGATTCTTGGCAGTGTGAATGTGGTTGTGTGAGGGCAAGTTAAAAGTGAAAATTGCTTAGCTCCGGTTGCCGTCCGCGTCTCAAAAACGCGCGTGCTTAAGCTCCCTAGTTTGTCAAATATCGAGTAACTTGCTGTCGATCTCAAGCGAGCTGTAAATTTCGCCGGGAAATTTCCCCCTCAGACTTAGTTTTAATACAACCAAATGTATGGACAGATCAAAAGTGGAATAGTTGATTTGTAGCACTACGCCGGCCTCGCTACATTTGGCCGACACGAAAATAAGCATGATATGGTAATGTAATGAGATGGTGCAACTACGGTTCTAATTTAACAACATGCAGAAGTCCAAGATGACCTCAGTGTTCTAGTCGATCAAAATATTTGTATAAACCATGCTGAATAAGGGAACCAGGTTAACAAATCTTTTAACCATGTACTTTGTAATTCGGCGAGACACTTCAGTACTCGGCGTTTTCATCAAAGTCAAATTCTGAGTTAGCTTCGTTATTAAGGAAACGAAAAGCCTGGATTTTGTTTTTGGCTCTAATGTTATCAGAATAACGAACTCCTTATCGCCAATAAAACTCTGACCATGACTGAGATGAATAAGCGATGTCCACGCTAGATACGGAGCGAATCTGAACGAAGTTCTTTAGTCGTCGTCTTTGAGCATCCTCCCTGCTTAAGGTTCATTTTGCCGACGAAAACGACGTTCTCATCCCAGTCCCTCCGCGCATACTTAACGTCGTCGTCGTCTCTTTCGTCGTAGTTACTTAAGCTCCCTATTCAAGTACTTAAACTATGCAACTTAGCCAAGAGTTGATATTACAAACTCAAATTTTCAGCAAATACAAAGATATCTGAACCAGTTTCTACTAGAAATATTTGATTCTTTACAGCAAGATTTTACTACATGTGCTCCATAGTACAGGCTTAACATTTTTTTACCATGACTTCCTAATATGCCAATGACAAAGTTGCCTTTGTTTCTGACTCAAAATTTGCTACAAATTAATTCTCAAACTATTGTCAACCTTTGAAAAAGTGTCAGGCCTGAAAAGTAATTAAAGTAAAACTGAAGGAATTGTAGATAGGTACAAGCTGCAAAAACAGAGCAAACCCCCTTGGAATTACCTGTCCAGCCAACTCTATACTTGTGCTGGGAATTAATATCTGGTATAACAATGAAATAGCAGGGTGCAAAGAAAGTCATGTCCGACAGCCCGGGGCTAAAGGATTTCGCGATCGGGCTAGTGAATTTTGTGCTTAACTTGCCCGAAGGGTAAGCGAAGATTTTTCGGAGAATTGAAATTACAAAAGTACTGTACGACAAATGTTTTAAATTCCTAATAAATTCCTGCGGACCGAAAGTCGTTCCGACGAAGTGAAATCTGCATAAACAAGACGAGGTATCGCACTGCATGTCAGACGGGGCGCATAGAGTAAAAGCAGATATTGAAAAAAACTTTGGAGGTAAATGTTACCTGTGACTAATTCTTACTGATTCAGAGAAAGCTATTTGTCTATATTTTGCTTCATAATCATTTGCGAGGAACGTAAACAAAAGGTTTTGATCCTAAACTCAAGTGAGAACTTTATTACTTTTTTAGCAAATATTCGTCACATGCGTTTCAATATGGTAAATAAATTCTAAACACCGATACTGTAGGTGCTTGTTGATTAAAATATGTAGACCATATCGTATTGTTTTCACTTTTCACGAAAATCTGTCAGATGAAAAGTTGCCAGAAATGAAACATACATTTTTGTTCTTTTGAAACGTAAAACCTTTGGTTACACAAGATCAACCACAAATTTGCAGAAGTTTTGTCTGCATAATATTTCCTCACTGATACGTTACTCGGCACTCGCACTTTCCACTTTCTCTTAAACTTGAAACTTGACTTGGAAAACTGACTCCTAACAAACCTTCAGGAAAGTGATCTTCTGAATGCACTACTTTTGAATGAGAAGCAAACTGATGAAAGATTTCAATTTTTTTTGTCCTTTAATAAGATAAACATCTCCCCTGTCAGCGGCTAAGAAATACTCCCGCGGGAAATTTTTTTCGGTGGCAAATTGCAGAATGAAGCGCTTTCACTGGAAGCTTTTCGCGTTGTCGACATTGTCATTTGGGCCGTTTTTTTTGTAAGAAATACAGTGTAATTAAGAAAGGAATAATTAATAATTATTTTTTCATTCTGCTCGTGCAAAATTTTTTTCGGGCTAGTAAAAATGACTTTCGGGCTAGTAGATGTTGGCTACAGCAAAGAAAATACCATGTTGTGCATACTAAAACATGACGCTTGAAGGGAATGTTACATACCTGTGAGGGCATCCTTTACAGATTTTCTGATCAGCATAGCTGCCACCCAATGTGCTGGAAAACAGTGGCTCACCACCCAACGCCTTCAATCCTTCATCTAAGTTATCAACCAAGTTGTTGAAAAACTCCAGAGCATCATGTTGTTCTCGTAAATTTACTGGTTCACCGCCCAGCCTATCAGCGAAACATAAGTAAACTCTTGTGCAATGAGTAATCACAAAGCATCATTAAAAACAACTTGAGGGACTGCCCTTATAAGGAACTGACAAAATGGATGATTTCACTGGCTAACAAAAACTAATATTACGAAATAGGCCCCTGTTGCAATGTCCCCGAGCCCCCCTTTCCCATGTGTGTAGTTTTTGTATAAAAAGCATCTCTTTAAGGTTACAGTATACCTTCAGGGGTGCCTCTCGTCGAAGCAATGTAGCGCGTCCAGTTGAAACTGTAAATATCTAAACCGTATATCAAATTAAAGCTTACAGAGCTGGCTATCCAATTATACCAATAATTTTGAAATAAAAAGAATTGTTAAATTTTTCACGACTTCTAAATGCGAGAATCCGAATCACCTTTTTAGAGCTACAAGTCAAAGCGAATTTTGTCTTTCGCTAATTAAATTTGTTCCTCAGTTTCCGGACCAAAAGCGCTAAAAAAACGTGTCTGCGTTTTTCCATACTCAGTTGCAGTGAAAAGTTATGGAATGTTTTCGAAATAGTATTAGAAAAATGTGAAGTGTTTGTACAAAAATCGCTCTCATTGAAAACATATTTCGAAAGAAAAACTTCAGACACGTTTCTGTTGTTTATGTGTTAATCTACCCACTGTCAAAATTTGGGGGTAATCAGACAAATTCCCTATGAGTTTTAACTCTTTACAGTGTCCGCTTTAAGTGAAAAAATTTGATTCGAGAAAACAGCGCTAAATGTGTCAATCAGATGGGTAATTTTTACTTCCGGGTAATTTTTACCTTGAGCCAGAATAAAGTGGCCGTAATAACGAGGCGGCTGCATTAACAGGGTGGTTTTAACGCAGGTTTCGACTTTCCAATGTGCCAGTGTTTGAGGAATTATTCACTCAAGTTCTTTACAGTGTCCGCTTTAAGTGAAAAAACTGATTCGAGAAAACAGCGCTAAATGTGTCAATCAGATGGGTAATTTTTACCTCCGGCCAAAACTTAAACCCGCCATTTCTCTGCCAATATTTAATCTTTTTCAATGGTTTCTTTTTTACATTAGAGATTTCATTTGGATCATTACTTAACCGAAAAATCGAAATTTGTAGTAAATTGCCGATCTGAAGGTATACTGTAACCTTAATATGGCAATCAAATTTGTTCGAGCATGGAGCAAATGAGCAGTGAGCTCATGAAATTGTTCTGAAAGACAAGAGGGTACTTTTGAGTTAATCTACTATGATGCCAAGAAATTTATGTATTCTATGCAGCCAGTTAGAAGCTGTCTCTCCAACCAGCCAGTTGATTGAATTCTTAAACCCAACGACCACTCTATACACGGACTGATGATCGTCTCATATATCATCGTTCTATCATAAAAGTTTGAACTTCAAAGCAAAGTATATATGTGATATACATTTATCTGTTTTTCTATTTCACTTTCTCTCATCCTAAACTGAAACAACACATTCATAAAAAACAACAACAACAACACACACACAGACACAGAGAAATCACTGAGTGTATCTTGTTTGTGTCATTGTCTGGGTTGGAAATAAATAAATAAATAAATACAGAAAGAAAGGAAGATTAACTGACTTGAATGTTTTCCAGAGTCCCTGTGGTACATGGAACTGCAGCTGACTCTGTGCCAGGTGTCCAAAGATGAACTGAATCTGACTGAGGACACTAACTCGATATTTCTTTATTTCCTGCTCTTTGTCGTTTGTCTCAGTTTCCTTATCACTGTCTCTGTTGTCTTCAGACTGATAGCCAGTGTCTATTGTGTTCTCACTCTCAGACTTCTCCTCTACATCAACACCATCCTCTTCTTCTTTCACTGCAGCTCCCTCCACCTTCAGCACACCCTCACGCAGTTCAGGAATCATAAATAGCTATACAAAGCAGACCAATGTATAAGTTTAATTTTGAGCAGTGCATTTTTTTTGTTATCATTACAAACGGAAACCAAAATACATATTGTATATATGGACATGTTAAGAAGGTAGTAGATTGTCATGTAAAAAAAAAAACTTTAACAACTCTCAGGTAATCTTAAAAAACACAAGGAGGTTTTGAGAGATCTAGGTTATCCTTGTACGTTGCTAGGGAAACGAAGGACATAATATGAACCTTAGCAGATGAAACTGCCACTTTCTCTGAAACATAACTAGTAAAAACCAATCCAAGAATCGATGGTAATGATAGATAATTAAAAGAAAGGCCATTTGACTGATACATAAAAATTGTTTTCATTGAAACGTTTGTCTGCCTCGTTTTAAGTCCTTTACTTAAGGCCAGCCATAACTTAAAACGGAAAATCCAAAAGGCCTACCTGTTGAATTACTGAATTCATATAACACGTGGCTCCCGCATTCTTCAAACCCACATAACCTTTGTTCGCACGTGGACCAATTGGAGGTAAATGTTCCCACTCTGTCAAAGGAGCATCTTCACCTGTAAAAAGAAAATTTGAAAAAAATTATGGCTCTCTTCATGTATGGGAAAACTCGATCAGTGCAAGTGCAAATTCTCAGCAAAAAATTAGGCCATTTAAGTACAAAGGTTAAACTGTTACCAGAGTAGTAGAAATCAGTGAGGATGTCTGCTAAGACTTTGAGATTTTGAACACAGCCTTGACAAAGTGCAACCAGAAGATCAAATGCAGCTACCAAAGTGGGTGGTGTGGAACAGATTGCTGTCACCCGTTTGTTCCATACGTCGTCTATTAAAAGAGGGAAGCAAAATTATGTAATACTCGTACTAGAGGAAACCTGGATTTTGTCTGTAATATTTTACTGTTTCACATACATCTACAAAGGGCTCTGTTGTACAAAGTAATTATCAACCTAAGAACAGACTTGTAATGACTTAAAGAAAATGGTCTGTTTTTAAGTTTTGAAGACATATTTTAAAAAAGGTGCAATACACTGGGTTTCACCATTGTAGATAACATTGCAGTAATCAAACAAAAACCACTAAATAACAATTTTGCATATAATTATGAAGCCCTCCTTGGACAGCTGTGGGGTTCACAATTACAAAAAGCCGTAACTGGATACTTGTAATTGGACCCTGATGTGATGTTGCATTTACAAGAAAAATATCTGTGTGGAGAACCTATCAGAGTCAAAAATTTTGTAATACAGTGGTACTGTAGATGCAATTAGTTATACAATAATTTAATTTAGCATATTTCTCTAGATGGAAGCTGGTCACAAAGTCACAATGTTCACAGTTTTCACTTTAGTAACTTTTAAATGGGGTTGTGGCAGTACATATCAAAAAAGACACCATCCCTATATATCTCTGAATGAATTTTAACAAATTTGATGTTCAAAGTTCAGTGATTTGAAACTTTGAAAGGACATTAAATAACACAATGTAGCACTTGGAGTGCTGCTGAAACGAGATTTCTGTATGTGAGATTTTGATAATAAAGTTTGAACCTTACTGGGAAACACTACCAATTTTTTTTTTGCATACGGTAAGTGAAAACTGCTTTTTCAGCAGTTCAAAGTTGGCTGCCTGAGCCTAAAACTGTCAGCCAAAACAGCCAAGTGATGTCACTGCGCTGAAAATTTAAAGTGATTATGGGAGAAGAGAGACTGCTGTTCGAAGCGCCCCCTCCCTCCCCCCCCTGAAAAATCTTTAGGGACATCTCTGAGCTGTAAAGCAGTTAATAACAGTAGCCTTGGGCATGAAGAGGTGCAGAGTCGATCCTGGGACCTTTCAGTCCATTTAATTGGATCTTTCCAGGATATTTTATCTAAGCAAGCAAATTAAATGAGTGCGAGTTCTAAAATTGCAATGATCGGGACACTTGGTCAAATGGCGGTTAATGGCCAACACTCAGTTAAACAATATCTACACTCAAAGTAACAAGACATGAAAACAAGAGAAAGTGGCCTTTAGAAATATCATCCGGAATGCTGCTGCACGAATCGCAGCAACAACACTTTGAGTCACTTCGCTTCCAGGAAACCGGCACTTTTAGTTTCACACTGGACAAGATTGTGTTACAGACACTACAGACCATGACCTTTTAATTTGGCCAGTTGTATCTGCTACATCCCACATGTTATCACAATAGCAACAATTTTAGAAATCTGCTCTTCTTTTATATGAAGGGAGCAAATGTAAAACTATAAAGGCAAACTAAGCTTCCATGACCCCATGTTTTAAGGAAACGTGAGAAAGCGTGACAGTGTCTGCAGCAAAAGAACGTATATGCAAAGTAGTTCTAATTTGAAAGGAGTGTATACTAGTGACGTTTTAATGAATTGCTTTGAACTTGGATACTATTAAATGAAGATCATAGACATAAGTATACATAAATGTGAGAATACAATTTTCAGATACAGGCTGAAAACAAGAGACAATATGTGGTAATCAGGCTCCAGGTCCTGATATTTCCAATCGTGTACTCAAGATGTTTGAAAGGTACATGTATGCACTGAGCTGTTCTCATCTGTAGCATTCATTTTGGTGACCTACACTCTCTGGTGTCTGCCAATGTCTATGATATGCAATTCCTGTCAAGGCTCGACAGAAATTACAAAGTAGAAAACTAGTAGGTATCTGCAATATGAAGAATAAACTTGAATAAATCAAGTAAAAACAAAGTAGAATCTCTAGCGCTTCCTCCATGAATACAACCAGTGATGTCACAAGGTCCTTACACTTGGTTCCAGAGCCCGGACACAGTTTTGCTCCAACATATTGATTTCAGCAGCTAAAAACAGCACTTTCCATAAGGATTTGACAAAATAAAGTTCACCATGAAATAGAAACACAATTTTAAGTTTGTAAAACATGTTTCAGATCATCAACATCTACCATCAGTGGTTCATTCGTATTAGCAACTGATGATGGATGTTGATCATCCGAACTTAGAACTGTTTTTTTTTTCTACAGGTACCTCAAAGTAATTTTAAGTCTACTACTAGTTTGCAAAGTTCACCCTGATTTTAAGCATGTTTGAAACTATACATTGGGTAAATAAAAGAGGATACGAAATTTTCGTTTCAGCAACACTTTGAAGTTATTAATGAGCCAAAGTCCTGTAGGTGCCTGTGTTACAGTTAACACATAACTGGTTTCAAAAATAATCACTAAAATATTAATGATCGCTTTTCCTTACCACTACCATTTCTGGCTTCAATGATAACTTTTGATGCAGGAAAGATAAAATCTTCCACAAGATCCTGAAAATTAAACATACTTTATTAAACCTAAGGAAATATGAACACTGTTGCAAAGGGGTGTCTCTAATCTAAAAGATGCATAAGCAGAGTGAAAGGGAAATTATAGCTACAGAAAGCGCACAAGGGTGACAAAGGTAGAGGGAATTAACCTTGTAACTACCCAAAACAAAATTTAACTCAGAATATTAGCAGCCATGGACAGATGTTTCGGTCTTGTTAGGCCTCGTCGGCAAGGCATAGCTAACACATGAGCTCAGGGTTCCCGCAGAAAGAATACAATGCAACAATTTAGTGATGTGAAAATGGTACATGTTATATCCTTAGTTTTACTCTTCTGGTATAGTCAAAATAAACACCCTTGTTATATAGCTTTTCCCGCAACAGCGCGCCTATTCATTGGCTAGTTCATGGTCACATGACGTCTAACAATGAAACTGTTTCCTGCCAAATGCCGCGAGCGGGCAACATTTCGAAAGCTATGACGTCAAAAGGGTAACAGTTCACTGATGTTGTCGCTGGTATCTCAGCGCATTTTTCAAAATTTGCTTTCGTTTTGTTTTGCTATAACAAATCACTTAATGACTGGTCCCTTGGGGAACAGCGAATTTTGTTTCCCTCGAATCTCAATGTTTCCCTCGACTTCATCTCGGGAAACATTGAGATTCTCGGGAAACAAAATTCGCTGTTCCCCTCGGGACCAGTCATTAAGTGTTAATTTATAAGGCACTATTCGTCAGACAAATTTCCAAATCACTGCAGGACAGTGATCTGTTCCAAAATATAAAATTAACCTCAAATATGACTTCTTATTCTGAACTTTTAAAATTACTGTCGCAATAATAAATAAAGTGACATGTCATTCATTGATCTGAGGAAGCATCTATAAACAATGCAGAACCATATCACGTTGTTGAACATGTTGACAGACTATCTTCTTTTAACCTTATCACTAAAATATTGCAAGTCATCCATACTTGTCCAATACTCTGACATAGCATTGTATTGTATTGTTTTGCGTCGTTCTCAACTGTATTGTATTGTTAATCTATTGTTAATCTATTGTTATGTGGATATAACACAATACAATGCTAACTGAATTTGTCGGAGTATTGGACAACCTCACGTCACCACAGCCTTGCAAAATGCATTAAACTGCTTAACACTGCTTTATGCAAAAAACATGAACTCAGACACCTTGATAAGATTAGGTCCATCCTTTTGTGAGCCAATGGCAAATTTCTTCTGAGCAGTCTGGAAAAGTAGAAGCTCTCTTGTAACCCCTAAATGGCCTTCCAACAGTGCTTCATCCACAGGTGAACTACCCTCATTGAATGATAGAACATGATCCTGAATGGAACACATTACACAGATGAACGTGATTAAAACACAGTGGAGCATAATAGCAATAAATATTACAACTCCAGCTTTAAAAAATGCAAAAAACTTGATCATGTTGTTGGCAAAAATATGTATGATAAAATGTGTGATATGTAAATTATCATTTCACTGACAAGCTATACTTGTCGTTGTGCAATTTACAAAAACCCCAGCAGTGATGCATACAATGCAGCCAGTGATTCTAAATTCAACTTAGCCATTCAGAAGCCTTGTCTAGAGCCCTGATACCTTTGATATCAAGTAACTGACCTTATATTGTAACATATATGGCTGTGCTATTTTATTGACGTAACTATCCACTCTAACCTTAAATCATGTTTAAGTCAAAACCTAAGGTTACACTGTTGTGGAACATAGCAACATGGCCTATATTTTTTTTTAAAAGGATCTTTTTATTGTACACAGAAGAAACAGGGAAAATTAGAAAAAAATTCTGGAGTGGATTTTGCTGAATTAAAAAAAAATTGAAATTTCAAGATTGGAAAAATTCCACTCCATAGTTTTTTTTTACCACTTCTTTAATGCACTTGCTGTTGAATACTTTTTTGCATTAAAAAGGTAGGGTCACCGGATCAGTTTTTGAGATATTAGCTATGCATGTGGATATTGAATTTTTACCGTGCATAAATTATTATAAACGCAAATTTAAATCTTGACTCTGCAAGAACATACTTGGTGCAAGCGTGAAGGCAGTCTGCTGCTCAGTAAAGCCCGCACTTCCATGTTAATAAAAGTGAATACCCGCAAATAGTGTTGCTGTTATTGTTAGCAGCAAAAGCAGTTGAAGACGAGTACACTGTACCATAAATACCCAAAGGTGAGGCTGGCCTTGTAAAAAGAACAAAGAACACTTGAAGAGTGGTTTATTCATGTTTTTTATAGACTACTAGCCAGCATGATTGATTGCAAGATCAACACAATTTTTGTTTACATTCCAGCACAGAGGTTTAAAAGAATGTTTTTTCTTTTTTAATTGCCTGAAGGAATGTTTTCGAATGTAAATTAAGCGCCATATTGCAAACAGCTCACTAAACTTGGCAGAAACAAAGTTTCATAACGTGGGCCTTGCGCTGCATGTTTGTTGTGAGTTTTGAAAACTTTAAATCTCATGCACAACCTCGCAATCACTCGGGTGATCGTGTGATGCCTCATGCAGAAGTGCGCAATACAGCCCAGGCGTCTCATGGATTACTGTTTTGAGCCACCTTAAGAAAATTTTGCTGTCTATAAAATCCATTGGTTGTATAAGAAAGTATGTCTCTCAAGAAAGTTTAAAGAAACTGGTCCATGCACTAGTGTTATCTCGCTTAGACTATGCTAACGGTCTGCTATATGGAGCGTCCTGTTCTGATCTGAACAAATTACAGAGAATGAACTCTAATGCACGACTGATTACAGGAATTAAGAAATATGAACATATATCTGATGCACTATGTAATCTACACTGGTTACCCATCGAGTGTAGAATTAAATTTAAGAATTTGTTAATGGTATTTAAGTCCTTGAATGGCCTGGCACCGGATTACTTATCTGCACTAATAGATGCACTTATAGACGCTCGTCTCGTCGATCGTCTGATAAATTTCTGCTTAATGTTCCAAAGATAAACACAGTTACTTATGGCCAACGTGCCTTCTCCTACGTAGCCGCAACACTCTGGAACTCTATACCGGACAATATTAGAAACTCTCTAACAGTTGAAATATTTAAAACCAGACTCAAAACATTTCTTTTTAAAGAAGCATAAAGTTACTTTAATTGAACTTTTCTTTAAATTATGACTTCCTTATAATATGTATATATGTATATAATATTTTTTGTAAACGCATCGAGATTTTTAGATGCGTAATAAGCAAGTATATTATTATTATTATTCCAGGGGAAAAATGCCACCCTCCTGAGGAATGATTAATTCAGGTCATTTTCAGTCAAACTGGTAAACAAAAAGAAGATGGTGCTCTTGGAAGAACCTTTTTGTGTTTGTAGGTGTGCCAGATCAAGAAATTACCCTGTCAAACTGGCCATCAAGACTCAAATTGTTTGTTTGAATACCAACACATTCAAACAGAGTGATTTATATCACAACTAAGACCAGTTGATCATTTTTTGTTTTGCAAACCCATCCTTTACATGTATAATATTAATGGCTTTAATGTCACTGCATCGTTTATGAAATTAAATTAGAATTCAATTCATTCAAAAGGCTACCGGTATCCCGTTTTAGGCCTAGCTAATTGTAGCAATGTTGTTTTCAATGACGATGATGGTAGCATTAAATTGCAGTGATTGATATACATTCATGTCAGTCACATCTGGCTTCTGTCTGAGTTTCAACATGCGAATCATGTTTGTTACATATATGTTTGTCTTTCGTTGTTTTGATATCCCACAAAATACTAATTATTTACTTGAATAAATACACCACCAAGCACAAGACCAAACCAAATTAATTGAACAATGTCAATAAACGAAATGGCACAGGCAAATCCTGGTCTCTTTTAAAGCATAAATTTGATACGAAAGATGACGGAATGAAAATTAAGGAAGATTGATTATTATTCAAGAGGTTGAAGAGTGAACTTGTCATTGCAACATCAAAAAGGACTTTTTCTCATAATGCAGTGATGTTAAGTCAGTGACAGTAGACAAGGCTTCTAGTAAGTAGCTGTACCAGTGATCAGGGTGTTGGTGTTTTATGCTCTCACAACAGAAACATCTCAAAATAATCATAACCAACCTTTGTCTTTTTTAGCCATGTTATTTCAGTGTTAAGCATCATTTCTGCTGTTGGCAGGGGGCAGTGTGTCATGAAAGCATGAGCAAGTAATCTAAACATAAACCATCAGGGATCAAAATTGAGTTCAAGTTATACTTGTCCCAGTAACTGCAGTTAATATTCTACTTTACTTTACAGTATTATATAGAGCTGTCACTTAAAGTGCACATGACCTGAAACCACACAGTCACCCAGCCATTAAGTTTGTTTGTTGCTTCAGCAGTGTATTTAGCAAAGAAAAAATATTAAAGTGCATATGACCCCAAAAATAAGGCTTTTTAAAGTAGAGTAAAATGGCGTTTTTCTTTTTGTGATATCTTTTTTTGTTCCAGAGATATTCAAGTTTTCATATTATGCAAATCTGGTCACTGATGATGTCATCAGTTGTGCAAGTACAGTGGTGTGACACAAAATTAAGAATATCTCCGCCAATAATGAAGCAATGCTATTGAAACTTGGCAGGGATGTTGCACCCTGCAAAATAACCGGTTGGTTCACATTTTGATATTGCTATGGCAACATACTCAGTTCCAGTCCCTTCCTCTTCCATATTAAATATTACCATTTGCAGCTGGATGGGGCATAATATACAGCTAAAAATGTAGGTGGGACTGGCATATGTCTTAGAGAAGACCAGGTATTTTGCCTTGTTGAGTTGCAAATGGTAATATTTAATTTTGAAGAGGCAGGAGACTGGAACCAAGCATGTTGTCATAGCAACATTAAAATGTTACATGTACCTTCTGGTATATTGAGTAAGGTGCAACATCCTTCCCAAGTTTCAACAGCATTGCTTCATTACTGACAGAGATATTCTTAATTTTGTGTCACACCACTGTACTTGCACAACTGGTGATATCATCAGTGACCAAATTTGCATAATAGGAAAACTTGAATATCTCTG
>CM042755.1:9737842-9759673 GCA_022496165.2 Catalaphyllia jardinei
AATAAAAAAAGATATCACAAAAAGAAAGGCGCCATCTTACTCTACTTTGAAATGCCTTTTAAATGAGTGGTTTTTTAAAATGACTTATTTTTTGGGTCATATGCACTTTAATATTTTTTCTTTGCTAAATACACTGCTGAAGCAACAAACAAACTTAATGGCTGGGTGACTGTGTGGTTACTTTCTTTCAGCTCCAGGACTTTGAAAAGCTAATTGCCTTAACAATCATACTTCAGTCAATGAACATTAACTGTGCAACTCACTTGCAGAACAAATTGAAGTACTCATAAGAGGAACCTGCATGATCCTTAATGGAGTTCTGCAAGAGTATGGGAATGCGTAGCAGTAATTAAATTACAGGCAACAGAAACGAGTACAACCAGCAAGCAAATTGTATAAAATATAATGACGATCTACGTAGATGACTGTACGTTGCTCATCTGCAGTTCACATACTGCATCTTAACTGCTGTGATATTTTCAATACACTGCATTTATCATCACAAAGCTACCCTTGCTAAGTAAACAAGTTTCACTCAACAGTAAAAGTAAACCTAATGTACACCCTGTAGATGGTGAAGAATGAAATCGAACATGCATGTGTATGAAAGTGAACATTCATGTGTATGAAAGCTCATATATTTGAACTACATGTTCAAAAGAGAGACTTAAAGATAACAATGATCATTGCAGTTAGTTGTGAAAATAACACCTAAAAATCAGATTTGAATGGGATTTAAACCTGTTGCTTCTGTATACTAGTCCAGAGCTCGACAACTGAGCTTTCAGGTAAACTGGGAACTGGTCATGTTATGAGTTTGTAATATATTCTCTAAAGTGCAACTAACACTCAATCCTTTTTTGTTTATTTTAATCTCCTTGTTTTCCTGATCACCACAGTGAAAAATATTATCGTTGCAGTGTTTTGAATAATATTCTAGGAATTGTCAGAGTTGGCCTTTTCTACCGTCACAACCTACATTGCAGCAATAACAAAGAATGGGGTAAGTTGGCCTGTGACATCATCAAAGGACTAAGAATGTTTTTCTTCTGAGAAGAATAAAATTATGCAAGCATGTGATAGCATGATTTAAAATCATTGCAGAATGCAAGATAGCTATGTTGATGGAGGGCATAGCAGTATGGCAAGCTTAGGAGAGAGCTTTCCTCATCTTCCCTCAATAGCTCTATCTCTCTTCTAGTGCAAAGCTCAACATTGTCTGGGAGTCATCTGACTCTTCTACTGAAACAAGCCCCAGAGTCACAGACCAAAATAATGGAAACTAGGGGAGATAATTATATGGCAAATTAACTGTCACGTTTTTGTGTCATTGAAATAAAGTTTTCTAAATGAATGGTCAACAACAGGTATGTCTTACAACGAGGCTATTAAGATTAGTGAGGCTTCAAACTGCTGAACCTAAACATGTATTTTTGGATTTTATATACAACCACATGCAAGCTACACCCACAAGGTCACACAATGTAGAAGAGTTTATAAAAGGACCTTCTGCATACACAATTGTTTTATTCTTTGAGCAAAGAAATATATTTATATTGATCTTAGTCACAAACTTAAAATTAATCGCGCATTGATAAGAATACAAGGAACAAAAACAAACCATTTCAATTAAACTTTACAGGTGGAGATTATAGTACTGAAAGGAAAATGTGCTTGTTTTCGATCAAAATGCAACACTCACGTTATTACCATGCATAAAATAATTTTAAGAAAAAAGAACAATGAAGAGGAAATATATTCGTTTAACTGATACCATACTTGCCTTTTTTTCAAGACCATGTCACATGTCTTAATTACTAGTACGAAAAATGCAAATTTGTGTAACTCACAATGTTTATATGAAGCACAAATACCCCAAATATGTTTTCATAACACTTGAAACCCAGTCACACATCACTTGAGTGTTTTGTGTAATGTCCTTTGATGATGCCCCTAGGAGCCCAACCCAGACCCCACTATGCTCGGTTATGGCCACAAAAACTACAACTTTAAATGCTTGTAGAAACATGGGGATTTTATCAATCAACTGCATATAAGTTTTTGTGAAAGTAATTGGGAAAAGTAGTAGATCTCATGACAGGAAAATAATGGGCGTTAGTTGCACTTTAAGTCTTCCTCCAGAGTTGGAATAACACATTCTCACAGGTTCATTTGCATATGCTTATATTAAGAGACCATCTACCTAAAGACAGCCGGGGTCATTGAGCTGTGCTCTAAGGCAAGATGCTTTATTTTCTCAGAGTCTCTCCTTCCCAGGTGTATGAATGGGTGTGGGTAATTATACTGGGGGGTACCAATGTGATGAACTAGCATCCCATCTAGGAGAGAGTATAAATAACTCAACTGGGATAAGCTCCAGTGGTATGAACCAGTCTTGAACAGATGCAGACTTGAGCTTTATCTTTAGGTTTTAATATACTTCAAAGTAAAAAAACACAGTAGAATCTCGCTATCTTTGATTATTTTTTATCTGCATTTGAAATTAGGTCCAATTTCTTTTTTATTTCATGGTAGTTGCAAATTGTAACGCAAGTTGTTATTGGCTACACACACATCATAGCCAATGGAAGCTCCTGTTGTTTTTTATCTGGATTCAAGGTTGTTTATGCTGCAACATCGAAGGCTTCATGCGGTAAGCTTCTGAGATGGCTTCACAAGATACACAAACCCTCAACTGGTCACAAAATATGGGCAAATTTATGCATGACAGGTTGCGATGAACGAGCAGCAAAGCCAAAATTTGTTGCTCAAAGTAGACGTGCGCTCTAATGTCTGTAACAACGAGTTGATCACGCAAGGTGAAAAACGTGTTTTTGTATCAAACATATCGTTGCCACATTTAAAGCGGTGATATGCAAGATGCGGGTTTTTGTTTCTTGTATTTTGCTACCTCTAGAACAGGGCAACACAGTCATTTTTTGTAGTTGGGTGGACTGCATGTGTTCAAAGAAGGTGTATATTCAATAAAGAACCACCAAAATAGCCTCTTGTTTGGCTATCATAAACTTGAATTTCAATGTCTTGAGCTTAATTTGTTTTCGCATTGCTTCAATTTGAAAGACTTAAACCTGAACAGTTTCGACCCCTTGAGAAAGCCCCTTTGTTTACCTGACCAAATGTCCCAAATGTATGTTATTTACGCTTCCAGATCAGACAGCAGCATCTTAAGAAAAACGCATTTTTAGGAAAGAGCAATACATAGCAAGCTAAATGAGAACTGTACAGCTTGTAGAAAACATGAGGTAACCTTCGTAATAAACTGTTCAGAATAGTTGTAATAGAAAGCAAATCTATATAACTGATTTGAGAGCATACATGTGTTGTAATCAATTCAGGCGATACGTATGCAAAAAGCATTTTGATTTCTTTTCTCACACTGGACGTTGTTTTCATCCCAAGAATTTGCTGGCTTTACGGCATTAATTTGTTTGGTTACAACATACTCTCTGAATATGTTGATACGTATTACCTGTCTTACTTATTAACATGTATAGGGAAATCTCTGAATTTTTCTCATCAGGTGACTCCTATCACGCTAAAATCACACAGGTCATCATGAGCTATCTTAAATGTGAGAAATTACCTTCACTCTTAAATTTTCTTGTCTTTTTTCCTAATATTTTAAGATCATGTGACCACGAGTTTGTTTTTTTTTGCTTGAAAGCACGTGGCTCAAATATAAGGTGTTTGGTTTTTAACGAATGATAGCTAGTTATAGCACATAGTTGAGAAAGAAATAATCCACTCAGTCAGTCAGTCAGTCAGTCAAGCAGTTGACGGTTCAGAAGAAATTGTTTGGTGGTAATTCCGCTGACCATTTCATGAGAGGGTAAAGGGAAAGAATCTGATCCCACTGACGCGCGTTGGTCAACACACCACCGACACATCACTGACACACTACCGACATGTCGGTCAACACACTATCGACGCGTTGGCCGACACACTACCAACGCGTCGGCCGACACACTACCGACGCGTTGGTCGACACTCTACCGACACAGCGAGAACAACTTCATAAGAAAGGATGAAAACGTGGTAGCTAAATAGTCGCCCACTGATGGATGTATCCTAGTTGGTTGAGTGGTATGTATGGAGTGAATTGATCTGAGTAGATGACAGTTCCAAGTCAGATATGCGTTGTGATATAAGACGATGAACAAGAGTGTCTCTAGTTCGGTCTGGAACATGGAAGAGCAGCACTTTCTACGATCCTCGCTCCACTACTCCATACATCTATGGACCTTCCGAGACTCTCCCTCTCTTATACTTTGTCTTCCCACCAAACATGGACTCGTCAATTTCCACGGTCTTTCCTAAGCTTCGAAGCTTAATTCCAGCATTCAGGATATTGTTGGAACAGATTGTTCTCAGCTAACTCAGCGCATGGATCACAGTAGGCTTTGAAAGGCTGGTAAGTCGCGCGATTTTGCTTCCTGAAATCTGCATAGCCCAGAGGAACATTAGATGCAGCCAGGTACTTAACGGGATATTAGATCCCTCGAAGAAGGAGCCTGACCTTATTGAAAGCCACGTTCTACATCGCTTATTCGTACAGCGCCACATGTATCCGTCGTTCACCCGTGTTGTCTCTGTTAGTTCCATATTAGAACAAAATCGAGAACACTGCTTACAGCTCGCTAAAAGCTTCTGACTTACGAAGAAATTAAAAACATTCTGGAAACTTCCCAGTGTAACAAAAAGATCACGGAACTCCATGTGTTAACGTCGTGATCTAATGCTAGAGGATAATGAAATTAGTATCAAGTGTGGATTTAGTTAAGATCAAACTTTATTTAATATAACCAATCACCGTTGTGAAAAAGCAGCGAATGAGAACGCTTCTTATTAAACCAATCGAATGCGAGGCATAACAGTAATTAATGCGAAACATGTTAGGATCGAGTTAAACCAATCACAGTTGCAAAAAAGCAGCAAATCAGAACGCTTCTTACTAAACCATTCGAATACAAGGCATAACAATGGTAAATGGTCGAGCGGGAGTGCTGAAGACAGCTGGGTGATCTGTTGCCGTTGGTGAAACGACTTTGCGTTGCGAAGAGGTCGTTACCGCTGGCGTTGGAGGATGCCTTCTATTCCTAGAGGGCTCTGTCAACAAAAAACAAACGGCTCCTTTAGGAGCCACCAAGTTCGAAAAAGTCAATGTCCAATTCAATAAAATATTTAATTAAGTTTGATAAAACGAATCAAGATAAAGTCTCGGCTGACAAGTTGGCCGACAGTCGGCCGACGTGTTTGCTGAGATGAAAATTGGGTTCTAATAACACTTGTGATGAAAGCTGGGTTCTAATAACACTTGTCGTAATGGGAACTGGGTTCTAAGAACAAGAAAAATAAAAGATGGCGGTTAAAAGTAAATATCTTATTTTCATACCGTAGTGAAAGTTTTCTGTCGAAGACATTGCAGTTCAGTTCGGAAAGGGTACGTACAGCATTGCAATATTCCAATAAGGCCCAAATGAGTCACCGACACACTGCAGACGCACCACCGACACATCTTTTTCATTTTAAGTTTAAAAAGTGACTGACGCGTCGGCCCACTGTTGACTGACGGTTGGCTGACAGTCGGTTGACAGTTGGCCAACGCGTTGAACGACTTGTTGGCTGACGCGTCGGTGGGATCGGATTCTTTACCTTTACCCATGAGAGGGCCAACCACTGGGAACACATAAACTGATCTTTTGCATTTGGAGTTGAACAAGTGCTCCAAAATTAAAGACTATTTGGTGTGCACCAAAGATCGTTGTATAATTCAATCCATCAGTAGCTGCCATTGTAGCTTTTAACCAAAACTTTAACAACAATCATATGCAAGGGTTTCAAAATGTGCACTTCATTGGCCCAAATTATAGTTTTGATATGGAGGAAAATATAGTTTAGGAAGTTCTGGTATAATAGGATTAAATGCAGCATACCTGGGAAAAACAATAACTAGCTGATCCCTACTTCAAACCTCTTTAGCCAATTCAGGAATTTTGATTTTGATTTTTCTTTTATTTTCCTGTCAACTTTTATATCCCTTAATCTATCACTTTTTTTCGCACACTGGAAGATCTTGACACATTCCTGTATGAAAATTTTGAGCAAGACACAGGTAAGATTCTGGCCTTCAAAACCACGATAATGAGTGAGACAGAAGGTGATGATAATCAGCCTGGCAGGAGCGACAATACATGAGCATTAAATGAACAAGAAAGGAGCAAGACTACTGCACGACTTGGCGATTTGGATAAAAATGTGAGCAAGAAACCTGCGAAATTCAGGCCAAAAAAGGTCAGAATAATATGGTGACAGGATCTGACGGATGGCACCTTGAGCATTAATATGAAGGGCTATTTATAGTTCTGTTTTATACAACGGCAATCAACACCCTCTACACATAACTACATACAAGTAACCTGTAACACTGAATAATATGTAACAGTAAATTAATGACTCATTTATTTAGCTTTTTTGTGTACAAGTTTGAACCGATCAAAGTGAAGAGTTTTGCTCGGTAGCCATTTGTACATGCAATATATTTTATATTAATCAAACTTTTGTGTGCTGATCTGTTTCTGACAACTTTGAAGCTAAAGTTACATGCTCACCTCAATAATTCCCTGGCTCCTTCCATTTCTTGTGGTAGTAAAATTACACTAGCTGCATATTAAAACGAGAGCTGCCATTACAAATCCCTTCTGTTTTTAAAACATTATCTCTTGAAGAACATTGACACTCTTTTTGCACAAACACACCGCTGTTACACATTCCAAAGACTGAAATTAAGGTGCTAGTAACATTACTTACAGACACTCAAGAAAATTGTTTCTAGCAGATCAGGAAGTTTGGAATTTTGGAGGAATCAATCTTTTCCTGACACAAATACAGCACATAAAGACAAAATGAGATTTTCCCGCTTTCAAAGAAACAGTTGACTTTTTTTAATAATTTAATAAGTTTTTACAGAGTCGACCAATCAAATTGAAATTCCTGTATTCTCTCAAAGGATTTCGAGACCAGATTTCAAGTAGCAGTCATGAAATGGTCAAACAGTTTTTACCTATTCACTGGTCTTCACTAGTATCAACACCCAAAACAGTTTACTGGTAACTTTTGGGGTGGAAACTAGCTTGCGAAAATGCCCAGGAGTTCTTTGCGGTACATTACAGGAAATTTGAAGCACAATGAAAGGTATTCAAGAGCAGATGCATAAATCTTGGAGATTTTCATCGCACACAAGATTACCACTGTGAGGCCTCTAGTGAAATCTAAAAACTGATCAAAAACCCAACCCAAGAGAGACTAAGCTTGTTGAAATGCTTATTTTGCAGCAAAAAAGGATCCTGTTATATTTGAGTTTTTGCATTGTACTGTAGCACACTTTTATGTTATGAGGTGTTATGCTGATCAGCAAGGTTATGGCCTATAACAAGGTCGGATGATTGTCGCATCCAAATTTTACCTACCTGTAAAACTAATTCACCAAGAATTACTAACAGCCTGACAAATGTCTCCTTACTGTAGTGAAAGGGAATAAATTTGGTTTGTACTCTATTGCACTAGTTCAAGCTATATTATCGGCAATAAACAGGCCAGATGAACATCTTGTCCAATTGTGCTAGAGACAAATTCCTTATACATGTATCAGTTTGTCTTGCTCAGTTCAGTCTTGCCACAGAGAAAGCATTGCAGTCCAAATTGGGCCATAATCTTGCTCTCTTTTATTTGAGTGCCTTCCTTGCACTTGAAAAAGGATACAACCATTTGTTTCTTTTTTTTGCCAGTGGACCTTTCTACCAATGACATGCTTTTCCAAAATTTTAATTCAAACAACAAATAAGCCTTATTGCTCAATCAATCAGGCCGTATTTCATACCTATGTGATGCTTCATAAGAATATGATTGTTGCAAGACCTAAAACTAACCAATTTTCACAACGAAATTTATGCCAAAGGGTAAGCAGTATACACTTCTATGTAAAAATTGGTAATTAAGGAACCTATGTTTTTTTGAGTTTGCAACACATTTTTATGAAACTTGCATAGTTACTAAAATTTGGTATGTTTGATTAGCGCTTTTTGTTTACATAAAAAATAAGAAAAAAAGCTGATATTGCAGGACCATTCCATAACAATGCAATTGAGTGTGAAGTGACTATGAGTATTTTCACCACCCCTGGATGGGATGCTAGTCCTCTGTAAGGTTATCCCAAGCATTAAATTAATTTGCCAGTGCCAATGTACATCCCTGGGTGAAGAGGTAATGTAGAGTGTTTGGGTGTAAATGTGCCCTTTTCTCACAAAAACCTGCAGTAAATAAAGCAAAACAACTTTGGCATTATTGCCATTGCAATTTAACTTACCACAAGTACTGTAAAAAGAAGCGTAATGAAAAATATAAGTGGCCTGTGACCATGGGAACATCTTGTAGCAACAAGGAAAAATTGCTCAGCTGTGCTGAAGCGGATCGCTCTGACAAAAACAAAAGAATCTACATTGAACATTTTTCTTTTCGAAAACAAAATAATTTCATTGGTAATTATACCAGATAAACTGTCACCAACAAGATAGTGTAGACGTTTTTGTGGAGCATTACACCTCTATGCATTTATCACTGATCACCACAAGATTCTGCAAGTGGTTAGTTAAGACTAGTTTCTGTTTAGCTTAAAAATTGAAACCTTGACCTGAAGAGCAAACTCAATGTCCTTGTTTTCTAGCAGAATCATTTGCAGTTGAAGACCATTCTTTTGCAGGGCTGTACAGTACTCTTGAACAGTAGTAATGTAAATATTGTTTGATTATACCCATCACCATTGACAACCTGAACACTAAAAAGATTAGTATCTTATCCTGAATTTTGCTAGTAAGCTGAATGCTAATAATATATTTAAGAAATATGCTGAGATACCTGCTTTGACACAAAATAAGAAGGTCAATGATGAAACACTGCCAGGACTTGTCTTTGGTGAGAGTTTCCAAGGCACTTGGACAAAGAGCTAGACAAACACTCAATACCTGACACAAAATAACACAAAATAGTTAATGGCTGTTCTATGAGTGTGCATTGGATATGAGATCCTGATCAGCACAATATTTTGCCAGTAGAATTGTGTGGTTCAACAAAGCAAAAAAAACACAGGAAATAGAGGTAGGTTGTGTTGTATGCTGTTGACATTGCATATTTTCCAGGCATTCCTTTCAGTCAGAATAGGAAAATTACAGGTTTGCAAGCATAGCTCTAATCGAATGGTAATTGTTCAGTCCGCTGTAGGTTTCATGGAACATTCCAACTGTATTCTCAGTGTTTCAATATCCCCCCAAAAAACTGTCTCTTATTTTTGATATATTAGCTGAAAATTTAGTGACAGTACTGCTACTAATAAGAAGGTTTCTTCACAGTACAATGAACTCACTTCAAGTGCTTCTCTGGCAACTTGTATGTCATCACTTTCTATACCTTTTGTGTTAGGCTGTAATGAATGTCAAGAAAACAGTCAGTTGTTAGGACACAAAAGGCTATTCACAACAACAACCAATGTTTACAATTTGATTAAATCTCTTGGAACTACTGTATTCGCCATTCAAAATTGTAAATGTATATGATGACAAAAAAGAATCAGGTGATAAAAGCAGATGATGAAAACAAAAACCTGGAGATATGTCCCAGTTATGTGCCATATAATTGGTAATGCTTACACTTCAGTTTGCAGAAGTGTTTGATGCAGCCCAGCAATTTTTTGGTGTGAAATTTCCAATACAGTTAACCGTATCCAATAGAATGCTTTAACTTAATGTCCCGTCCGGGGAGATGTCTAGTAAAATAATTGCTAAATGTACCCTTGCGGTGCCATGAAGATGTTGTCCTCAAGCGATCACGAACCCCCTAAAAAGGCTGTGAAAGGAAGATCGATGAAAGAACAATCGTGTGACGATTTTTGCCGCGTTTGTAGATGCAACTTTAAAAGTTTTTCGGTGAATTTTAATGTAGGGTTTCTACTGAGAATTTATTTAAGATCTCCAAATGAGCGGAAAAATGTCATCTGGCCGATCTGGTCACAGAACTTAGAAAAACCTTGCTGAATCAACCAGAGTGTGCGCCAAATGTGCCACTAAAATTAGGAACACTTCAAAACTTGTGAGGTATCTTAAGATTGGATTTCTTGCCCTGCAAGAGCATCACATTGCCATGACATGTTCACCTATTGTGGCAGAAATTGCACGACTCCTGCTATAAGCAAATGTGTATTCTGATCTTTGCCTTTAAAGGTTGCTATTGTTTAGGCTCATTTATATTGCAAGATTTATTTCAACTCTCTAAGTATTTGCTTTTGACAGACAAAATATGAAAATTTCCGTAAACGTTTTTCTTACTTGCATTACTTATTGTGACGCTGGGCCTGGCTGTCATTAGAACTGTTTGCAAGCAGTAGGTAGATTCTTATCATGGATATCGTATTATTTGTCCTCGTACGTTTGTCTCGTGAGACATCCTAGCTTTACCTCAAGAAAAGTATACATTGCTCTAGGAACACTCTTGTGTTTCTTGCATCTATCTGATTGAGCTTATGTTTCTTGAGCTCGATGTATAGATTTATTTATTCAAATGTAGTTTTTATGCGCAAGTCTGTAATTAACTGTTTGGCGTGTGGTATATGTAGCCTACGTGTAGCCGTATCCCTCCCCCCGAGGAAAAATGGGAGGGAGGGAATGTCTACGAAAAGCTGGCACGAATCGTGTTATGTGACGCCACGCTTTTGCATGGAAATATATAATGGCTTCTTATTGGATAAAGGCGACAAGCAATACTTTCGAGAATATTTATTGACTAAGATAGATTTACCTTGTTTTCATGACTAGTATTGAATGATCAGTGATCAGTAGTGGCGATGGAACCGGTCGGAAGTTACGAACTTGGGAAGCGTTTAACGCAGCGATAAAAGAGGTTTATGAGGCATTTGGAGTAGACAAATAAGCCGAACAATGGCATATACAACACGCAGCACAGTCAACTGACTTGCGTGTGAAGAGCTTCATATTTGAATTCTATGGTACCAGAACAATCGATCAAAGGACGAATAAACCTATACATCGAGCTCCAGATGCTAAAATCAGAGAGCTGCAAGAAACAAATAATTTCTTTAAACAAGCCTATAGCTTTTTTGAAGTAAAGCTACGGCATCTTCGAAGAAAAATGTGTCAGAGTAAATATGATACCCATGATAAGAATCTACCAACACTGTACTTGCAAACAGTTCTAATCACAGCCGAGCAGAGACTCACAATATAGAAATATGCAAGCAACAAGTTTACAATAAACGTCACATTTTGTCCCTCAGAAACATGTCTTGTAATTCAAATGAGCCAAAACAACACACTAACACATGGCATGATCTGACGGCTCCAATTTCTCCTTATAACACAATATGAAGTGCCCTTCATAAACAAGAGTGAAGCGACAAAAAGGTAGGGAGACCGAAAAGGAAACGGCAAATGAACAAATGTCACGACCCATAGGAGTCCTGTAGGCTGTCAACCCCATTTTACCCAAACTTTTCAGCAGGAAAACAATGCCAACTTTCTGGTTCCCATAGATTTCTGTAATTCAGATTCTGCTGCACATTATTTATCTTCTTGAAGAGACCATGACACATATATTACAAATGTACTCTGATGTAGCGTGAACGGCATGAACCTTCAAATTTGAGAGCGCGATGTTTACCACATCAACGATTGTCTTCTTGCTTTGGACCTAAAATCGCTCGCAATCCTTTTCAATCTCTTTAAAACAAAGTATGCTCTTAAGAAGGGACATTGACTTGCAAATAAGCTCGAAACAATAGTTTGTTTGCATGAGGACAGCCTGAGTACAGACGTTCTTTCACGGAAAATATAATTTATTTACATACTTACATAAATTACCTTGACATCACATAACAAGATTCGTGCTCTTTGTAGATGTTCCCTTCCCTCCGTTTTTCCTCGGGGGGAAGGTACGGCTACACGTGCCATTGTTCAGCTTAGGAGCCATTAAATATTCATGGCTATTAAATATTTTGTCGACTCGGATTGTGATGTCTCCAAAAAATTGGCATTTTTCATGATACTGTAAAATTTTGATTAGCAACATCTAGTAATGAATTTTATGTCAATTTACTCATAAACTTTTCAAAAGATCTGGAAAGAAGCAGACTAACAATAATTTTTATGAAAATGACGACACATTTCAAACGAAGTTTACAAGACATGTTTCGGTCGTGCAACGACCATCTTCAGTTGAAAGTAAAATAATTGAAGTTACATTTGAATTTATAATATTATGCTAAATAAAGATAAATAACAACGTGAAATAAAATAGGAAATCTTACAACATAGCTAGAGGTAACAAAAGAGTGTACAATAGTAACATGTTAATTAGAACGAGAGAGTTAAATTAACGTGATATAATTGCTTGTTTAAAGAAGGTTGCTCCCAGGAAATATGTAACGCTTCTTTTATCTTGACCTGAAATTTTGTGGTCGCATGATCTATAACTTTAAAACATTCAGCGGAACAGGAATTACGGCATGCCTCGGATTGTTGAAGGTGTTGAAAGATATGTGCGGTCCTGTCCCTGTTTAAGTGTTCGCGAATGCGTGTCGAGAGGTGTCGGCTAGTTTCACCGACATAGCAAGAACATAGCTTGCACAGGTAAACTTGTAAACAACATTCGAACGAAGTTCAACAGGCACAGGGTCCTTCACACTAAACATGTTACGGATCTTGAACGAAGAAAAGGCTAGCTTAACATCAAGATTGTTACAATAACGTTTAAGTAGTTTACGCAATCTGTTTTGTGCTATAATAGAGAAGGGCCCAACATAAGGTAATTTGAAAAAAATGTGTAGAATTAGAGGGAGGACTAGCAGGTGTGTTCGAAGGAGTCTGAGTTTTGGTAATATACTGCCTAATGACCCTCTCAACGATATGACTGGGGAAAAGGTTTTTTCGTAAGATTAATAACAATTTCTTGATATCCTCATGAAAGCCTACCCACGTATTGTTGATCTTGTATGTTCTGTCAACTAGGGTCCTGATTAAGCCAAGTTTGTAACAGAATGGGGTAAA
Source organism: Catalaphyllia jardinei (assembly GCA_022496165.2). Classification (NCBI taxonomy): domain Eukaryota; kingdom Metazoa; phylum Cnidaria; class Anthozoa; order Scleractinia; family Caryophylliidae; genus Catalaphyllia; species Catalaphyllia jardinei. The sequence goes on from CM042755.1 coordinate 9,750,970, forward strand.
ACTGAAATAATTAGTTAATAGACCGGTGAAAGTTTTCTTACGATAGACCCTGGTAATAGGAGATTGAAGTTGACTGTTGTCAATCAGAACATCCAAAAAGGGGATTTTTTTGTCCATCTCTTTTTCCATGGTGAAACGTATGTTGGGAGGTCTGTGGTTGATGTAGTCAAAAAACAAAGTAGCGTCATGTTCAGTGTCAAATAGACAAAAGTATCGTCAATGGAGAGAAACGCACAATTCAAACTCGTGCTTAAACAGCAGTCTCTCCTTTCATGTGCTTCTCACCCCCAGGACTTCACACGGCCATTTTTTTCCCGCGATTTTCTTACACGTCACACATGAAGGACTAAGCAAAAGAGTGACTACTCGTAGTCTATTTCTCTGGTAGATTATTTGATTATTCCATGACTTAAGCTTGGTTAGTAAATTGCAAAACTAGAAAAGTTTATGAGTAAATTGACAAAATTCATTACTAGATGTTGTTACTCAAATATTTTACAGCATCATGAAAAATGCCCATTTTATACTTTTGGAGACATCACAATCCGAGGCGGCGAAATATTTAATGGCTCCTAATGCAACTGGAAAATAATTTAGCATCAAAGCAAATCTGCTTTAATTTACTCTTTCTTGGGTAAAGTTTTTCAGTTGGCAAACTTGGCAAAGTGGTGCCAGAATGGGCAGAGCAGGTACATGTATACCAGTAAACCAAAACATCAAACTCAAGAAACAAAAGCTTGATCAAATTGAAACATTTTAAAGTCAAGAAACATTTTAAAGAAACATTTTAAAGAAACATTTTAAAGTCTCTTGAAAAACATATAGCCTTCTCAAAGTATAGCTACAGCAATCTTCAAAAATTAGCAATGCCGCTACACAGATGTACATGCCGCTCCCTGATTTTTTGAAGGAGAGGGTTTAACAAATCTCTGAAATAGGCTGTTGTGCCAATAAACCAGGCAATTTTGTTAAAACCAAACTTCTATGCTCAAATGTACCAGAAAAATCTTGGTGTAATGGATCATGAAAAAGTTAAAACAGATGAACTTTGATACAATCTTTTCCCTCTGCAATGGCTCGAAAAGATCGGTTAATGCGTTTTGATTGCCTGAGGGTGTTCAGAATTTAGGTGCTTTTTGAGATATAATGTGGCAAAAAGCCTGGTTTTTCTTATCTTAGTGGTAAACAAAATCATGACTGAATCTATCAGGCCACTATGGGAGATGATGCTGAGTTTTTTAGTTCCTAAATTCCTCACTTTCAAAGTGAGGCTAAACATCTGGCATTATTAGTACCCCTACAGTTCGAAGATTGGTTTGAATGGGGCACCTCATTGAATAAATAAACAGTTGTTTATGCGACTCTAATGGATACGTTAAAGCGCACGCACATCAAGTGTTTAAAAAATAAAATCTATGTTTAGTCCATGCAACCTAAGGGCTGGTTCACACTTTGACATAAGCATAAGCACAAGCATAAGCAAAATAAGAAAAATATGTGTGAACCGGGGTTACATAAGCATAAGCACAAGGAATGGAACTTTTTCCTTTTTCTTATGCTTATGCTTGTTTTTATGTTTATGTAACCCCAGTTCACACATAGTTTTCTTATGCTTATGCTTATGCTTATGCTTATGCTTACATGTATGTCAAAGTGTGAACCAGCCCTAAGGGTGTCAATATGAAAAATTAGGTGCTTTTTGTCACAGCGCCTGGCGTTATTAGTACCCCTGCATTGTTCACCAGTGCTTTCCCTGAGCAAATAGGCAATTTAGTTTCTGGTTTGGTTTAGGAATGGAGATTCCCTATAGTGGCATTTAGCTACCTCAAAAAGATGACCTTAATTAAGAGATTTTTTAATGCAGGCCTAACGCTCTTTATCAGAAATGTAAACTTAGGCTTATGAACAAAAACATCTCTTTTAAGTCATCAAACTTGCAAAAGCAATGATCATTGCATAATCAACTCTGGTATTGTTTTATGAAGTTCTAATTAGTTTGCTATAAAAACATAAATTTTCGATTTAAAGGGTTGATTTATGCAAATTTATGGTAAGTTGTTCAGATTTTCTCACACATAAGCCACATCCCCGATTTGGTTTGAAAATTTTAAGTAAAAAGGTGCAGCTTATCCCTCTAGAATTTTTACAGACTCTGTTTAAACCCTGATAATAGACAACATCAATAGTTATTAGTGCACACCTTTTCATAAACTTTGTGTATTTCTTCATTTGTAGACTGCATGAGGTGTAACATCCCCACACCCGCAGCCCATGACAACCGCTGCACAGACTTAATGGCAGTCAAATCTGGCAAAGGCCCCGTAACCTGCAAAATGCACAATTTGAAGTAGTCACAAAGGGACACATGTGAGACGATGTCTTGTGGTTATGAAGGGATGCCTTAATTTTAGAGGTTTCAAAACTAAGGTAAGGTGTAGTCTAGTTATGTCTGGTCAACGGGTCCAATGTCCAAGCTTATCCTGGTATCTGTATTATGAAGCAACTACAGCTGTACAGTAGAGCCCTGGTAACTCGAACTCTGAAGGGAAACGTAAAACTGTTTAGAGTTAGCAGGGTTAAGAGTTATCAGGGTCAACTAAAACATTCAATTTTCCAGGTTAATATTACGATTTTATCAATTTTCAGCACTTAGGTATACAATAAAGTGCAAACTAAACTTACAGTGTATTTCACTAGAAACTAATACATTTTGTAACAACTTTAATGATTATGCATCGTTACAACAATGCAATACTATGAATGTAACTTAGTTTATTTAATACACTCAATTTACAGTGGTGTATGTTCCCTTTTGCATCGGGGTAATTCTATTATCCATAAAGTTCTTATAGCTTAGGTACAAAAAATGAATGCAGGAAATAGGATCTGTTCGTTGCACTACCTAAACTCAACTTGTTTCTGCCTTTGTTCTAGTTTTAGAATTTGATCACACAACAAGAAAAGCTAATGGGATATCTCAATGAGCATCCATGGCGAGTTATAAGAACAAGAAATTTGAGTTATCAGGGTAACTTTTGATCAAGAGAAACATGATTTAGTTTAGTTAGCAGGGATTTTGAGTTATCTGAGTTCGAGTTAACCAAGTAGAATTGTCTGAGAAGTTGGATCAATTTCAAGGGAATTGGATCTCAGTTCAATTTACAGTACCACTCAAATGTAAGTTACCACTTCTTGTCTCATTTCTCGCGAGATGCGTATCGTTTCTCTTGAGACGCATCTCGTTTCTCTCGAGATGAGTCTTGTTTCTCTTGAGAATCACTGAAATATTTAGTCTGGAATATTATACATGTATTACTCGCAAAACGTCAAAAAGGTTAAAAACAGTTAGTTTCCATACAGGGAGCAGAGGAGTCCTATTTGGCAGTACATGTATATGATTTCAACAGACCCGTAACACGATTGCATGTTTACAGTTCGATCATCTACAGTGATTTGAATCAACAACAGATCGGTTTGCGATACAATTGTACAGTGAATTCAACTGGAAATACGGTCAAATAGGACTCCTCTGCACCCTGTGGTCCCCGAACTTCATACAATGAAGCTTTCTTTGTTCTAATGGCTCCTCAACACGAATGGAAAAACGAGCAGAGAAAATGATCAGTTTTCAGTTCCAGTAAGTAACCAATGGTCGAGGTGGCAGCAGTTGACTGCAGTTTATGAATCTCGCATTTGTTTCAGGGCAAAACTTTGCAGCGAACAGTTTTTCATGTTTTATTATTACTGGTCTTCAGTTAAAACAAAAGTACCTACCGTTTGAAGCTCTCAACCAAACGCTAAGATAACGTTTCTGTTCGGCAAGAATCACCAAATAATTTTCGACAAATGCACCATTCCAAGCGACCAGCATCCGCAGCTGATGGAGCAACAAAATTTGCTCCACGCTGATTGGATGCATCCTTTGGCATCATCCAATCAGCGTGGAGAATCAGCGTGACTGCAGATGAGCTTTCAGAATGTCACAAACGGTAAGTCAGCGTAAAACAATTTTTAAGGAGCATTAAAAAGCAGTTTCGTCAGTTTAAGGAAGGAGCATTTCATTGAGTATCAAAATTAAACAGCCTGGTACAATATATTTTGTTGTCATAAGTTAATCGTGATGTGACGCGGTCGTGGTCAACAGCCGTGTATGGTCGATGAAAGGTTTTCGCACGAGTGAACCGTTCATAATCTGTTCATCAACTTCGGTACGTTTTTTAAAACAGAAAAGTTTTTAAGCCCCATTAGCCTTTGGCAAAACACTATAATCTAGACAGCTTGTTTTCATAATTACGCTTTTTTGTGAATTCTGTGCGGGACAATCAGAAGAGTCAATATACTATTGCCGAGTACAAACACGGTTGAAATAATTCTACATGATCCTCGGTCGCACACAACACAGTAGATCAACAAAGCATTTTCTTCGCAGCCGCTTCGCACGTCAAGTTGTTTTGCTAGTATTCTTACTGGTTATCTACACTGCTGCTGCAGTGAAACTTGTCCCCGAATCGTTGAGATTTAAAAGTTCACCTGAACTTCCGTGATTTCGCATCGCAAGAACGTCTTGAAGTTTCATAATTCAAAAATGAAGTGCGACATTTTTAGTTTACTGACTCCTTATGATCGCTCGTTTGTAAAATAGTGGTTTTTGATAGGATTCCGAACAGTGATTTTCAGCTATCTCGTTATTGATTATCATGTCATAATCTCACCAATGGTACTTGCAATGCACTCGCGAGAAACGCGACGCATCTCTCGAGGTGGTACCTTACATTTGAGTGGTACTGTAGTGGGGGAGTTTGAGTTACCAGGGTTCTGCTGTAGTAGTAATTCTTCTCCCGCCTGGATGGTGATATTTATCTTAAATCTACTCAAGCAATATACATGTACACCAAATTTGAAATAATACGTGGATTCTGAATCTCCTAAGTTTCCTCCTACTTTTTAACAGTTAAGACTTTCTTGGTTAGCAATTTAGGCCACTTTGCTATCACTCTCTTAAACTTATCATGTGTCAGCGTTGTGCATTGGTCTGTGCAATTAACCCACAAAAAACATTAAGCCCATTGACTAACAGAACAAACAAGCAAGAAACCTGGTAAAAATAAACAGCACATCATCTCGCATCCCAACCAAACATGCCACATTTGTGTTGATTTGCATGATCCAGAATCAAAACTATACATGAGCAAACGATCAAGAAACCAAAAACAAGCTACATGTACAAAAGACTTGCATACATGTGCTTTGGAGTGATGTCATTTACCTTCATCCCTACTGCAGGGAGGTCAAGTCCACTGGCTGGCAAGCTTGTTTTCCCAGTCAAAACAGGTTAAGTGTTCCTCTCACGAGTGGATTAATAATTTCATTACCGCAAATTTGATTTCAGGAATCATTTCAATAATCTGGTTGTTGGATAAATGATGCAAAATTCAAATCAAGCCTCAGTTTAAAACTTGAATTTTGATTGGCTTATTGCTCACTTCTAGTGCCACGCTGACGTGAGAATTTGACAGGTGTTCCAATTTGCATAATTGACCAACGTTGCTAACAAGCGTGATTTGCCTTTCCTTTTAAATTCATTTCTCTGTCCAATCTTTGGAATTCGAAAATATAAATTGTCTCAAGTTTGAGGATACTTGTAAGATATTATAACAGAAAGGTAATGTTGCAAGAGTGAAGTGAAACGACCGTTGTTTGACAGATTATAACAGATCATGCAGTAAACCCATGAAATTGTCACGCTGACCTGGCACTGGAAGCCAGGAATTTTCCAAACGAAAGTCAACTTTTGAACTGAGGCTTGATTTCAAGTTTCCATTATTCATCTGAAAAATAGATTATTGAAATCAAATTTGCAATAATAAACTTATTAACCCACTCGTGAGAGGAACGCTTGACCTGTTTTGACTGTAAATCTAGTCTGCATTAGGACTGTATTCTTCATTTAATTTAATGCAATTTGATCTTAACAAAGAGCTCCCTGACGTTCAGCTGCCGTATCAATTGGCTTTTCCACTGCAAATGCCAAATTTTGCACTACACCCAGTGGAAAGAGATATTTAACCAAGTACAAAGGGTATTATTAATAGAGCTTACCAGGCTACTCAAATGTCCTGCAAGTCTGACGGCCATGTTCCGTAACATACATTCTGTGCCAGGGTTAGGAATGTACTGTAAAGCTTGCTGTAGAATAACTGCGGCATTGTGTGCACTAGCTGAGATTGGAGGTGGTGAACAAGATGGGTTGGAAGGTTGAATGGCCTCTGCAACAACTGTTACCTGTGCATAGCCGACCACTGTCAGCAACAACTTGGACATTTTAAGGAGAGTGTAAAATGCCCCTCTGCATGGTGGTAAAAGAAAACGATTAAGTGAAACATTGCAAACTTTAGGAAGATCTGTGAGCAGAAACTAAATCAAAGTGGCTACGAACCACTCAACTTGGAAAATACATCGTTTCTAAACAGTGACAGTTTTGATGCCACCGACTTGGGGTTTTAATCCCAAGGTTAAGTTAAAGTTAAAGCCCACTGGAATTGTTAACAAGTAGTGCAAAATGTAACATTAAGAGAGTACACGGGCAGATGTAACACTGTTGAAAACATTCACATTCACAAAGTTATCGGTCCATGAGTTTGAGTTATCTTCGAACAAGGCAATTATAAGGAAAGTGCCGGTTGTCTGATCACCAAAGCAAGTAATAGTTCTCATTTTCAATTTTCCTCTAATTTTTTGTTCTCTACATGTACTTTCTCAGCCATGCAGTATCAGAGATTTTTTTCTCTTTTTGATACCTTTTCTCATCTTAGAAATGTTAAAAAAACCTGCATTCAGCCTAGAGTCACTATACCACAAGGTCAGCGACATGTTTCGTATGCTCAACAAAGTTAAGCCCTGTTAAGCCCTGTTAGGCAGGGTTAGTACTTGGATGGGTGACAAAACACGAATACCCCATGTTGTAATAACTTCTTCATTTTTCCCCTTCCTTTTCCAAGGCGATAATTATTAAGGACTGCAGAACTGTCATACTTGTGTACTGTATCAACTTTTTGTTCCTCATTTCGCTATGGCCGTATTTTTGCGTATTAATTTACATTATTGTATAAACAGTGGGACGCCATTCAAATTCTCCTCAATTCTCTCGACTGTTGATCTTTCAAAACACTTAATCACAGCTTGAATCATCAAAAAAAAAAAAAACAGCTCGCCAATTTTGTAACTTTCAGTGTCTTCTTTTTCTTTTTGGGCAATCGGGTATGAGAGGGAAATTAGCTACTTTCTTAAAGAGACTTCTATAATTACAGGTAGCTTCTATTTAAAAAACGTTCCTGCGAGAATTCATTCAATAAAGAGCGTTTCTGCGATAAACTATTGAGTACTTACAGGTAGGTCAGAATTCAAAGATTAACTAACTTGACAGGGTGCAACCGACCATGAAATGGCTTTAAATGGCAGATGTTCAAAACTCAGGGAGAACTCAGTCAGAGGGCGTATAAAGCCTCTTTTTTTATCGAGCTAGTGTGCTCAAAATTACAAATTTGCTAACTAAACAGTGCTTGCACTAAAAGAAGCATTTATTTTGATGTATCGGATCTCTACAACGATGATTTTTCATTTCAATAGCATAACTCAGTGACAGATGTTTCTGTTACTTTACGGCCACCATGTTTGTATCCCTCTGAAGGACACAAACATGGCGTCTCCATACAAAGCTCTATAAATTTGGGTGACACACTTCTGCAAATAACTCGCGAATTGAAAACAGTAGAGACCTGATTCATGGTGAGTTTGTTTATATGTCAATCATCTATCATATCCAAGATTCTTGACTTTATTCATTGAATGGTTACGATTTTAGTTTTCATCACATGACTGGTGAAAACCAAGAATAGGAGTTTATAGTGATTATGTCGAAGTGGTTTTGTTTGCACGCTGGCCGATCTTGTCAAGGCAATTGACTGTGACTGTGGCATGTCTACCACTTGCCGTTTTTGAACTGATCACGCTGATAATAATAACAACATTCTTTTAGAACGGAGCTACATAATCTCGGCGCGCTTAACAAACGTAAGGAATAGAATATGAAAAATATACAAATAAAATTAAAAATATAAGAAATAAACAGCATAGATAATGAAAAGAGTACTGTGATAAGACTTCGTGTGAAGTTATGGATGCACGTGGGAAGTTTGAAAAGCAAGAGAAAAGTGTAAGAGTTGCTCAAGGCACAGCCAATAACTGCCTCGCTGGGCGATTTTTCAGCCTGCTAGTTGCTAGTGAATAATATCTATATTTCCACTCACGTTTTCGTGTCTAGTACCGTGATGTCATTGGATAACTCAAAAACAATCACCGATGATGTCACTCTTACATTACCTTATGCTTTCATTCGAGATTTTGTCTCCCTGTACCAAAATCAACTCAATCAACTCACGACATGGCTTTATAATGCTGCCGCCTCGCCAGCCTCGCATCTTTGCTCGGCTGGCTCGTTGGCAGAAAACAGTGCTTGGTACATGTATAGAACATTCAGGGAAAGTTTCAAAAAACTTCACCAGTAACTTTCATTTCTGAGGAATCACCTTCACTACAGCTTTAGGGGCTTTTAATTAAAAAAAAAAACAGCTCAGTGATTTTTTCTACATTATCAAACTTTAATAAGCATGATAAGGTGCAACTTTTGGCAAAGTTTTAAAAAATC
>CM042755.1:9764673-9803161 GCA_022496165.2 Catalaphyllia jardinei
GTGAATAAATTCACAGGATTTTCATGGGTTTTCAGTTTGTAGTGTATACTGTTGCTACATGTACAATGACTACTATGATGAAGGAGAAATTTAGGGAGGAAATCATCAAAAGTCTTTCTCCGGAAACAAAATCTATCAATGTTTAACGACAGTGCTACAAAAAAAAACATTAGTGAACATGCTATTCAAGTTTACTACATGTATGCTAGTAACATTTCACCTTTTTGTTATCGCATCAGCATGTTGAAGGAAATCTGTCCTTGTCAGCATGTTGAGGACGCACTCAATGCCACCACATTTTAAAAAGTGAACCTTCAACAACATGGTAGGAATTATTATTAAAATATAAAATTAGATCATGATACACTTTTACTGTAGAGTAATGCAAATGATAGCATCTAATTGTCTGAGCTATTGTACAGTGAGCAGCTGTTCCATCTTGTTGTGAAACGACGACATTTTCTTGTTTTTTTCCCTGAATTTTCAGAGGAAGGTTATGAAATGTTACTAGATAATTAGAGTCCAGACAAGACTAAAAGAAAGGCATTTACTCTAACTAAATCCACTTTGAACCACAGTGAGTCAGTGGCCCAGTAGACTCTTAGTAGCATCTCAAGATTTTGTTCTAATCTCTCGCTGTGAACCTTTTAATGTTAGGCAGCCTTGCAATTCTTCAGAACTGGCTTTAATTTTCGGACTAAGTAATTTTCTGATCTAATTTTCTCTGTTTTAAACCATTTAAGTGGGAAGAGTTGGTTGAATTCACATTCTGAAGGTTACTGTTCCTCTGCTTTTAGCTGTTTTGCACATTTTTTCAGGCCAAATTGAAGTCCTGTTTCTTTCCTTTTGCAACTCCTTGTAATTATAAACAATAATTGGATGAGGTTTTTGTGATATCGGGAATAATCAAGGTTGAGGTAAGTGTAACCAGCCGAGGCCGGAGGCAGAGGCTGATTACACTTGCCGAGACCTTGATTATTCCCGATATCACAAAAACCGAATTCAATTATTGTTTTATTATACATTGTCTTATGGAAAATATGTGTGAAATGCCAGTAGATTTTACTTGTGCTTCTAAAAATACAAGGGCAAACGCACCAAGCGGCCGCATCTTTCGAAACCATTCAAGTGCTCACGCTCTTAAGCCAAAGATGTATTACGCATGCGCTAGGTATAATCTGCACATATAATTGGATAGCAGATTATACCCTAATCATGCTTGTCCACAAAATCATGTGAATTCTCAAAATAAGCAGGGGGCTCTTGGCCAATTAGAATGCTGATAGTGAGTACAATGTATAATAATAATAATAATAATAATATTCTAAATTGTAAATAATTATCAGGAGGTTGAAATGTACCTGAAATTCTAGAGTTTGATGACCTTGATTTGGTGAAGCAGCAGGCATTAGTAGGGAATAGACAATCTGAAAACAAGACAAAGATAATGCAACATGGAGGTTAAAATAGTCACAGTAATGCCGCTACCTCCTCCATTAAGATAAGCTTTCAGGGGAGGAGGTGGGAGCTAGAGAGATTATTTATGTAATCAGCTGCTTATCTAACAAACTGAAACCATTTTAGGACACTCAAATAGGCAGGGCTTTGCAACTAAAATGTTGTTTATTTTTCAAGCAAATATACATTCTTTCTATGCATTCATAACTTCTGATATATTATTCTCTGCTGTTTAATTGTTGTTATGGTTATCTTTAACCATACCAAAAGCCTGTACTTCAATTTCAAACTGACTGGTGGTTTTATACTTCCTCTATGGGTTTGATGTCATGTTGTTCAGATCTCCAGATGTGAGTGACAGAAATCAAATCAATCATCTGCTGATTGATGGAAAACGGCAGAAATACAATTGCCCCTTTGGGAAATCAAGGTAAAACTGAAGAAGAAAGGACGTTGGGGGCAGACATTCATCTCATGGCAGAAAGGAAACATGATACTTTAGACCTCTGTCAACTAATAACCATTTGAAGTGCTCTTTTAAAGTGCCTTGCATGCCAGCCTGGTGATTCAGAGGCATCTTAAAGCCTTGATATTCTCACAAGTTATCAGCACATTCTAATGAAGCAAAGTGTACTCTGAACCTAGACACAATCAAGTTATTAGTATTTGAAGTCCGATTGATCCAGGCAGGAGCAGCTCTTGCCCAAGGGCTGGTAAAATAACTTGTCAAAGAGAACAGAAGAGTGTGATAAATCAACTTGGCATCTTGTTTATGAACACTTTAGTTACCACTGCCTTATGCCATGTTTTGTTATAGGTAGAATTTCTTAAGTTAGCTAGTGTATTAGTATAAAGTACATAACATTTTGTGTTTCCATAAAAAAAAAAAAGAAACTGGTGGTTGAAAGAAAACAAGAACTGTGTTTGGGTCCCATGAATTGACATACATGTATGCAATGTACTGCTTCATTTACACTGTTAGAATTATAGACAAACATACCATCCTTTTTTCATTTATAGACACAGCATTTTTTTAAAGAAAATATGCCTGTTCAATTAAAATCTGTTCCAACCTTGGGGTGTGTCTTATAACCAAGTATGTTCGCACCACAAAATAGATCTTGCCAAATTTCGCTGATGATTAAACCTGTCAAACAACTGCTAACATGTCATTCACTAACATTATGCAGTGCACAGATTTGTTGACACCTACCTCTAAGTTATAAAGACCTTGAGTTGAGGAGGATGTAAAAAACATAGCATCCAGTAAAGATGGTGTTTTTGAGCTGTTTTCTGAAGATGCTTGACAGATGTTCTTGATATTCCCAACAGTTTCGGTATCTATAAAACAAACGACACATAAGTACAGTATGTACCTGTATGTATTTAGTGGCCAAACACAATTTTTGACAAAATTAAAATGCTGTACATGAATAGCCAGATAATGATAGGATTCTTACCTGATGGTATTAGGTTCAGTAGCTGTTGAACTCTTTCTCTTAAATCAGGGATGTTATAAGCAATACCTTGATCGGCAAGATCTATAAGGTACTGCATAAAGCTGTGTCGTTTGGACAACATCTAGCCGAAACAAAAATAAACATTGCCCAATGACTACTTGTTTCAACATTTCTTGAGAATAATACATGAATTTCTGTGAACTTTGCCTGGATCATTTTTGTAGACCACTGTACATCAAAGGGGGGTCATGGTCCCAGGTGTTCCATGCGTAGACCACGGAAACTGGGGACGAGACATTGGCGACATTGCTCACTTGTGACAGAATTCGGTGTTTTGAAAGTTTTGGCAAGTATCGCGCCATATCCATTCATCTCGCATGCAATTCCGAAAGGGTCGGTCCTCGAGTTATATTCTTCAAAGCCAGCCAGGTAAGCTCATGCTTGAAATGTTCTCGTGGGATAACAACTGAGCTGATGGCATGTGGTTTCTGCTGCTATTTAATATTTAGAGCATTGCAGTAAAACAAATCATATTGCAATAAATACGAAAACGTTTTTGGACTCGTACCTTTGCACAAAATCTGTTGATCTTAATCAAGCCATCCACACACCACCTGCCTTGATTAGCCTTGCTATTTGCAGGTGGTGTGATATTTGTATATTTAAATGTAAGAAATAAAGATGTTGTAGTTGTTGTTGTTATTAATCTCCAAATTTGTGAATAGAAGACTTTTGGTTACTTGAATTAAGTATCTTACCTCTAAGTTAGTTAGCTGGCTTTCTAGTGGGGCGTAGAAAAAAATTTGCATTGTGTGATTTTGGAGGAAAATCAATACTTCAATTGTTTGGGGAATTGTGCGGGATTATTGAGGTTCTTGCCACTGAAGTTCTAAAAAAATCTGCATTGACGATAGTTAAGCCAAATTTATTTCACTAGTAGTTCAAATATACTTAGCAGCCTTGGCAATTTTGCGAATTCTTATAGAAATCTTGTTGCGTGACATGAACTAGTTGAGTACGAAACCAAACAAAACGGAATGACACATCTTCCCTTATGAACAAGTCTCTTTTAAAATACTCCTACCTGATTCAAAAAACATATGTAGCTTGACTATTTCTTCATAAACTGCGTTAAGGATCGCACATTCTCGGAAGTTATCCCACGCAAAAAACACACCTTGAAAGTTCAGCGGAATAATTACCTCAGCAGAAAATATCCTGATTACGGTATTTTATTTGTGTTTATTGTGTTCAATTCGCGGCCTGCTACTCGTAAAGTACGATTTGGTTCTGCAGTACGAAGCCCGAGTTAACGCTCTTAGAGCATCTAGTTTTATTACAGCTGCTCTTACCACCCCTGGAAGGCAGTTCTCAGCTTCCAAGTTTGGTCCATCTAAGGCAGCAGGTGTGGATCCCCCTGACGAGTCTGATGATGAGTCAGGTGATGATGGCATGGAATTATTCAGCGTTCCAATCTTGGCTGTTATTATCTGGAGAAATATTTAAAAAAAACTAAAGAAAAGTACTACAAAAGTAAAAAAACGTAACTCAAGAATAGTACCACAAAGGTACAGTTGTACAATGTGTGACCTCTCACACAAAATGTACAATAACTAGCAGTTGAGCGAAGATAACAAATTACTCTAATTTACTTTAATAAGTTTGCTGCTTTTCATTTCATTAATGATTCTTCTTTGAATGATTAATGTTTTTTTCCTTGTGAAGATTCAGTTCTGTATTTTGCCATTAGCTAATAACTTGAATCTGTTACCAAAACATCATGTGAAGTTAGTAATCAATCACTGCCGGGAAGTAAAAATCCTGCAATGCTTACTGTCCTGTCCCTTAGTGGCACTTGTGAAATAAGCCTCTTATCGTCAGAAGGACAAAGGATTTCTCCATTAACAAACAAATCAAGCCTGGCTGCCTGTAGCGTCCCCTTAAATCTGTTGAAACAGTATCAACAAAATAAATCAGGCATGCTGTTACATGTCCAACAGTCAAAGCAGCTGGAAGATTTAGTTATGGCCATCATGTAGCAGCCAAGTCAAAATCAAGTCATGTCCAGATTACGTTTGCTATTACATGTACATCCTTCCTGGACAACTCCAATTTTTCAGGGATTCCAGCCACAGGGGCATGATGACTATACATGTACCTGTTTAGGCATGTACAGGCACACATATTATGAGGTTGCCATAGTTCCATGACAGTTGCTTCATAAAGCAATCAGCAAATTATGGTGGCTGGATTGGATTTTTAAATAGTGACACTTTCCAACTTTAAATATAAATATATATATATCACAATCCACTAAAAACATACATGTAATACAGAAGATTGATATCCACACTCTTGCTAGGGATAGACCAAAGTTTTGGGTGTGGTGTATTTTATCAAGATCAGACTTGCCATAGGAACACAATGTTGTCATTACTGCTTTTACTCACGGTCAGCTTTCTTAAAATCTACGGGTTTTCTCTCTAAATTGTCAACTGTACTTGTAGTTTAGATTATGTGCCTGATGCGTGGTGAGTTTAAACAAATTCTATGGGAGAAATTTCAAGAAATCTTCGCCTGAAGTTTTTGACTGTTAACATGAAACAAATCTAATCGAGTCACTTGAGTCACTGGGCTTATTGGAAGCGCATTTGGAGTGCAAGTTTTCATGCACACAAACCACATTGCATATTTGCAAGTGAAGGTCGATAACTTTGAACTTTCTGTTCAGAAGGCCTTGTGTCAAGTTGACCATCTTCAAGCCAATAAATTGTGTCTAAAAATGTATCGTAGAATCATGAAATTCAACCCAATGGAACTTACATTGTAAATCCTCCTATCCAAGATTGTGTATGGCTTTGAACTAGTTGTTTTAAGGTTATAAAAAAATAAATCACGTTTTACTGGAGAGTGCAATGTAGGTACAAATCTGTCAGTGGATCTGAATCCCTAGGAGTCTAAAAATCTGCTAGTGGATTTGGAAAAGAGAATTCAAATTTGATAGCAGATATGGACTACAGGTTCAAATCTTAGTAGCTTTAAATAGATTACATAAAGGTGAATATCTATCTCTAAGACAGATGTATAGCAATGTAAAAAATACCTGCTCATAATCTGTCGCCTTACAGATGCTACTGACTCATTGGTATGTGACCAAATTTCAAAGTCCTCTCCCTGGCGACCATGAGATGGGAATCTGACAATCAGTGACACATGTCGACCACGACATGACCTGAAGAGTATAAATGATAGATTCAGTCACTGTAAACTGCTGCTTTTAAGCCCCTCTGGTTATAGGCCCTATAAACTATATATCAGTATCAAATATAACCCTTCCCCTCAACCAACCCCAGATACAGTATATGTCCCCCTCTAGTTTAAAATGAATTTAATTTATTTTGATGTTTTGAAGCATAATTGTGACCTTACAACGGAAAATGTACAAAACAATGTACATTAACGCTTATCCATTAAATGGGTGAAAGCCAAGGGTTGTAAACAGGTAGTAAATGCAGTTACATAAAGCATTCAAATGGTTCAGGAAACGATATAAATGGATGACTAAAAGTGTTTCATGGTTAGGTGAATTTTTCAAATGGATATCTCAAAACATTTAATGTTTAAGGCAAAATTTTCAAACAAACAGCTCAAAGCATTTAAATGGACAAAGATTAAGAGCTCACAGCAAAATGGTGAAGTTTTAAATGATCTGAAATTATCAAGATGTCAACAACAACACACAGTTCAAATCATTATGCTTTCTTTTTCATTTTAGTTCAACAAGCTCTTAGTGCCTTTTCATAATAACAATAACATTACCATTTCCTAATTTAACTTTAAACAGCAAAGAATTACTTGTGAATGGCAAGCTTCACCTACAATCCATAGTAAACTACTGACTGTCAAAATTTAGATGTAAACATCTCTGCCAAGTGGAGCAAAGACTTTGTAACAGGCTTTCTCATCCTTTCTTGCTGAATCCAGACACATCTTCATTGTAGTTCCATAAAATAATGTAAATCTCCATTTATAAACCCATACAAATTCCCTTGACAATTGCTAAGCCCAGGGCCTACAGTATAAGAGGCATTTTAAAAAAATACATGCACATGTATGAGAAATAACACATACCTTCCATGAGGAAGAATTGCCCTTTCTTCTGCATGTTCATCATCACACTCGGCTACAAACTCTTTAAGTACTGTCAAACAACGCACTGTTTTCTTAGCTTCCTGCTGAAGCATTTCCCTTGGGATCGCACCCTTCTCCTCAATAGGTATATTCTCTGTACTCTTATTAGAGAATAAGTCGGCAGATTGACGAATCTGATTGGTACAATTCAGGATAAATTTATCGTGGATATCAACCTGTGGAGGTATTCATTGAACAAGTATGTCATATCTGTGAAGACAAAGTGTCCCTTTCAATTTTGGAATGGTAAATAAAGATTTGATCAATTTACCATTGACCTTGGCAAATGCCAGAGTAAACACCTTCTTGAGGTTTGTATTTACATGTAGGGGTGTAAATCTCACTGGGGAATGAAAGTTTATTCCTGATCATGCAGTTTTCAGACAAACAAAATTGAAGTTGGAATAAATTTTTAAAAAATTCACCTAACTTTTAAGGAAAATGCTTTTGCACTAGTAAAAACTGGCACTAATTATAGCATGTACACTACATGTAGTTGCTGGTATGGAAGGAAATTAATGTAAGATTGTTATCTTACATGCGATAGAAAACGTAGAATCAAGAGCCTGTCCATGAGAAAACAGGCAGCATATCAAATAACCAGTTTCACTCCATCTTGGCACAAAATAATGTTGGGTTTGGCGAGTAAACGATTATGGGAAAAAGTAGGTCAGCATACTTTGTTCCCTTCAAGCCAGGGAAGCACAGTATTTATAACAAACTTGGCGTTTCTATCAATATCTTGAAATTCCACAAAATATACAGTTGAACATGTATTAATGGTCCTGTATTGAGCATCGAATCTCTATTAAGTAGCCAGTTTTCAAAGTCCCAATTTTTCACTCATACAAACACTGTCTTTGTTAAATGTATTAGGCAACCACCTCTATTAAGTGGTATTATGGTCAAGTTTTTAACCTCTTGATTTTTTAAGTAGGTGTATCACATAGAATTCCATGAAAAATAAGAACACTGTTTACTATTTGCAAATATCTGCTCTAGTTCCTGAAATATTTAAGTTTGAAAAATGTTTAAAATATGCAAATGAGATGGCTGATGACATCATACACTCAACCTAATATTACCGTAAACACTGGCGTA
Organism: Catalaphyllia jardinei; assembly: GCA_022496165.2. NCBI lineage: Eukaryota > Metazoa > Cnidaria > Anthozoa > Scleractinia > Caryophylliidae > Catalaphyllia > Catalaphyllia jardinei. The sequence goes on from CM042755.1 coordinate 9,772,884, forward strand.
TAAGCCGCACTTTTTTGCTCAAAACTTTCGTATAAAATCAGGGATGCAGCTTATCTGTGAGAACATCTGTACACCATGCTGTAAATTTGCAAAAATTCACACTTTTCAGCGAAAATTTTACAGTCTCTATGGACCTGTGTAGCAAAGTCTCCATTCTGCCACAAAGTTGTTTACAGTGTCAACCGTTGATGGCCGGTCACTTCAACAGAAATCAATCCACCACATGTGAGAAAATAGTGTGGTACTCTCGAGTATTCACGTGGTAAATGGCCAATCATTTCTTCGCTATTCAATAGTTTGACGGCAAATTTTTTTAATTGATTATCAAACTCTCTTTGAAGAGCTTGCAAGTGAAAATAAATGTCTTTTTGTATTGAGAAAACGTACTAAAAATCTACATGTTTCCAGTACTCCATCTCCTAATCAAATGCCTGGTTACTAAGCTACGAACGAACCAAAACGTTCATCAGGTGATGTTGTATGTAAATTCTACCAAGAAATGGACGGGAATGAAAAATAAATGCCAGAAAAATATCAAATTTACGTCTAAGTTGGATTTTCATACTATTAGAGAGCTAAATTATAGGTAAGAGTTTTTGTATCCTCTGTTTTAAAATGTTAGTGAGTTAATACGCCGGTTGATGGTGTGCAAGAAACTTTAGGAAACAATACATGTACATGTAAGACATATTTCTCAAGACTGTCCAATTTTTTTTCCAAAGTTTGCTCGGAATGATAACCATTTGCTCCGAGCGATTAATCGTTTGCTCTGAGCGATTACAATGTCACCATTATGTAAGATGACAGGAGTATTCATATGCTTGTGTATTTTGTGGTTGTTCGTTTCACTGACCCCAATCTCTGGATGACCGTAAACATTGGCTGTTAAATCCAAATTTATTACTTTCTGTCAAATAGTACCGGGAATAGAGGCTTCAACAATCTACTCTCCATAGAGCAAACACAATAGATAACAATTTCAATAGAAAGTAAACTCGGTTCAAGCAACCGGCTTGGCGATGCATGTCGAAAATAAAACTTTCTTTTCGGCTCGCTAAAGAAACTTTGATAAACAATCCTTTAGTTAAAAGAAGAGAATTTGTTCTTTGAATAAACGGTTTGTGTCAAATATAAACGCCAGAGATATCTCAAATTTTTCGGTGCAAATCTTTGGAATAGTACGGACTAAACTTTTTGGATAGACCTGCCGATGCCGCTTAACCCATGCCGAACCACAAACCTTTTCCTTGAAGAAAAAAGTAAGTAAACATGTACAGATTTAATTATAGTTGTGGAAAGTTCAAAAGATAAAACGCATGTAAAACTTCTCCTAAGTTTAGTGGCGAAAATGTCGGACATTTGCAAGTTTAATGTGAATAGGTTTTTGTTTACATGGGAGATTAAAGACACATTATTTGCATGCTGCGTAACTCTGCATACGTTTTCTCTAAGGTTTACAAAGAATTTGAAATTACGCTTTCTACTTAAACTGTTTACTTGTTACAAAGCTTTTGCAGCTCAAAATGATGAATTTGAGCGATTTGGTGGGTTTTGGGTCAACTCTTATTACACGTTATGAGAAGCAGTCAAAGGTGGAAAGCTCATAATTTTTTCGACCCCTCCATTGCCAAGCAGATTTTCACCTAGAAATTTGAATAACGGAAACATAAAAAATATCTTGTTGTCATAAAATAATCGTGACCTGATGCGGTCGCGATAAACAGCTGTGAATACTCGATAAAAGTGTCGACTTCGGTATGTGTTTTTAAAACAGAAGAGTTTTTAAGCCCATTAGCCTTTGGAAAAATACTCTAATCTAGTAGCTCATGTTGACTGTCCCTCTACAATACTTCCCAAATGACATAAAAACATCTTCCACATAAACTTCACTCGTTGCAGTTCACTTTCCCATCGATGATTACTAGGAAATAATTCTTTTGAGCAGCTTACACGAACTTCTTTCTCAACAAATTATAGCTTTTCATATTCATAGCTTACAATTCATCAGTTTTGCTTTAAGAGAGTCATTTGTCGATAGTGTCTAACCAAGGTCGAAACATTTTACCTATTGTTTCACTTTGTTGAACAAAAAACTCCCTTTGGATGCCGGCCACACACCACAATGAGTTTTTACTCGCTCTACAATTTTTATTAGTAGTAGATCTTTATTTAAAAAACTCGGTAAAATCTTCAGTAATATGCTTAGTAAAAATCTAATTACAATTAGTTAGACTAAAAACTATTGGCATACTGTTTTACAAGACTGCCAGCGAGATATATCGACGGGGAGCACGGATATCTCATTGAATTATCGTTGCAACGCGTCGCTCATATGTGCGATATATCGACGAAATATCGTTGACACATCACAAGCGCGATATTCAGTGATTATCGTTTGCAATACTTTTTCACAATACTGTAAGACAGAAAATGGGGTTTTGTGATTAAGTGGATGTTCATGAAATGGTCATAAATCTTAAGTCCTGTGTAAACAGCACAGAAAAAAAAACATTGAAGTTCCTAAACATTTTAGGGCTTTCTTGAGAACTCTTACTACTGATAGCTCTTGCTATTCACATTAGAATAATGTGTATTTGCTGTTGCCCAATGAAGATATTTACTGTCAATTGAAGGCTATTCATTACTCTACAAAATATGCCCTTTGCTTAAGATGGAGTCATGGAGAGAAATCAAATTGCAGAGTTCAAATGAATATCTGTGCTTTAAGACTGATAATAAAAAAATATTGTAGAACATGATACAGTGGATTTCGTTTTCACATCGCCTTTCTTGTTGTAGAAATACTAAACTAATGAAATATCCATTTTTGCAAGGGGTCCCCTAGGTTGAAGAGAATAAATTATATGCCAAACCCAACATTTGTGCCAAGTTCAAGCAAAATTGGTGTTTTAAGCTGTATGACCTCCTGTCTGTATGGTTCTGCTGGTTTTCTCATGGACACACTCTTGAGTTAATATCAACCAAGGATACGCGCCTTGTTGTAGTCCAATGTCCTAACCGCAACCAATTTGGTAAATGTTTTTATCATTCATTTCCAATTGGTGCTTGAATCATACTGAGGCCAGAAATAAAGAACTTTTAATCTAGTTTTCATGGTCCAGGTTTTATTCTTGTTTACCCCATGGAGATAGTTGAAAGACATTGTGTTACCAGTTTTCATGGGTCTTCAAAAAGCCCTTAAAGGCCATAAACATTACTCATGATTATCTCCTATTTTATATTAATAGTAATAACCAAAGGTTTTTCATGGGACATGGATTCAGTACATTGTTAACAGTCATGAAATGAACTGTCAGTTCTGTATACCTGAGTTGCCCTCAGTTTTGGTCCTAGAGAGGTGAAGGTCTCTTTGAGTAGTTCAATTGCTCTGCTAGCAATATCATCTGAGCCTTGAAGCACAACCTGCAAGAAAACTTAAATCTTAAAACCACACCAGGAAATGTTCCACAGTTTCTAGTTCACAAAAGCTTTTGACATTTAAATGTTGTTTTTCTACAATATAAAGTAGCTGTATGCTTTTGCTGTTCAACATTGATTGAAAAGGGCATGAGAAAGAGGGTGGGGGCATAACCAACCTCTACTGAATTTTGTCACACTTTGTTCTTCTGGCTTTGAGTTGCCTCAATGTTGTGACTCTTTCTGGTATTTTACACCAGATTTTGTGACGTTAAACACATCTACTATTTTAAGGTAGCCGAACACAGTTTTCGCCCACGCTCTCGCTAACACAATTCAGCATGCGCACAATTATTGCATAAAAACAAACATGGAATCAATACAGCGATCATTTTGCTCAATGTCTGCACTATCTGTACCATTTTTCTTGCTAAATGAACACAATGTATTGATGGTTTTAATCTTGTATTACAAAGGTATGTTAAAAAAGTTGTTAAAAGAACCCATGTAAAGGACGTTCGTGCCCATTGCTACTGCGCATCTCTACTGCGCAAGCTATCCATTAGGCATGCACGTGCCACGTCATTTTCAAGCGCACGCACTGACTCGAAAATTCAACAAAACATAGAGCTGATGACCTTTGCGTTAACTTGGGGTGCAAATAGTTTGGTGAACCCCACTTTTTTTGGCAGATCACTTCCTTTTCTGATATTTTCCATTATACTAAAAAACAAAAAAATCTACAGGTGCACATTCATAGAAGGTCGAATTGGTACATGGATTCAGGTGGGTGTGACTTAGAAGTTGCATTTTTTAAGGCTAATTCTAACTGATTTAATGACAAATGTAGCAAAGATCTATCAAATAGGCATATATATGCTGTGTTAAACACATAACTTACATATGATTCTTCAACTTAAATATATGCTGATAGTAATGAATACAGAAAGAATAGATTTGTGTGACTGGAAATCCTAGAAATGCTATGGTCTATGATGCCCCTTATCTTCCAATCAAGTTCGGTGACCCTTGATTTCTAATCTTATCTTTCTACCTGTAGTGAAAGTTTTAAAAAAATCTGTGTGTGGGAACTTTTGGGCGCGAACGTCCTTAAATGCAGCGCATGTGTAGTAAGTCAGAAAAATTGTGATTGAGTGAAAAATTGACTTCTCGGAGATACGCCTATTTCTCAAGAACCACTCATTCGAATTTCACGAAATTTGGCACGAAAATACTTTAGGAAATCAGTAAGTGGAGGATTGAAAAAAATTGGACTTCAACAAAGGAAATTCACGATATGTCAGTGAACCTTCAACGAGGGATAAGTAAAGATCTAATTGTTAAAATAGCACTAACTTGTGAGTATCGTTACAGACTTACTGCATGCAAATTATAAAGAAAATCTAATGCCTAGATTTTCTGCAAATAAAGAAAACCGATTTTAGACACCTGTTTATACTTAATCATGTTGCCATTGCAACGGCACATACATCAGCTCAATTATCAAAAAGTTGAAGTTTGTGTTGTTAACTTGCTTGCTGCCATTTTTTGGCAACCAAAGGATTAAGGGTTTTAGAGAAAAAGGTAAATGAAACAGTGGTATCGAAACTGTGTTCAGCCACCTTAAGGAAGCTCAATACAGTTTTGATGAAGAGCTGTTTCTGATGTTCGATTTTTCAACCATTGATTCGATTCTTAATATCGCTTACAGTCAAGTTTTTTTTCATGCCAAGGATAAGTTTTGACTCAAAAGAGAGTTCAGTGGACCAGTGCACATTTGCAAATTGAGTCAACTATGGACTAAAAAATTGCTCCTGTACAAAAGGACTCTCATTAACATCTTGACTTGAAATTTGTAATATTGTTTCCATTTGATTTCTTTATTTGTGTTGACAGTAACTGGTCTTGTGAAGCAAGACCAGTTACAATACTGTCATATATATTAATATATATAAACATGCTACATTGAAAAGGCGACCAAAAGATAGCGACTTTGTGAAACAAGATGAGAGGTGCTACATGTAACTTACTTACAAGCCGCACTGGATATGGAGTAGTTGGCAGTTTCTCTTTTTACAACACCATCTTTATTTCCACAGTCAAATGTTTATGATTTGCGTACTTTGATCCTAATAAATTTGTGTGACTGTGTGTCATATCATATGCATCACTGCATTGCTAAAGCATGAATTGGCTGTTAGAGCCCTTTAAATGTTATTCTACATATTATAGTTGAACAAACTTGACCATTTGGCATATTTGAAATTAATTTTACGGCCATCCAGCTGCACAACTCCCAGCTGACATATTAGCCGTGAACCGTACAGCTGGCTGGCCTCAGCATTAACTTTAAGTACGTTTTAAATTGCTCTTTAGTGGATGAATTCATAAAACAAAACACAGAATTCATGGGATAGTGATTTATGCAGTCAATAGCTGTGGCCACCCTTCATACAACAAAGTCTTGGACAAAAAAAAGGGAATTTGGATGTACTGAAGCTCATTATTTCATGACAAAAATTAGTAAGGACAGTCCTATAAATTACTATCATTGCTCACCTGCCACAAGTAATCCACTCCAATTAAATCTAAATCCTCCATGAGGTATGCTCTTCGTTTGACTACTAGTTTACCTTCTTTGATATTCACCCCTCTGAAGAATCTTTCAAAACACCTGATGAAAGCAACATTCTATGTAAATGCTATATAAGAATTGGTAAGATAGTATGGAGTTCATAGAAAATGTATGTAGATTAGTCAGTTGGCTAATTACTAGTTTTCAAAGGCCAACTCTGTGGTCTAGTTAGGGTAAATTCTAACAGCCAACATGGCTCTGAAATGGTGACACGAAGGAGCCTGAAATGATGGGCCACTCATGCAAAATCACGACAGTAACAAAGAGAAAAAAGATATTGACAGAGACTTGCAGCACATTTAAATGCTTTTGTTTAAATAGCATATCGAAAGATGAACGAAGATGTCACCTATCCATGTAATACTGAAAGGAGGTGCAGTGGCCTCGTGGTGGGCTTGCATCAAAAACAAGCGGTAGAGTTTCCAGTCCTAGCCAGGGACATTGTTTTGTGTCTTGAGCATGACACTTCAATCTCACAGTGCCTCTCCCCATCCAGGTGTATAAATGGATACCAGCGAATTTAGTGCTGCGATGGACTAGCATCACATCCAGGTGGGAATAGAAATCTACAGTACTGTGCAAAAGTATTGAAAGCGAAATGTCCAAATTTCGCTTAAATTGTTCCTGTGATTTTTCTGGGAAAGTTCACTCAAAATTTCGACTGAAATTTTGTGGCTTGTTGAGCGATATTTTACTAGAACAAAGGGCAATGTTTCTTCAAATTTTCTTTAAGTAAATGAAAATTTGTAAGCATTAACAATACTATGTTAGTGCTTGCCAGTACACAAAATTTTGCCTGGCACTGAACAGCAGTTTGCCCACACAATTTCTTTTTGTGACTGATCCATGCATGAAAAAATTGTCATGTAACTTACAAAAGGTAAATTTTGATAGAGGTACTTGTTTGCAAATTTGTGCCACAAAACATGGTATGCAATCATTTAGAACTGTATAAGAGGATAACATACAGTGTTATCTATGATAAAATGAGGTTAAATATACTTACTTAACTTAGTTAATGACAAGGAGCATCTTGCGTAGTAATTAGCGTGGCGTTGGCGCTTATTAGCATTTTTGGTAGCTTGCTGTGGTGTTTCCTGTCAGGGTTTGAATTACTATAGTAGGCCTGGTGCCAAGTGGTTTTCCTGTGAGCCTGGGTCAGCGGTTATTGTTGCAATTTATGCATGTGCCGTTACATGTGTTCGGAGTTTTACTGTGCTTAGTGTTTGGGGCGTCTTGATCAGTTTTTGGAGTGTTTTAGTGTCTTCTCCCACCCTCCTCTCCCCTTTTATTATTGTTATTATCTTTTTTTATTATTATTATCCAGCCCCCAGGTTCCTCCATACGCGACGCAAACGTTAATAGCACTTTTGAATCTTGCATGCCTAAAATTTGCAAAAGATTTTCAAGCAGGCTCATTCTCTTGAGTTCAGTTTCATAAGCAGAGAATTAAAATGTACTTAAGTATTATGAAGACAGCAAGCTCCAGATAATTATGTCCAGAATCGAACACTAATGAGATTCAAATTTCTTATGATAAGTGTCACGAAGGGTCCTCACTGGTAAAAAGTCACCAAAACACACACAATTCTGTCAAATATGATCAGAGGCTGTTCACCTTGGAGACCTGCTGCAGTTATGAGTACAACCAAACACAAAAACAATTGACTCTCCCAGATTTTCAAGCCATCGAGAATGCACCAGACACCGCAAGGTGTGGTGCTTGTCAGGCATCAAACCCTTGTCAAAGTGGCCGATAAAGGCAGCGCTTTGGTTGTTTGGCAGGCCGACCTCTACCAAAAAGAAGCTTTGCAGCAACTTTCTGACACCTCTTTTTATGCTGAAGTCGATAAAGATCTCACTTCCACTAACCGAGAGATTCTAAAGAGCACTATTAATGAACCTATAGTCAAATAAGATTTGCCGGCTACTGTTACTAATCTTATCATCACCACTCCTAGAACTTCTTCCATTCACTTTTAACCTAAAATTCACAAACATAACAACCCAGGCCAACCTATCATCTCTGCGTGTAGTTGCCTGCCAAACTCTTTTCCAGCTATTTAGACAAATTATGGGAGCTATCGTCAGATCTTTACCGTCATACGTTAAAGACAGTCAACACGCACTTCAAATTTGATGCGATTTCAATTTCCTGGGAAAGGACAAACTTATTTTCACTATGGACATAACATCTCTTTACACTGTCATTTCTAATGATGAAGGTCTTCTAGCCTTCAAACATTTTTTTTTATTTATGCACTGTTAAGGAACCAAGCTCAGAAACACTGCTCCGCCTGGCTGAACTGGTGTTGACACTAAACTGTTTTTCATTCGCTGACAGTTATTATACGCAAATCAATGGTGTGGCCATTGGTACCAAAATGGGAGCCAGCTAAGTGGGCTACATTGAACACCAATTTTTCAATCAATACAACAACCCCAAACCCGAACTCTCAGGTTGCTACTTTGATGACTGTGTCAGCGCCACTTCTTCTACCAGAGAGGAACTCAATCAATTTATAACTGCTTATAATTCCTTTCATCCGGCTCTTAATATACCTGGGAAATTTCTGATACTTCTTTAGCATTTCTAGATATCAAAGTTTCTGTTGAAGGCAATAGTTTATGCACCAGTGTGCAATACAAACCCACAAATTCTCATAGTTATTTGTTGTATTCATCTTCACATCCATCACATCAAGAATTCCATTCCTTATTCTCAGTTTCTTAGACCTTGTTGCCTTTGTAGTGAGGACTCCGATTTTTCTTATAATCAGAGGAAACATGTGATTTTCTTCGACGTGGCTATCCTGCCTCTATTGTTTGAGCATACCATCATCGTGCCTAACAAACTGATCAGTAGTCTCAGAAGGAGAATAATAATAGAATTCCATTCACCCTCACATTTCACCCTCACCAAGCACACAGTAAAACCACTCATTCTGAGGTACAAGTAAAATGATCAGTGATCTTAATGGATTGATTGGGTCCCGATAATTTTTCAACGTGGCAAACAAAAGGTCATGTTTACACCGTGCTCTTGGGCATTTAAAAGTTCCGGGTTCACTCGTTTGGAATGCACTTCTGACTAAAAAGTTACCTATGTTTTTGCTGCATTTGAATGAAATTAATGGAGATTGCAAAAAGATCGTATCAGTATCGCGATCACTTTGAAGTAATTGAAGGGTTTGGTGGAAAAAGGGCGTTAGGTTTTTTACTCTAAAGTGAACTTTATCAGAAACATTCCAAATTTCGCATGCAGTTTTGTTTACGTGGGTCAAACGATGTTCTGTTCTGCGGCGGACGGACGTGTGCTTTTTGCTCTGTAAAGTAAACGCCGGGGAAGCCAATTTTAATGTCTAAACGAAGCGCTAAAGCAACAAGAACATCAAACTCTTCCTCACAGTCTCAACCATCGCCAAAAAGAAATTGTGCCCACCTCAACAGCGACGAAATATTCAGCATATTCTTGACAAGCTTGCCAACATGGATGACAGAATCAAAGAGCACTTCGGAAGCTTGACAGTCGAGATATTTCGCCTTAGTGCCGAGCTTAAAGAGGAGGTTGAGGCTATTAAAACCAATCTGAAAAGTGTAGAACAGCCCCTTCAGTCTGCGTGGGATAACATTATGGATTTACAAGAAGAAAGTAAAACTCACAGCGACTTCAAGAGAACAAGTCAACAAACACTGGATTCGTACCAAGAATAAATAAATTTGCTGAACAGAAATGGTGCGAGCGCAGTTATTCAAAACCAACAGACAGAGATTCGGGCCTTGCAAGCAAGTCTGGAGAAGGAAAAGGAGAAGATAATTGCTTTAGAAAACTATTCACAAAGAGAAAATTTGCGCTTTATGAACATTCCAGAGAGAAAAGACGAGAACTGTTCTGATGTTATATATGACATAATTGAGAATGAAGTGCGTATAGATCCTAAGAATATACTATTTCATGCTGTTCACCGGATTGGAAAGCCACGCAAAGCAGATGACGCAAAGCCCAGACCGATAATAGCTCGTTTTCTATGCAGAGAGGACAGGGACAAAGTTTACAGGATTAAAAATCGGTTAAAGAAATCAAGGAGGCTCAGAGATGCATACATTACTCAAGATTATGCCCAAGCTATACAAATGGAGCGGAAAGTCCTAATAAAAGCGATGTTTTTGGCCAGAGAAAAAGGAGGTGACGCAAAAGTTGTGGACAGAAAACTGATCATCAGCGATAATACATTTCATGTCAACAACATTTCAGAAGAGTTTAGACCACCACCAACTGCATCTTCAGTAGGATAAGTGTATTATGTTTTTGTTTTTGTGCACATTTGTATTACCCCTGATTTGCGTCTTAGGTTAAGATCGCTGTTGCTGTTTTCTTTAGTGTATTTGTGAAATGCTCGGCTTCCTCCTTTACCAATCCCTATGCGTTTCCTAGGCTGTGGATTTTTTATTTGTGTTTTGTTATGCTGCATATGTGCGTATGTGTTCGTTAACAGATTTTTTTATGCTTTGTTATTTACTTTTCTCACAAATTATTTACATTACCTTTTGGCTTTACTTGATGCTCAGTTTATTCCTGCACATTTAATTCAGTATAAGCTTAACGCTTCCTGCAAAATCGGTTTGTTTGCCTTTCTAAACGGCAAATTACTGCAACTACTCGCTCTGGTAAATCTCGTATTCTCGCATACTGAATCTCTCGCAGAGAATGGAAAGCATACTTCATCTTTGGCCAGCTGTGTATATTATATCTCGTTTCTAACATATATCACGGAAAATGAATGCAATTAATGATCTAAATTTTAAATGCCTGTCATTAAATGTAAGAGGCCTAAACAAAACTTTCAAACGCCAGTCAATTTTTCGATTGCTGTACAATCAAAAACAACATTTTATTTTTCTTCAGGAATGTTATAGTACAAACTTATGCACATCCAAATGACAAAATGAATGGGGTGGCAAAGTGGCTTTTAGTCATGGTACAAATCACAGTAAAGGCGTCATGATACTGCTTAACCCTTCGTTAGATTGTAAAAGTGAAAAAATTATCACTGATAAAAATGGCAGGTTCATTATTCAAAAACTTTCACTTGATGAACAAGCTATTGTTCTAGCTAACATCTATGCCCCGAACGATGCTAATCAGCAAGTAGCTTTCTTTTCTAAATTAAACCACTTGTTGCAAGAATTCTCTCATGACAATATTATAATCGGGGGTGACTTCAACTGTGCACTTTCCACAAAAGATAAATTGGGTGGTACACCAGTCACATGAAAAGCTTCTGTTATAAAAGAAATTGAAAGTCTCTGTGAATCACATAATCTATGTGATATTTGGCAAACTTTAAACCCGGACCTCTCTCGCTTCACTTGGAGAGATAAATCACTTAAGGTACAGTGTCGATTAGACTTTTTTCTCATTTCAGATGATCTATGCAATGTAACAAAAAAGTCTGAGATTTGCTAGCACCTGAAAGCGACCATTCGGCTGTATCTATTCACATCCAATCGGATAGCTTAGCGCAAAAAAGGCCCTGGTTTCTGGAAGTTTAACACTACGCTTCTTGAAGATGAAGCTTATATTGCTGCCTTACAGGAGAACCTTCCAAAATATAAAGAAAATACAGTGACTTAACTGACTCTGGGCTGAAATGGGATCTTATTAAAATGGAAATTAGGGGCTTTACGGTGAAGTATTCTACACGAAAAGCAAAAATTGTCAAAAGTAAAGAAATGGCTCTTCTAAAAAAAGAGTAAACAAACTACAAGCAAAAGCCGACAAAAAACCACACAACAGAAACATAATACTGGAACTTCAAGCAGAAAAATTAAATTAAAGAAAATTAAAGACAAAAGGTGCGATCCTTAGAAGCAAAGTGAGATGGCACGGACAAGGTGAGCGAAACACAAAATACTTCTATGGCCTAGAAAAGCGAAATTTTAACAAAACAATAACAAAGTTAAAAATTGGCGAAAATGCTTTTACAAGTAATCAGTTCAAAATTCTAACTAAGGAAAAAAGTTTCTACGAATCTCTCTACAAAACAAAAAACGTAAATCCAGAAAGATTCAATGGGTCGATATTCTTCAACCCAGAAAACATATCTCCTTTAACGGAGGAAAATCAAATCTCGTGCGAAGGTTCAATTACCATGGATGAATGTTTAGAAATGGTATAAGATTTCAAATCTAGAAAAACTCCGGGCACAGATGGTTTTCCAGCAGAATTTTACCTATTCTTTTGGACCGAAATCAGCAATGAATTGATAGACAGCTTTAATTACGCCTTTAAATCTGGAAGCCTGTCCGTTTCTCAGAGAAGAGGAATAATTTCCCTTATCCCAAAAAAATTTAAGGACAAAACTATTCTGGAGAACCTGAGACCGATATCACTTTTAAATGTAGACTATAAAATTCTCACTAAAACCATAGCAAAAAGACTCGAGAAAGTACTTCCCAATAATATAAACATAGATCAAACCGGTTACATGTATGTCAAAGGCCGTTATATTGGTGAAAATATTCGTTTAATACAAGATGCGATACATTTCACAAACCTAAATAACCAAAAAGGCATAGCTAGCTAGCTGCTGTTAACTTAGCCATTGAAGAACAAGTGAGCTAGGCAGTAGAGTCTACACATGCTTCTTCTTCCGAAACAAAGTAACCGTCGTGGACTTATGGCTCATTTGCCAAACCGGTGCCGGTGTGTCAGTTTTGGAAATTGGAACTGCTTTCTAGACTCTTATTATTTTTATTTTATTTTATTTTTTTTTAAAATTTATTTCCTTGAAATAAGCCATCCACCACCATTCGCTGCAAAATTTTTTGGATATCCCATAATAATCTCTGATACATAAAGCGTTATGATCATTGTGCGCGTGACTTATAGCACTTCTTATAGCATGACTCACACAAGGCCGGGACCTGGCGAGAAAGGCCAGGCAGCAAAGTCGTTGAATTTGACCTGTGTTTAAAAAACAGATTCAAAAGCCATTTTTACAGGCCGGACAAAAGCCACAGAAGCCAAAGGTCTGTTAAATTGGCAAGCAAGCGTTCTGTGAGTGCGTCTTGTGGATTTCCTAGCAGATGATTAATTTGAATTGCGATAGGATCGAGCCCGCCGCGAACTGAAGCAAGAACCAAAAAAAGACAGAACGCCTGATCGCAGGTTAGCAAGAATAAAACTTCAGCTGAAATGTAAGTTTTGCTTTGTATTTCAGCATTCCTTTGCTGACCAAAACTTTCCGTTTCATGCGCTTTTCTTCTGCATGGGCAACGTGTTACATGTAGCTTAAGGCTTCCTCTTTCTGTGTTGTTAGAACTTAATCATTTTACGGAACAAGCAGTTTTGTACCAAAAAAAAAATAATAATTTCACGCAGAAACATTTAAATCGATCACTGACTGATTTGCAAAAACTTTCAACCCCTCTCTCTGGGCACTACTCGATTCATGCAATAGATTTCAAAAGTTGAGATTGTTTTCCCTGGCCAAACATTGCCCTAACCCTACCGTGTCATGACCTTAACTCTGACCCCAAACACTAATTAAACAATACTTGTGTTCAATCCTGGACATAAGTGATGAGCTCAAGGATGAACTTAACCCAAAAAACTACACATTCTTTTCATTTTTTGTACATATACGACACACACCTGTGCGTTAATGGGAACTCTGGCAGAGTGAAGTTTGCCATAAGGTGAAACACTACTACCACAAGCCACGCCCCGTTTCGTTCTTTCTTGCCATTAAAAGATTATGTTTCAATAACAGAGGAGAGGATTTGGAAAGGAGAGAGGGCCTCAAAATTGCTTCAGTATTTACTTTCTGGATAGGTGATGCTGCAGAACTCAGTAACTCACATCTGACCATCATCACCTCATGAGCCCATAATTATTTTTCATTCTGTCCAATTATTGTACTATCACTACTTTGAGGAAAATTAAAGACACTTTTTCTGCATATTTTTACTGAAAAGTTGTGCCCCAAGTTTGTAGCAATAATTAACTTTTTTTAAGGTTAAAAGCACTGTACAAGAATATTAATTTAGTAAGCAATTCACTTGAATTTTAAAGTGGTACTATGACAAAAATCGTGTCTTTCCTATTGAAGCCATTTTAAAACATAAACAAGTAGTCTGTATGAGAAGAAAAATGCTGTTTACTTTTATCAAATATCTCTTTTCGTTCCAGAGATATTAAAGTTTTTAAAATATGCAAGTTAGCCAAGTGATGACATCATATACTCAACCAAATTTTGATCAACTATGATGAGAAAAGATATCTCAGCCAATGTGTAACAGAAATGTTTGATACTTTGCAGAAAGCTTCTACTACAGGTGCTCCACAATACAAACGTAAACGTTTTGTTACCATGGCAACATACTGGGTTCCAGACCTCCCCAATATTAATTCAATTAATTTAATTAAAGGCATTTCTAGCCACCTTTGGCATTCCATTTTCATATTTGCTAATGGTGCCTTGTATGTATGATCCAGCAGGCATATAAATATGTTAGCTCCAGTTTGTGGCCTTGTTTAGCATTTTTCTAGCTGAAAATCATTAACATATCGAAATCAAGTCGGTAGGGACTGGTACAGAGTGAGTTGCCATGGAAATAGCATTTTTATAGCTGCAGGTGTGTTTCCTATAGAACTATTGGCATGCCAAGTTTCAATGGCCTGCACTGCAAATTGGCCAAGTTAGCTCTATTTATGTACTTGGGATAATACTGGGTTGAGTGTATAACGTCATTAGTCATCTCATTTGTATACTTTGCAGATTTTTTTAAACTTAAATATCTCCAGAACTAATGTAGATATTTGCAAATGGTAAACGGTGTTTAGATTCTTTCATGGAATTCTATGTGATACACCTAAAATATCAAGGGTAAAAATTTGATCATAGTACCACTTTAACAGCAGTTAATTTACCATACCGTAAGTTATCAAATACATGTAAAAGTGCAACAACTTATTTGCTGTCAGACACACTTGAATGTAAACTTGTTCTGTATTACAAACCTTATCCCATTTTCTGTTAACAGAGATGGATCTAACTTGAGGACATTGCCCTCAAAAAACGATCTACTGATTTCAGGGTCAAGGTCTGGTTCATCACCCATTAGCTGCAAACCAAAAACAATGAAATAATCTATGTCAACAGAGAATGTGTGTATGAGAAAATGACCCGGATAGGAAATCACAAATTTTGGAATAGCTATGAATTAAACTTCTATGGTTTACAACAAGTTACAAGCTTAAAGGATGAGTGCAGTTTGCAACCCTTCAAAAATGTACAAGATTTTCATCAATTCGGCATTCAAAAAAAATAATTATGTGATTACCTGCTTATAATATAATTGAAATGACACTATTGCTTAAACTCCACATTGACTACTTACGCAACAGGCATTGTCCTTGGTCTTTCAAATGTTGGGAAATTTCTTAAAAAGTTGCAATAAACTTCCAATTTATATTGGAACAGTCTTTGGAAATCTGCAACTCTGGCAATTTTTGGGTGACCTTACACACCCAACTGATCTTTAGAAGTATTAGAAAATGTTCAGGTACTATGCATAAATCTTTTGACATATTCAGGTTATCTTTGGTGTGCAAATCTTCTATTTATTGCTTCAGCTATCTTCAGAAGACTTCAGGTGAACTTCAACTAACTTTCAAATACCTCAAATGACTGTCAGTTTGACCATCTTTGCACTCTCTGTTCTAATTTCATCCATGTTACACTTGTCTGCGCTGGTTTTGCAGAAACATTGCACTCCTGTTTTCCCCAGTCAGAATTAAGTAATTTTTTAAGAGTGTAATAATATGATACATGTTTTATGGAAATGTAGATACTACCTTTGAAAACCACTTGAAGCAACACTCTCTGTCTGATGGTAGAACAGCTTTTTCTGCAAGACACTGCCAGATCTACAGAATAAAAAAGTTGCTTAGCTAACTATGTTATTCAAATAAAATCTCAAAAACTCCTCCCTGAGCCACATCTAGAAAACACATTACCAATTTAGCCTGGGGTTCACACAACCACAACTGTCCATCTTTGAGAAGAAACCTACAGGTAAATGAAGGCTTAGTATTAAAAAATGTAACAAATTATTACATGGTTCAAACATTAAATATTATGGTAAAAGAAATAGTTATTGTTTCCAGTTTTCCAATAATAAGCCAGAATAGTCTGACATAACAAAACCGCTGGTGTATACGCCACAACTTTTCACTCAAAATTTTCATAGTAAATTAGACATGGGGCTCATCTGCCAGTACATCTGAACATGCCATAAATTGGCATAAATTAACATGTTTCATTCTAAATGAAATTCAGGCAGGGTTAAAACTAGGACAATGCAATGACTTCAGTAATATTGTGTGCTTCCAAGGAGGTTTGCAGGGACACTGTAGGTACTTTGCTTACATTGCTTGCTAGCTTTCTCTCTTTGTTTCCTCATGGCCTGCTTTTCAAGGTTTTCAATAAGGGCCAGTGGCTAGCAAAATTTGCCGACTACTTCACATGATTTCCCTGCCTACTTTGATTGAGAAGTTGAATCAAATGAGATGAATGGCATGAAACATTTTTCTACAAAACAGGATGCTTGGATTGGCCAACATTTATCATAAAAGACAAAAGAAAGTTGCCTGAATTCCAAGTAATTAGCACAATGCATGCCCAATACACCCATATGCTCTGAAAATTAATCATGGACATGATCATGTCCACCTCCCGGAGTTACAGTTTTTAATTAATAAATTACACATCGGATGTATGCTGTAAAGAGGTAAACAAACTCTGTCAGATGTTTTTCAACCGTCACAAAAAATGACTGCATAAAGAGACAGGTTTGTCCTGAGTTTTTTTAAAGTCAGCTTAAAAAATGATCCACTTATCTGTCACACTGACCAGCTAACCCAGATCATGTTAATAATTATTTATTTGTCCCTTTGGTCAACAAATGGGACCATAAATTGCAGTCCACTCAGGGTATAAAAGAAACTAATCTTTTATGTTACCAGGCTTAATTAATTCATATGGTTAGGAGAAGCATCAACAACAGACACTCCTGAATTTGCTGTTGCATCTGGAAGTGCCACTGCATCAAGATCTACAGGTGCTACTTGCTTCACTGATTTTGTCAAAGAACTTGAAACAAACCACCTGCCATTCCAAAGCAACCAAATCAACAAGAATAAACCCAGCCAGAGGAAGTGAAGAAGCTGCTTAAAGAACTTTTTTTTAAGAGACTGAAACTTCGGTTCTCCTCCAGGCTCTTGAAGAGGAGAATACCCTGGAACATGGGCTGCTAGGCAAGATACACAAAGCAAAGGTCATTAGTTGCATGCAGATTTTCCAACACGTACTACCTGTATGAAAAAACCCTGTATGAAACCAACTAAGCCAAGATATTTCAAGCAGGAACTGTGAGCTTCAGCCACATTGGACCAGCAATTGAACATGCTAAGCAAAAATTGCAATCAGTCTCCAGTGAAGCCACTCCTGTTAAACAATTTCAGGATGACTTCAAGCCTGATGGTAGGCTGTCAGGAGTTGACCTCACACCAACCAAATGGACAGACTCGTTAAGAAGTATGCGGCATCCTTAATTAGGAACACTACCAACCAATTCAAGGCCTCATTGCCAGTGTTAAAAGCATTCGCCACCTTTGATGTTTTGGCAACACCATCTGCCGCAAGTCTGGGCTTTAAGGAGAATGGTGATCGGGACATCAAAGTACTAGCTAAGCACTTCCTTTCTGAAAACAAATTGGAAGAGAATGATGAAGCTCATGTCAACGCTGTAAACCTGAAGGCAGAATAGGGAAAGTTTAAGTTCGATCTTACTGAGTGGAAAGCCGACCTTCCAAGAGAAATCAAGGACAGGAAGTCTGCAACTACTTCCACAACCCGGACTCTTCAATGAATGACAAGCCAGCCCTCATTCTCTCACTTTTTTGCCCTGCTTTCCTTTCCAGCTGAATGCCGTCTGTCCATATCTGTTTCCAATGCCTGGCCAGAAAGAGGTGCAAGTGCTCTTAAGCACAAGAAAACTAGGCTGCACAACAGGCTGAAAAATGACAAGCAAGCTCTTGCTTGGAGGATACCATGCTCATTTATAATGCAGTTTGTGACTGAGAGGTTTTATGTAATTAATATTCAATGTTCTGCAAGCATATAGTATTTTGTGGAGTGAATTTTTGTGCAAAAAAAACTCCATTTAAAGACTGCCAAATAGTGCTAAGTGCTAACTGCTTTTGAGATCTATCAAATACTTTGAGTGGAACAATCTGACAAAAATCACTTTCTAACGAACAGACTAACTTGCTTCAAGAACTACACCATCACACAAACAACAATACAAACAACGATTGGCTTTACATCTAGGGTTCAACAATTATACTGTTGACTTAAATTATAAGGCTTACTATACTCAATTCTAAACACCACTGTTTCAAAGTTTTTTTTCAGAGGTAACAGCTATAGCTTGTTTTCACTGTCACGCAATAAAAAAAACCCCTGAAAACCATCCAGTGAAAAAAGTCAAGAAATTGTGATGTTGTAGAAGATAAATAAAGACACTTCTCCAAGTTTTAGGCCTGTGCATTTCCCTGAACTTCAGATATTTGTCAAAAAGTTTGAAGAAATTTACAGAGCCCAGTGTGAAAACGCCATGTTGGTGTACATCTTTGGTGCACCAATATGGTGGCCAGAAAATAGTGTCAACATTTGGAACTTACTTTGGCTATCTTGGCGAGTGATCATCTGTACTGAACAAACAGGTATTTACCTAAGCACTTTTCCTAATGCTTTAACTTCTAAAAAGGCTCAAAATCATGAGATAAATATATATTTTTCAACAAACTATATCGCCTTTTGTCACGCACTGCCATACAGTAACTCAGCCAGAAATTCCAAATGCTCTGATTTCCAAATGAAGCACACAATTGAGCTCTAAAATTGCAAACAGATATAAATTTACTGCCTCTTATGCCTGATGAGGATAAAAACCTTTGTGGCTCTTCAGTTTTGGATTTTAGGATGTGATGATGTCTCATAAAAACAATCTATTAACAGAGTTTACAAGCTCAGCAATTTGTAGCCAAGGTCTAAACAGATACACAAATGAGTGACTTTATCAATAACAAAATTTCACTACACAACAGTACTTCTTAATCAGTTCCTAACACTGTATCAGTACCTCAAGAAGTTAAGTCTTTCCTGCACTTGAACTGTGTGATTATATCTTCCATCAGTTTGGAGCTCACTTGGGTCCATATCAGGTTTGCCTAATTATAATAATATATAATTATAATTGTGTATAATGATCAGTACTACAATCAGTTAGGATGCTCAACTACAAGCTTACAAATTAATAAGGTTACTCCAGCCAAACAAATTTTCATCCATTCAAACAGCTCACGATCAAGCTATCCATTCAAAAAACATTGACATCCATTCAAAAGACTTGAGGTATCTGTTTGAAAAACATTGTCATCCATTCAAATGGCCAGGCTATCCATTTAAAAAAATTTGTCATCTGTTCGAATGGCTTAAGCTATGTTAACAAGCACAAAATGTCATATGTCAACAAAATTGGTCAACCGTTCTAACGACTGACTTGCCAAACAACTTAACAGCATAGTTTTTGAACACATCACAAACTTTGTAAACATGAGTCGTTTATATTTAACATTTCATGAATAGTAATACTAATGGTTCTTTCTCTGCTCCTTAGTGATCTTTGCTTTTATAACATTCAATTATTGGTACACATTTTTACTCAAGGCTAGGTTTTATTCAACAAGTTTTCCAAAAATGTTTTGATCTTTGACTATGCAAATATCAAGCGCTTTCGAAGATGATTTCTCCCATGGGAATACGCTGTGGGCTTGTCAGTAGACTGTGCCAGGGAAAATACCCAGCGAACGTAGACATATATCTGGCTGTGCAGAAGAGGTATTCACAGCTATCATTTTCATTCACCATTTCCCTTTTTCTGGGAAAAAATCTTTTGGTTCAGCAGAAATCGAGCTTCACAGCAGCTTAAAAAAGTTGTGCATTTAGCCCGTTTGCTTTGACATTCACAAGTTATGTTATTGTAAGCCAGTGTTTGTCATGGGTTTTCAGCTACTATATGCTGTAAATTTCTTTCAATATTTACTATGAAATACACATGTTGAGATCTTTGCATAACTTTATATATGTATAGCGACTGAATGCAGACTATGGATTTTGAGTTTTCCCTGGCGAAAACAAATTTGCATTACTCTCAAAAAGCTGACTTTCAACACAGGATTAGTTTTATTCTAGGTTTTTGATTAAATCAGTTCTCAGATAACCATTAATTTGACCTTGCTGTTATTCACTGTTATGTAAATAATTTCATTCCAAAATTTTTGATAGCTCTTATTCATCAGTTCAGCCCTTCAGAGCCACCTGTTCAAAAACAAACTACAGCCATTGAGCCTCATCCATTCAAAAAGTTTTCTTTTTCCATCTGATGCTATATTTCATATAATGACCTTCTGCAAAAATTCTTTTTTGATTTGGATAAACCGTGATTTTTTTTAAAGAATTTTTTAAAAACCTGAAAATCCTATTTTCTTGCGGTTGATCCACGCTGCTGATCACAGGGTCAACATACTCAGTTGTGATGTAGATTCAGGAATGTGTGACTTTGGAGTCTGTAGAGAATGCTCTTTTCCAGTATTTTGTATGAAATACTAAGCTAAATTTACTGAGGTAAAACAAGCATGATGAGTCAAGCTTGAAGTCATGTCACAAGTCATTCCAAACCAAGGGAAGACTGGTGCAAATGATGGACCAAAATGGTGGCAAATTTGAGTGTTTTAAAAAATCATATAAAAAATAGCATTTTATCCAAATAGGAAAGTTTTATGGCAGTTCTTTGGGTGATATATAAAATCAGACAAGAATATAAATTTTGACGGTAGGGACACTTTAATGTAGGGGGTCACTAATTTCACCTATGATAGCACATAATTATGTCTGAGTTAATTCTAACAACACACTTGTATTGCTGAAATAATGTTTCCATTTGACCCTTACCTTCAAGTATGGTATGTACTTTCTGCATGTAGCTTGCCAGATTATCAGCTACTATTGTGACCAGGGTGTGAGTCTGCTGCAGCTGATTTATAACTTCATGGCGGTAATACACATGAGGGTTACGTTGAGTATGCGAGTAGTTCTGAGGCGCCTTATAAAATGACAAAAAAACATGATCACACTGATTGACATGGTTGCCACAGACATCATTATTTTTCAAAGCTATCTGACTTTTCCCTGAAAAAAAAATTACATTTTCTTGACAGAGAAAATACAGTTTAATCTCCCGTAAGCAACCACCCACAATGTGAAGCCTTGGTCGCTTATGAGAGCTTAGACCATATTGGTACTATCAAATTTCCATCTCTTGTACCACCCAGAAATGTGATACAACAACTTTTACTTTACTATCTGTCAAGTGGTCACTTATGGGAGGTTAAAACAAAGGAAAATTTCAATATTTCAGCTCTAAAAGTCTCCACAGTTGCTTAGGAGATGTGGCCCCTCACAAGAGTTTCCAAATATAGTGATTTGACTTGGAAACTTTTAGTACTTTAGGAAACTGGTCACTGAGGAAAGGTGGTCGCTTATGAGAGGTGGTTGCACCTGGAGGTTCGACTGTTTACAGTATAGTCCAAAAGTAGTGCAAATAAAATTCATTAAAATTTGTTTCTTGCTTTTTGTGAAATTTCATTGAAACTTTGAGATTTTGGAGATGCCTGACACCTTTTGAAACAAAATTCATTCAACTTTTGCAGAAAAAAAAATTGCAGTAGCAAAAATTTGTGAATGCATAATTTTGTTTGCATTTGGTTACAGGTAATGAAAAATCAAAGAAACTGGCTGCCATCCGTGTGCATGTACATTTAATTTCAAGATTCATGTAAAAACATCTTTAGCTACATTATATGCAGCAAAAGTCCAACCGTATCAGGGCATGAAATTAAGTTTTTTTTCCAGGACCCATATGGCTACTAAAAAAATATTTTTAATTCATTGTCAACTTAAAAAAGTTAGTTGCCATTTTTTCAAACGATTCTTTTTTTAATTTATTCTTTTTTGTTGGGGTGAAAACCTACATTGCAGCCTAATGTGCAACAGAGAGTGAAGAAGATACCTTGTAACCTACATTGTAATTTATCACGAAAATGAAATAATGGGCTGACATAATAGAGGGGGGTAAATAGCGGTATGTAAATCTGCCGATCTGTGCCATTTCAAAGTAGTCTGTAGATCCACTAGGCTATAACCATGTGGATCCACAGCTACTTTGACAATGTTATGACCAAATTCATGATCAATAACAGGACAGACACATCAAAAACTGACATCAATTTGTTAGATTATTTTAAGTAAACTTCTGCAGCTATTATATGAATGATAATATATTTGAACTGCAGAGAAAGATACAAAGACTATAAAATCCCATGTTAAAGCCTTGGGCTTACACAACTTCATACGGTTTTGACTGGGCTTATATCCAGGGGGAAAGTTTACATGCAGAGGGGCCTACAGGCAGAATAAAACAAAAAAGTATTGTATTTTCCTAACAATAAGTCGTATGGCCTCTACTCCTGCCCTATTCTAGAACTGAAGTGTGTAAGCAATGTCTTAAGTTACAGTATGTCTTAGCAGAAATCTTTAATTCATCTATATCACTTAGAACATATCCAGCCAAACTTGAAATGTAAAAAGGTGAACCTATATTTAAGGCAGATGATGAAACTGAACCAAATAATCACAGACCAACATCTTTACTGTCTAACTTTAATGGAATTGTTGAAAACTTATTCACAAGACAAGACACAAACAACCCAAATGGGTCCACATATCTCTGAAATAACCTTAATGACTTTTGAAGGGGTGAGTGGAATAAAGCCCTAAGTGACTTTTGGAAAATGCTGAGGCTGCCAGGATTGAAATACCTACAAGCACTATTTAACCGTGCAGCCGTAGGCTGAGCGGTTCTTGCTCGGTCTTCAGTTTATTTTATTTTTTTTTAGTTTTGTTGGTGAGCAGACCCGTACTCCCACTCAGCCAAATGTCGTCACCGGATGACGTCATCCTTAGCCAATTACAAGCCATTTCTCAGCCCTCTTCGTCATATCCCCCCTCAGGATAGTTTTGTCAAGTTAGCGAATTAACTATTCATGGCCGCTGATGGGAGAAATGTTTATTTGGGCAAAATTGGGCCAAAATCCCTCGGAGATGAAGTCAGGACATATGCAAGGATAAAGAATGTAATTGGGACCAGTTACTGGCTACTACAGCTGAAATTATCCGGAGTTAAGATGTATTTTCGTTTTGCGTGCAAAACACGAGATGACTTTGTAATCTGAATTTTTCTTTCTGTTCACTTTTGAAGGGAATATTCAATGCGCTATAAAAGGTAGTATGTTTGGCGTCAGCCATGGAATGCGCTGACGGTGATAAATAAGATCATGTTTACTTTGCCAGAAGCAATGATGGAATTTTCTCAGGAAAAAATTAAAATCTCAGTGCTTGTCAAAAACCCTTTTAACATATGTAAATTTATATTTGAAAGGTCAAGGTACTTTTTCCTTCAATGTAAACAGAATTATTGGACTACAAATAACGCTAGACTCGCGCTATGCAAAGAATGTAATCACACATCTTATACCACTCAATTTCACTATGTGACAAATAAGAGCGATCATAATAATATAGTTGGTGTGATAATATTAGTTTGTGTTGATGAAGTGATGTGGTGTCTACAGTAATCCATGTGCACAGCGTTTTTTCATCTCAGAACATATGACCTACGTTATGCAAAAAATGCAATCAGAAACCGCTGATAAAATTCTGATGTCTACTCCCTTATAGCTAGTGAAAAATAAATGTAGTCAAAATCATACGAATATTTTACTCTTTATTTAGTACAAAATATTTAAGCACTGATGTGGTCGACAACCAGACCCAAGCTCCCACTCGTCCAAATGTAGAATCACACAACTTATGAAACGTCCGCAATGTACTAAAAACCCAAAGCTTTGTAGCGTGCGCAGTGGAGATGAATTTGGCTTGGAATTTAACTGAAACGGAATGCTTAACCCTGTACTATGATTCCGTGGAGGAATTGCGACGGCTGGTGTGCTTTTAGGGTCTTTTTTTCGCTTCGAGGAGTCACTCCAGAATTGAGTTTGTAGGTCTTTACTCTTTCCTAGGAGAAGGAACTCAGATCGGGCTGAAAAACAAGACGACAGTAAAAGACAACAAGGCATTGAAGTCAGTTATTGTTATTACAAAAGTTCCCAAAATGTAGGCTAAAATGTCTATTGTCGTTTTTCCAAAGACAAACCCTATGTAACATACATGTAACACCTCCATATGCTGAAAGCGAGAGTCACATTTGGCGTAACGAAACTTGGTCATTACGTAACACTAGATAATGATGGCAGTAACTATGTCAAGTTTCATGAGCTGAACGTTCACATAAAGGGTTAAAAAATAACAAAAGAGCGTGGTCACAACCGCACCGCAGTTCTTGTTACAGTTTACTCTTGTCTTCATTATTGCCCAAAAAGAACTAGTAATAACTACTGGTTCTTTTCAAACAATAACTAAAACCAGAGTAAACTATGGAAACTGCTGGTAGGTATTTCACTCCTAGCTGCTTCAAAATTTTCCAAAAGTCACTTAGGGTTTTATTCCATTCACTCGTGTTCCAGGTACCATGTTAGGCCCATTACTGTTATTATTAATCTAGTAGCCTATCAGTCTATAATTTTTGATAAAAAAATTGATAATTGTAAAGAAATGCAAACAAACACACTTATACATTAGATGGGCTTATATCTAGGGAAAGCTTGCATCCAGAATAATATCTTTATTAGCAAATGGAAGGGCTTAAATCTGGGGGGGAGGGGCTTATAACATGGGGGCTTTAACATGGGATTTATGGTATTCACTTTCATTCTTCATCATCTACAGGTATATTACAAAATCCCAACATGACCAGCTCCCAGTTGCCTTGATAACTCAGTTGATAGAGCACTGCATCAGTACCGCAAAGGTCATGGACTGTTCAAATCCTGTTTAACCCTGAATTTTTATGTGGTTAAATGAAATTTAGGCAAAGTTAATATCGAGCCAATGCAGTCAGCGGTCTCCCCCATTTGTGTACGCAACATGCAGGGTGCCCCTAGGAGCTTGCAGCATGACTCGTGGCTTGCAGACGTTTTAGTGTCAAATTTCAGTTGATCTTTGCGGATCATTTGCAGTTTGAGCTGATCTTTGTGGATCATTCGCATTCTGAGCATATCTTGGCAGATCTCTGGCTGTTGTCAAGTTTATTTTATAGCTTACTTTTCAATGAATTGTTGCAGATTCTTGCTATGAGTCGTTGAACATGTAACAGCTGAGATGCTGGTCTTTTTCCTGAAGTCACTTCGGCTGTTTTGCTTGAAGTTTTGGTTCCGTCTTCTCAACCTGCTGCCTCTATCAATCCTGCCATCTCCAGCATGGCTGCTCCATTATCTGCTGCTCAGCTATCTTCAGATTGTTTGGCTACGATTGCACAGGTGGTGAGAGCTTCCTTTGCGGCCAAATCAACTACTGTTTCACTCTTGCAATCATTTTCGTTGCCTGCAAGTGTAGCCGTGGCCGAAACCAGTTGCTCTTTGCTGCCCATGCCTGGGGGCATTCCTGGCCAGGATTTAGGTGCTCAAGCCTTACTTTGCTGGCCTCCTGACAGGCTTTTCACTGCAATCTTCACTGGCCTCGACTCAAGGTAGGCCTACCTTTGTTATTCCATCTTTCATATCCAAGTTTGCGCCCCCAAATCCTTTGCCTGCATTGTCTCAAGCGAGTTCATTTGGCGCCCTTTCCCCTCAGTCTGGTGTGCTGACATCTTTTGCCGCTAATCCAGCACCAATTCTTCATCAACCATTTGTGGTCGGATTCTCTCCCATCCCAGCAAAAGTCGTCTCCCAGATTGTGTCTGGCAAATTTGTAGAGCTTGACGAGCTTTTATCTATCAACATTGTGCTCACAGAGCCCAAACCGCAGTTTTTGGGCACTTAAATTGTTCACTTCGGGCCCCAAGAGGTTTAAGCGTCGCATTGAGGACATAGCAACGTGCATGGAGGACTTCTCAACCTTCATGTTGGTTCTCGTGTCGTACTCTCCGCATCGCTGGAAGGACCTCTGCCAATACCAACTGTTGATTCTCCAAACTCATCATCAGTTTGCCAGTTGCACTTAGCTTTCCTACGATAGGGCGTTTTGCCAGCACGCTGCGGCTACCAATTTGGTTGACTGGTCCAGCATTGACGTTCAGCTTTTTAACTTCCACGCAGCAGGCCCCTCGGTCCGCAGGCAGAACAATGTGTCCTCTTGCTCCTCGGAACCTAGTAATTCTAGCACTTCGTGCACCCTTCATTCTGGTTGGGCTTCGCAATGGTTTCAAATTGGGCTTCAACCATTCTCAAAACCTGAAGTCAGCCAAACAGAACAAGCCTTCTGCTTATGAGTACCCTGCTGTCATTGATGAGTACTTGGCTAATGAAGTGTCTTTGGGTAGGGTAGCTGGCCCATTTAATATCCCTCCACTTCCCCTTTTGAGCAGCTTTGGGGTTATCCCTAAAAAGAGTCAACGAGACAAGTGGCGCCATGGAATCAATCGTGATGAATTCACTTGGCATTATATCTCGGTCGACCAAGTTATTCGTACGGTTTCCCAATTTGGGAAAGGGGCAAAATTTGATGTCAAGATTTGATGTATATTGTAACATTGCAGTTCACCCCACCGAACGCTATCTCTTAAGCATGAAATGGCAGGTCCAATATTATGTTGATTTGGCCCTTCCTTTTGGTTTGCGCTCTGCTCCCTGTATCTTCAACGCAGTTGCCGAGGTTGTGGAATGGATTTTGGTGAACTCCTACAAGGTCCCCGATTTGTTACTGTCACCCTGTCGGCAGGACCCTCTCTCCAAGCACCTTGGAGATTCATTTAGCTCGGGTGGTTCCCACTCGCAGGGTTGCCATGGATACCTCCTTGCTGTGCCTGAAGTGCTCAGGTCCCGCCCCTGCCGACCTGTAAGGCACCAGTTCCCAAGCTCATCGATTTGCAACGAGTTTAATCCAGGCTTTTAATTTCATAATTAATTAAGTTGGATAACTGCAATACATCATTTCCTAAAAAATGGTATTTTGTTTTACCTCATAAAAAAGAGAGCATATTTCTTTAATTTGCTTGAGTGCTGGTAAAACCCAGGTATCACTACGCAGCTCTTCTATACAACGATCAATCCATTCTGTCTTTTGAGAATCACGGTCCTGCAAATATCAATAAAAAACATAAAAACAATGCCAATTGAAGGATGGAGGTGCTCATCAAACCTTTTGTAACAATAATAGTAATAATAATAATAATAATAATAATAAAGTGAAATTACATCATCACTGCAAGTTAATGAATTACAATAAGTTTACAAGAAAAGAAGAGAAAATATACAGGTATTTATTTAAGTGGGACTGGGACTGGATCACAACAGTCAATTCCAGGACAAACTAAAAATATGAGTTGCTTTTAATTATATACATAAACAGATATAAACAATTCAAAATATATATAATTATATATGACTACCGGTATTTAAAAAAGGACCGAAAATGGAAAACTCTTGGTTTAAAAATATAGATATACCGTCCCTTACTTTCTTCACTCTAATATTATGCCTGTTACAATGCTCTATTTTAAGCTTTCTTCGATGTTAATGTTTGATGTTTACAATAACACTGCCCCTCATAATATTTCATGTCTTTTATTCCTACTCAACAAATCCACTCTTACAGCACTCGCTCCTCCTCTTCTGGAAATTATTACATTACCCACTCCTGACTAAATCAGAAAAATGATTTGTTTTCTATTATGGGAGCCAAAATTTGGAATAGTATACCTGACAATTTACGAAATTCTTGAAAATCTCTCTTTAAGGAAAAAGTTCATACAATTCTGTTGAAAATATTTGAAGATATGCTGACCTAAACATGATAATCTCTGATTTTAAAAAATATTAGCCCCCGCTTATCTAAATAGCTGCCTCAATTTTCTTTCTCAATTTCTCTCGTGACTGACCATTTTTATTATAAATATGGTACTTTTTCCCTTCAACTATTCGTACTAAATCTTAAGCCGTCCACACACCACCTGCCTCGATTAGCCTTGCTATTTGCAGGTGGTGTGATATTTGTATATTTAAATGTAAGAAATAAAGATGTTGTTGTTGTAAAAAATAAAAAAATTCTATTAAACGTTTCGGTCTCTTGACCTTCCTCAGCTATATGATTTATGATTTATGTTTTGGTAACTCTTGGGTGTTAGCCTCTACATTGGGAGTTGTTGTGGTACCTTTTAGGGTATTGAGCCAAAACAATATGACAGGAGCTAATGTGTCAAGTAAGAATTGGTACCTGTTAGGAGAAAAAACATTTCAAGCCTGGCCCACAGAACAACATGATGGCAGGGGTTCTTTTCAAAATTTTGGATGAGTACAGCCATCTTTTTTTACTTAGCTCTTGTTAACCAAGCAAGAGGTCTGTATGGGAGAATCTTGTAAGTAATATATCAAAAACGAGTGCAAGTCTTTCATCAGAAGTTCCAAACACCGAGAAAGTAATGAAAGCACAAGACCGCAGGCTGAGTGCTTTTATTGTTTTGTTGTGGTTGGAACCCCTGATGAAACACGAAGCACGAGTTTTTGATATGGCTTCTCAAATGAAACAATAGGAAATTATGCAGTGACATGTTTTTGCAAACAAAACAATAAGAAATTATGCAGTGTTAAATATTTCCCTTTTCGGAAAGAATGATTATCATCCAACCACAAGCAAGGGAGAAGCTGCACGGTGTAGGAGCCAAAAATGGTTTATGAAAAAGAGAATGAAGTCAAGAAAGTCGTATTCCCTGTCATCAACGTATAAAACAAATATGCGTAAACTATTTTAATGAATAGCGAATTACTCAGGTAAAGAAAAATATCCATTCCTTTGGGAGGGTCGTTCAGATATTACCTGATTTACATTAGGTTTCGAAGCACTGGACTGGTACATATTAAGGAAACCCTTATGCTTGAGTCTCAATTGTTGGCAAAGCAAATTTGTCATTGAATTGGAGCAAAACGTAGGTAAAGAGATATCCACCGAGAACTGTTTATGGAACAGTAATTGAAGGCTTCGGTGGAAAAAGGGCGTTAGGTTTTTTACTCAAAAGTGAACTTTGTCAAAAACGCTCCAAATGTCGCATGCAGTTTTGGTTACATGTGGCAAACAATGTTCTGCATTTTCCCCCCCTGAAGTTTGCATCATTTTTGAGATATTACGTATGCAAAACACCCTGTATTTGCTGTCACGTCAGCATGTGTCCGCAAAGACGGTAATTTCACTTCAAATCCAGCAAATTATTGGTCTTTTGCAACGTGTAACCTTAAAAAATGTTGATTTCAAGTTAAAACCGTTACAATTTTGATTTCACGTTAACGTGCGACCACAAAGACTTAAACCCTTAAGGGTTAAGAGTTGCAGTTTTATTAGAGTTAGGATTAGGGATTACCGCCCGAAACTAGGGTTAGCGTTGAAGGTTAGGGTTATGAAACAAGCAGGTTAGGGTTACAGTTAACATTCAGGGTTAGGGTTATTGCTTAGGGTCAGGACACGTTAGGGTTAGCACAGTGTTGAGGCACGGAAAACAATCAATGTGTAACGTTAAGAAGATGTTCATTTCAGGTTTTTAAAACTGTTTAAACTCATTTCACATTATCGCGCAACCGCAAAGACAACAATTTCACTCAAATTACAGCCAAATCTGTTAACTTTACGTGATTTCACGTTAAAGCATGATAGCAAGGGTGTTGATTACACTTCAAAACGAGCAAACTGTTCATTTCATGCAGCGTGTAAACTCAAAAACAGCAATTTTAGGCCTAAATAGGTTAAAATGTTGATTTCACATGAAAGCCCGACAGCAAGGATCTTGATTTCACTTAAAAACTGAACGAGCAAATTGTCCATTTTAGCAGCGCGTAAGCTCAAAAGAGGAGATTTCAGGCCTCAATAGGTTAAAATGTTGATTTCACTTGAAAGCCTGACAGCAAGGATCTTGATTTCACTTAAAAACGAGCAAA
>CM042755.1:9803171-9838028 GCA_022496165.2 Catalaphyllia jardinei
GATTTCACTTAAAAACTGAACGAGCAAACTGTCCATTACACGCAGCACATAAGCTCAAAAACAGAGATTTCAGGCCAAAATAGGTTAAAATGTTGATTTCACATGAAAGCCTGACAGCAAGAATCTTAATTTCACTTAACAACAAGCAAACTGTCCATTCCACGCAGCGCGTAAGCTCAAAAACGGAGATTTCAGGTCCAAATAGGTTAAAACGTTGATTTCATGTTAACCCTTGACGGCAAGCATGTTGATTTCACTTAGAAAACAACAAAATGTTAACTGCCTGCAACGTAGAAGCTCAAAAATGAGGGGCTGACAGACTAACAGATTTAACCCTTCCATGCAACGTACAGGTCTCCATACATCTGCATGGCCGCTGATCCCAGAAGTTTAAAACACTACAAACCATGCCGATATAAATAAAATCAACACAACCTGGATCAAAGATCTAGGTTTCAATCGATTGCTTCCTCTTGGCCAATATTACGTTGGAATAAAAAACAAGCTCTGTAATTAGTTTAAGTGTGAGTTAATAAGTATTGTCTTGTCTTGCCTTACTGATCTTGTCTTGTCTTGCCCTGCCGAACGTGATCGCAATGCATGCCGGGAAGGTTCTGTTAGACCTCGTGCGCGGGTAAACATGGCGGATGATACAAGAAAAAGTTTATAAGTCTAAAAGCAGTTCTCACTTTCCAAACTTTGATGCTACCAACGCTTGGCAAATGGGCCACAACTCATGACAGGGTTTTATTCTTGGGCAAGAACTGCTCTTGGACTTTGCTGCCTGGATCGACCTAACTTCAAACGCTGATAACTTGCCGCTTATATCAGTTGCGTTGGAAGTTAGAGAACACATTTTGCTTCTTTAAAACGTGTTGGTGACTTATGGGTTTATCAAGGCTTTATGATGCCTCTCAATCACCAGGCAGCCTACAAGGTACTTAAAAACAATGCTTAAGATATTAGTCTAAAGCGCTGTAATGCATCACTTCTCTCTCCTTTGACGCTCGATCGAAACTCACGTGTTGTGTGCTTTCGTCACAATAGCCTGTCTAAAAAAATGTCCCCAGATTCCAGCTCTATACGCAATTTCTTTAAATAGATATCTTGACTTTTCAAAGAACTAAAGGAACAGAACGGAAAAAAAATTGAGCGACCTCATATCGAACCGGTGTCTCAGCAAAACAAATTCGAATCTGGCACGTTCAGCGCCTTACCTGCTTGCGCTAACAAAACAGTAGTAAGAGAATGAAGCTGTTATAGTGACTTCATCGCTTAGCGAAACGAAAGGTTTCTTTTGTTTTTCATTCAACGAAAGGTCCCCAGAGAATGCCCTTGGGAAAATGTGTGTTTTCGCATACGTAATATTTCGAAAAGGAAGCAAACTTCAGGGGAAAAACATGCAGAGCATTGTTTGACACGTAAACAAAACTGCATGTGAAATTTGGAGCGTTTTTGATTAAGTTCACTTTTGAGTAAAAACCCTAACGCCCTTTTTCCACCGAAGCCTTCAATTAGTATCGGACACTATGTGTATTTAAAACAGTTTAAATTTCCAATTGCATGACTTTTATTGTTAAAATTATTTTATTGAAAATGCAAGTTCCCAAGGATGCTAATTTTTTAAAATTCTCTTCTTAAGTTTAATTTCTTTTGTTTTGATGTGTGAATCTTGATATCCAATGAGGAATCAGATGAAAACAACGTGGCTTGGATACGATATCCAAAACACGTGTGGTTTTCATCTAGGTTTTCATTGGGTATCAAAACTCATGCACATCACGAATTTAGCCATATTTTATTGGCTGTCAAACTTATGAATTATTAATGAGTTTGAGAAGTACAGATCAAATGTAGTGAGGTCTGTACACACAACCGAGGGCAAGATTCTCCCCTACAGACTGACTTAGCTTGGTTAATAAGATGCTCATTATATGGCAAAAAGAAGAACATTCGTTTCATGTACATGTTTCATGTACATGTAACTGTTTCGTTCTAACTGACATGACGACATGGCAATGGGCCGAATTTAATTCTTCAAAAGTTTGCTCGTCCCCTTTAACTTTTTTTCTCATCAGCTCTTTGCACTTACAGAAATAAATATTTTTAGCTGAAAACAGTCAATTATTTTGCATTTTAGCTTGCGACTTTTTCACTTCAAAACATTACCAGTCTAGATGCTGGTCTATATGGGAAAATAATTTCATTATTATTAAAATCTAGACCAAGGTCAATATCCATTTGAGCCAATCAAATTTGTGAATTTGGTAGTTTCCAGTCCTTGCGAGACAGAGCCATATAATAAAAGGGAATAATCTGAAGGTTGAATAATCTGTATGTTGCGCATGCAATGTACCATTTCCAAGAGCAATGTCACAGGTGACGATGCGCTTCTTCGGCACAATGCATTTTTTGTTACTTTCTTTAAATCAATATATAACAAGACAATTATCAGGTTCAGTTTTTGTGATATCTGGAATAATCAAGATACTGCTGATTTCCATCATTAAATCACCTGTGAGCAACTGTAGTCCAGAATCTTGATATGTGCACTCAGAGCCAGGTCCATAATGTCAGTAGGGACATCTTCACTATGAGCAAGGTTCCACAGCAATCCCAACACCTACAAAATATATAATCATTAATCATCAGCATATAAATTATACCATACAACACAAGAGACAGGCTGCACTGAGAGAATATTGGCCCCAAGGCAGCAAAGACAAAGCACAGCAAGGTCCAAGCACAATCTACCTGCACAAAACATATGGCCACACCACCTCAATAAGCAAAACTGGTCAATATAAAGGGCAAATGAAATTATGTCAAGAGCTCCTGACAATGCTCCTGATTATGTACAAAATTTTATCTTGGAAGGAGGCAATGTGGCCAAGTGGTTAAGGTAGTTACTGCACACACAAGATATGCTCTGTGATTTCAGTATGTGGGGGGGTTTTCTAATCAATTTACTGTGCCGAAATGGAGTAAATAAAACAAATCAAGTAACTAAATTAAGACTTTGTTCTATGTTTTTTCATCCTAATTTATCAGGTATTGTTCATCAACTAACTGGTCATTGAGGCAGTCCAGAAGGTAAGAACCTGTACAAAAATTTGTGGCCTGACTGAGCAAGATTTCAGCCCAATTCCCACCATAAGCTACTTTTGTGGCAAGAACTGAGCAAAACAAAGGGAAACAAGGATTTTGTCTCCCTGGTATGACAGGACGAGACATTTGTCTGGCCTGTTTATTACTGACAATATGGCTTGAACTAGCACAATAGGGTTCAAACTGAATTTATTTGCTTACACTGCAGTACCAAGACATTAATTTTGTCAGGTTGTGTCATTGTTGTAGTTCTGGCTAAATTCATTTTACAAGTATGTAAAATTTAGCCATGACATTTGTCAGGCCTTATTATTAGCAATAATCTTGCAGATCAGTATGACACCTCATACCATAAAAGTTTCAACAAAACGGAACACAGATACTCTTTTAACTATGTGCTTCTAATCGCAAAACTTTCTATCTTCTCATATGTCCAATTTAAAAACAAGTCTATTACTGCTTTCCAAAAATCCTTTCAACATATCATTTGACATACACTGATGATATGCTTTCTCTGTTTTGTTAACTAGGAAAATGATATAAGCAGTGTCCATGTTTTTTTTGTTTTTCATTCATAATATAAGCTTACTGTACTGTGCACAAGTAGCCAATTCAACATTAATAGAGCTACCTCTAAGCTGAATGCAAAAACTAAAATATAACAGGATCGTTCTTTTGCATCAAAATATTCATTACAAAAGCTTATTCTCTCCAGGGTTACAACATGTGATGTGTGGTGAGATGTTAAAAAAGGAAATCTTGGAATCAACAAGGAGAGGAACAACAACACCCACACAATTTAACAACTGCAGAACTTCCAAATTATTGAAAACTATTCATAAAATTTAATCCAGAATGTTGCTAATTAATAAAATGTGGACTACTTGAACAATTTTTGTTCACCATTTGGCTTGTCATACTAAAACATGTGACCTTCTCTGGGAAAACGGACACTAACGCTTTTCCGTTTATACGACGAAAACGTTTAGAATCCATTTATATCCATTTAAACGGCTCATGCAAGCGTTTAAATGGTTTGTTTATCCGTTTAAAAAACATTGCATCCGTTTAGTGCTTTAACGAAAACGTTCAAAATGGCTTGCTTATCCGTTTAAAAAAATTTGCATCTGTTTAACATTCTAGCGGAAATGTCTAAATGGTTTGCTCATCCGTTTAAAGCTTTAGGGAAAACTTTAAATGGTTTGCTTATCCGTTTAAAAGGAAACCAGCAGCATGTTTAAAGTTAACCTTTCGAGCAGAAGTGTCAAGCCAACCGGTCAGTACAAAATGCAGACTGCAGACCGGGGACAAAATACAGACTAGGTGCAAAATACAGACTGCAGACTGCAGACTGAGTACAGAAACGTGTCAACATTCAATTTTATAACTTACCTACTGGTAATTTCCATTGGAAAGTGAAGTTTATGTGAAAAATGTTTTTATGTCATTTAGGAAGTATTGTAGAGGGATAAGTCAAAAGAGTATTTTGCCAAGGCTAATCAGCTTAAAAACTTTTCTGTTCTAAAAAACTTACTTACTAAGTCGACACAATAAACTGTTCATCCATGCGAAAACCTTTCATCAAGCATTCACTGCTGTAATTGACCGCGACCATATCACATCACGATTAATTTATGACAACAGGGTATTTTGTATCACGCTGTTTTGATGTTCCCTGAAACACCCCTCCGATATTATTAAACTGATGAAACTGCTTGTTGGATGTTTGAATGCTTCTTGATAACTTACATTCAAATGAGATGCGTTTGTGGCATTCTGAAAGCTCATCCGCAGTCACACTGTTACTCCACGCTGATTGGATGATGGTAAAAAATGCATCCAATCAGCGTGGAGCAAACGGCGAAATCACGAAATCACGAAATCCCTGCCACGGGTGCTGGTCGCTTTGAAAGCTGTATTTCTGGAAAATTATTTGGCGGTTAGCACTTGGATTTTAAATGGATCTTCGATTGAACGTCACAAGAAGTAGTATCAACCTTAAGTTTATCTGGTGTTCGATTTGGAAGCCGGGCGATTCAAATTTCTGGGTGAAAATCTGCTTGGTGCTGGGCAGTCGAAAATGAACTTTCCACCCTTGACTCCTTCTTAATTTGCAGTAAGAGTCAACACAAAACCCACCAATTACTCAAATTTCCCATTTTGTGAACCTTGCATGTAAACAATAAATAGACTATTGACATTAATTTACATAAAAAAATGTCTGAAATTTTTGCTGCTAAACTAGGGAGAAGTTTCACATGCGTTATATCTTTTGATCTTTCCACAACTAGAAATGCATCAGCAGTACTTTTTCATTCATGGAATGCATCCCAGATATCATTTACCAACTTTTTATGCTCCATGTTTACGCTGAAAGATATCTGTTAACATTGCATTAAAAGACTGCTAGTTTAGAAGTTTTTTCCTGAAAGGATCTAGCCGACTCAACAGTTCAACACTTTCAGCTATCCATTTGTGGACTTTGTAAACCGTTTAAACAATTTAAGCTATCTGTTTTTGGACTTTGGTCAACCGTTTAATGTTTCAAGCTAACCGTTTTTGGAGGGGTTGTCACCGTTTAACGCTTTAAGTTATCCGTTTTTGGACTTTTGTCGACCGTTTAAATTTTTTGCTATCTGTTTAAACGGTTATGGAAAGCGTTTAAACGCTTGAGTTAGCCATTTGGTATCTGTTTACAAACGTTTTTCTTGACCGTTTAATGGAAAAGCGTTAGTGTCCGTTTTCCCACACATGTTTAAATTCTCAATAATGAACTTCCCTCTGATTGGATAGTATCACCGCTATGTAAGTAATGCACTCCTGAAATCAAAACAGTATTTCATTCCATTTCTGGAGAAAGGAAAGAAGAATACTCACCTTGTGTGCCATGATACCTTCCTTATCATCTTCAGCCAGGCGTCTTATCAACTCCAGTAGTTTTTCTCTCTGCTTTTTACTAGCATTTGTCCAGCTCTCCTGTAAATTATAATCAACAGCACCCTGAGCCTAACCACTCTTGCATAAAAATTAGATGCAAATAACAGTAGCAACATGCGGATTTAAAGCACCCATTACTCAAGGTGACTTTGAGCCACTGAACTCGGAAGATGTATCACCTGTAAACACCACCATATTAAAGCTGCTATTGTACTATGATTTCTTAATGCAATATAGGTCTTGCATCATTTTATTATTTTTATTTACCTGCAACAAAAACAAAATTAACTTCAAAACTCAGGCAGTGTTCTTATTCATAAAGTATTGTGCAAAAGTAATGCAAAATTTGCAACATCTATTGTTTCCAACTATACCAATTTCCAAACCCACAGATTCTCATAGTTATTTGTTGTATTCATCTTCACATCCATCACATGTCAAGAATTCCATTCCTTATTCTCAATTTCTTAGACTTCGTCGCCTTTGTAGTGTAGACTCTGATTTTTCCTTAAAATCAGAAGAAATGTGCGAGTTTTTCGACAAACGTGGCTATCCTGCCTCTGTTGTTGAAGCAGGCCATCATCGCGCCCAACAAATTGATCGGCAGTCAGCACTACAAACGTCTCAGAAGGAGAATAACAATAGAATTCCATTCACTCTCACATTTCACCCTCACAACCACGCAGTTAAATCCATCATTCTAAAAAACTTTAAATTACTTCAAAATGATCCCGATACTGGCAGAATCTTTTCGCAACCGCCATTAATTTCATTCAAACGCGACAAAAACATAGGTAACTTTTTAGTCAGAAGTGCTTTTCAAACGAGTGAACAACCCGGTACTTTTAAATGTGCACGCGCACGATGCAAAACATGTCCTTTCATTTGCAACGTTGAAAAATTGTCGGGACCCAAGCGATCCATTAAGATCACTGATCATTTTACCTGTACCTCAGCCAATGTCATCTACTGTATAACTTGCACCCTTTGCAAAAAGTTATATATCGGCGAAACAGGTAGACGACTAGGCGACCGATTTCGAGAACATCTTCATGACATAGAGAAAGACGACAAAAATGCATCTAAACCGGTCGCTAGACACTTTAATCTGCCGAATCATTCTACGCAACATATGACAGTCTGCGGCCTCTCCCTACATCAAGGAAGCACAGAAAGCCGCAAAACTCTAGAACAAAAATTTATTTTTCAAATCGGCACTCTTAATCCTCACGGTATCAACGAACATTTTTCATTTAACTAATTTATTATGTTTTTCACGTTGCCAGGCACCAACCAATAGCGTAGCTCCATACTTCTGTATATAAACCACACACAACCCACAATTCCTCGATTCGCTCCGACGAAGGGCTAGCGCTCGAAACGTCAGCTTCTGAATCTCTTTACGGTGGCTAATTCACATTATCAACTCAGTTGATAAAACCAAATTATCTTGCAATTTCCAAATAGGTCACTTCATACTGACTTGAATTCTTGGGCAAAAATTGCCCTGATTGATAACTGATTTCAAACATTTGAGAAAAATTTCACTTTTTTATTTTCTCTGCTCGAACATTCCCATGTACCACAATTGATTATTCTTTTCTGCGGTCATTTCAATTGTTTACACAATGTTTTAGCTTCCTGCACAGACAGACATAAGTCACATGAACTACAGTACTGCCTGAAACTATTTACCCATTTACCGAGGTTTTGTTGCATTCGATTCGCAGATTAACACCGCGTTCTCGCCTCAACAATGACGCAGCATGCCGAAATGGTACTGAGGTTTTACCTAGGTTTTCCGCGATATAAAACACCGCGGTAAACAGTAAGACGCGGTAGAGTTGAATAGGCTAACAGACCTTTTGTTTTGACTCATTAAACTTTACAATGCCATCTTCACGTGCCTTGACAAATCATGTATTCGTCATGTTACTAAAAGACCCCGCTGTACCTTGTTAACTTCACAGGAATCCATTACCACTGTGTCACTACATTTTATGATTTTCTTGTCGTGTAAATGGGAAGTAAAATGTAAGTGTTTTCGGTTAAAGATACGTTGTTATCAAGAAAAATAGTTTGTTGTCGGCAGTGCGGTGCAAAATAATTAGCTTCAATGCCGCTCTGTTTGGTTTGTGTATTTTCATCTTTGATGCAAAAGTACTTCCAGGGATAAAAGTTTCTTCCAAATAAATAATTTTCTTCAGACTCCAGAAAAAAGCAGTCGATAAGTGATGAGCCACATTACAGTCACAGTGAGTCTTTACTTCACATGTTTGAAATCATGTTGCATGACAAATCACGTTTTTATAGTCATGTGCACACATGTCGGTATGCGTTGAGAGTTGTTTATGTGAATTGTGAAGCTTGTGAAAGTTTGCATCCATCAACGAGAATGTGTCGAACGTCAGAATACGTTCCGCTGAGATTGCTCTCATTTCATAAATCAAACGTAAAAATTGCTAAAGCTGTCCAGAAATTGTCAAACTGATAGAAAATCTTGGCCAAGTAATATAAGTGGTTTCAACGGGACGGCTTCCTTTGGGTGACTTCCTCATAGCAGCCGACCGCCAACACTGGATGGAGGAAAGGAGACACTTTGATTTCATCGATCAGAAGTTACATGTAAGCTGGAACAAAACGATGAGTTAATATTGATGCCTATGTTTGCAATTTGTAAATAAAGTTAAGATGAAACAAATTATTGTGTACATGAGAAATTGTGAATCGGCATTGAATGTTTTGTGATGGCCGCAGTAATTAAGATCTGTGAGAATTTCTCAAGGGCGAAAACTTTGGTTTTCATTGTTTTGTGACGCTTGTAATTGCCTAAATCAGTAGAAGTTTTCCGGTGGCGTTAGTTCTGAGGTTTTGACGGCGGTCCTGTGAGAATCAAGGACGCAAAAACTTTGTCAGTTGTTCATTCAAAGCATACTGCAAGCTACACAGGCTAGCATTTACTTCACTTGATGTGGTGATATATAGGTATTTAACGTAGAGTACCTGGCTAAAGAAAAAAATTTGTTTTGAAGATATGAAGTTTTTGCAGAAAAGCTCACTTGGTATTTCACTGGTGTTTATATAATAAATACATCTCTCTCTCTCACTGACTCATCCACTCTTAACATCACCCAGACCCATAGACTAAAACATTTTCTTTACAGGTTTTTTTTTTACATTTCTGTCATTTTTCTGAAAGAGATTACATGTACAACTAATAACTACAGTCGACTCTCAATAACTTGAACCTTCAAGGGAAATTAAAAAGGTTTGAGTCATAGAAAGTTACAGGTATTGGGAGTTGAGAACAAATGACCAGAAATAAGGAAAAATTCTGTGTAATGTTTTTCTATTCATGAAGTATACATTTGAATCAAATTTAATAACAGAATAGAGAAGTAGAGTGAAAATGAAACAACTCATCTCTAAATTACTGTAAAAATTGGAACATAACATAATAAGAAAATATAACAAAGGAAAGAAGCAGGGAGAAGACTAGGAACTGAAAACTGTAGAGGTTTTTTCACATGGCTGCTTCAAAATAAATTGAATGTTTTAGACTACAAGTAAAGTACACTGTTTGTTTTGACTTGTCATGTATTGACAGTCATGGTTCAAGTTATTGAAGGTTAAATTATAAAGGAAATAACCTGAAGGGAAACAAAAATTGCCAGGAGATAGAGGGAGGTTCAAGTTATCAAGGGTTTGAGTACCGAGGGTAAAATTACAGAAAATGAATTGCAGAAATCCAGGTGAAATCAATTTTGGTTCAAATCAGCACGAGGTTTTACTTCACAAGGATTTGAGGTATCTGAAGTCAACTGTATGACAGTTTACCTGAAAGCAGGAGAAGAGATGGTCAAGTTGTTCAGCGGAAAAATCCCAGGCTAATTTGGCCAAAAGATCATGAACGTTCTTTACAATTGCATCATGTTTTCCAGCCTGTAAGGAAAAATAAGGAAAACGTCAGTCAAAACCAACAAGTGAACCAACCTGCTCAAGCCATCAAGAGGAAACTAAAAGGTAAGGTATGAATCAGTGTTTTAGGCAAAAGAAGTCACACCTACATGTATAATTTCTGTGAAATTTCATAATTAAAGGGAAAGTACAAACATGGACCCCGGGTCCATGGACCGTGTCCATCAAAATATGGACCAGGTCCATGGACCCCCTATTTTTACTACCTCTAAAATTAGTAGTAATTAAAGATTATGAGTGCGTTCTACGCCTGTGATATCAAGGTTCTTGTTAAGAGCTGGTAACGGGTTATTTTTACCGGCTGTTCAAGTGAATGTTACCGGCTATTTCAAAACCCGCTGACACGCGACAGTGATCAATTCGAACATCAAGTTAACACTTGAAAACGCTTGCCTGTTCAGTGTCTTGTGACTGCTGAGTTTCGAGAACTTGTATTTTCCCTGTTACAGTCAAAGCTTAGCACTATTTCAAAGTAGTTCTTAATATTAAGTTTGTTGAAGAAAAGTAACATAATGTTGAGAAAAAAAAAGGATAAATGTTGCACAATATTTAAGAACCACAGTCACCAAAACTGTAAGTAAGAAAACAAAAAATGATTATGTTACGCTTAGTGGTGCAAACTTCATTGGAAGTTTCATCTTTGAATTATTTGTTCTTCATCTACAGAGGCATATTTTTTCCAGATAAAACAGTTCTTGGTTCAGGAAGAATCTTGGGAATGTAAAATAATTGGAGGACTGGGGAGGTAGCTACTCTATATAGACAGTCGCATGAGATACGTTTTCTTTGACAGTAGTTAGGATTATCCTAAGACTCCCAGGCTGAATTGATGTTGAAATAGTTTATAGTAACTTGATTTAAAAATTAAAACAGAAATGATCATAAGAAATAACTAATCAAGACACTAAAAGGTTTGTTTATTAGCAACATTAACAAAGTGGAGATTAATTGCATGTTGAAATGATAATTTATAAATGGACAAAAGTGCAGTGCTTAAGAATGCTGTCCACAAAGCTAT
The DNA here is from genome assembly GCA_022496165.2 of Catalaphyllia jardinei. Lineage (NCBI taxonomy): Eukaryota > Metazoa > Cnidaria > Anthozoa > Scleractinia > Caryophylliidae > Catalaphyllia > Catalaphyllia jardinei. The sequence goes on from CM042755.1 coordinate 9,814,213, forward strand.
TTCCCCATTCACATGCTAAAAAGTGTTTATCAGAATTAGCACATTTATCTAGATTGATTACAACATTTTATCAAAAGAGTTCTATTAATATTAACTGATTTAATAATTGAAAATTATGACTTTGACTATAACAACAATTTGTTGGCTCATGAAAAAGGGTGCCACGAGACATGTTGAAAGACACTGAGTCACCGACAACCCAATAGCGGGGGCCTACGTGGCCCCCACACCCCTGGCGTCAAGAGCAGGTAACAAAGTTACCTTCTATTTTTGGTTTTTTACCTTCTATAAAAAAATTTAGCAAGAACCCTGAATATAATTTAAAGAGCTGTCTGTTGCTGAGATCATTATCTTTGTGAACAGCTAAAAATCTACAGACAAAAAGTTTCCTGCCCTCAGAAACTTGAACTTCAGTGAAGAGTCACCGCAAATGAGATCCCCAATTGACAATGATTTTGTCTTTTATTCATAAATACATTTTTGGGGCAGTTTTTATCTTTTTTATTATACTATTAACATTTTAATAGCTATATTTTGTGCACACCTCTGAGTTCATGATTGTCACCAAGAGAGTGTACAGTCTGGAAATACTGCAGACATGTACCTGAGGGATATGGCTTCCACCATATTCATCTTTCGCATGAGAAACCTAATATTTTATAACTCCCATTGTCAGCATGATAGATAATGACACCAATACATTTTTTACTCGGAAGCAATCTGCGTTATAAATTAGGACAAATTTCCTTTTTTTTTCATGGTAGTAGCAAATTGGAATGCAAGTTGTTATTGGCTACTCGTGCATTGTAGCCAATGATAGCTCCTGTTGTTTTTTCATCGGGATTGAAGGTTGCATTTGTCACAATATGGAAGGTTTCATGCGGTGAGCTTCGAGACTGCTTCACAAGATGCACAAGCCCTCAGCTGTCTCAACTGGTCGCAAAATGCGAGCAAATTTTATGCGGTCTTGAGCTTAATTTGCTTCGATTTGAAAGACTTAAACCTGAAAAAGCATTTCAAACCCTTGAGAAAGGACTCATTGTTTACTTGACCAAATCAGACAGCAGCGTCTTTAGATCTCAGCCAACATTTTGCAGGGACAGCCCCCCTTCCTGTAAGGCTAACTGATTAATCAAAATTAATTAAACAAACATTAAAGTTTACACCTTGTTGTGCTAGTGCCTTAGTGAACAGCAGCCCCCAAAACCGTACTTTCCAAGCAACAACTAAAGAAAGAAGGCACAACCTGGCCAATAGTGCACTCTGCACTGAAAATGATATCACACATGTGTGAATATGAATGATATGCTCACTTGTGGGATATACCGTAGTTACATGTATTATCAATTTGTTACCACTAAGTATACCACTAAATTTTATAGATATTTAATTTTTATCTAACAAAGTTAGATAAGTTTCTGCAAGTGACATTTGTAATGTCGTGCACATGTAGTTACTGGTACTACAGTAAGTAGATATTGTAATATAATGCACAATAAATAATGTTTTGTAATGTTATATATTGTATTGTGTTATAAAGCAATAAAACACAGCAAAGAGAAAATTGTATGGCCTACATTTGTTTAGTCACTAATTACCTCCAGATCATTAATTTTCACTATTTGTACAAACCTGAGCAGCCCAAATATTGTCCAAATCTTCTAAGGACAAAGCTTTCTCCTTTATAACAAATCGCAAAATTTTTTCCAATTTTTCAACGTACTGTAGAGCAATAACAATATAATAATAATTAAGGTTTATTAGCATTCCAAAAATAAATTGGCTCTTCTATGCTAAGCAGGTAAAATTCACAAAAGACCCTTCTCCAAAATGGCGGCCGAAAATTCAAATAAGTCAAAATTTAAAATGTATACCAGCACCAGAAAGATCGGCAGCGACAACACAGGAAGAGAGGGAGTTATGGGAAGGCATGGAGAGGGTGAAGTAAATTTAAATGGGGAACTCTTCGTGGAAATGTGTGCGTTCAACTGTATGGTTATTGGTAGCTCCATCTTCCCACACAAACGCATACATAAAACAACCTGGATGTCCCCAGACCACAACACTGAAAACCAAATTGACCATATCTGCATTAGCAAGAGATTCAGGCGATCAGTGCACGACGTGAGAGTGAGCAGAGGAGCAGACATGGCATCAGATCACCACCTAGTTGTGGCCACACTGAGGCTAAAGCTCAGGAAATACAACACCAGAAACCCCAAAGTAGCTCCAAGATACAATACCAAGCTACTTCAAGATCCACCCTCTCTTAGAGCTTTCCAGATGGCACTAAACAACAGGTACCAGGTCCTAGCAGAACTAGCAGATGAAGAGGAACAGCAGAGCATAGAAGGTGTATGGAATGACCGGAAGCAGGCATGGACAGATACATCTAACGAGATCCTAGGTCTAAGGCGAAACCAGCACAAAGAATGGATCACCACAGAAACCTTGAGCAAAATTGAGAGCAGAAGGAAGCTAAAGGACAAGATCAGCAACAGCAGAACAAGGGCTGCTAGAAGAGAAGCGCAGAAACAGTACAACAAAGCCAACCAGGAAGTGCGAAGAGCTATCAAGTATGATAAAAGTCCGTTTATTAACAATCTGGCAAAGGAAGCAGAAACAGCAGCAAATCAACACAGGATGAAAGACCTGTACGAACTGACAAGGAAGCTAGCAGAAAAGAAGAGCGCTGCACCAAAACCCATCAAGGACAAATACGGCAACACGCTCACCAAGCAGGAAGACCAACTGAAGAGATGGGGAGAATATTTTGACGAATTATTGAATCAACCACCACCACAAGTCTCTATAGCCATCCCAGAAGCCGAGCTCATGTTGGATGTTAATACCGAAAAACCCAGCAAGGAAGAAATAGCAAAAGCAATACAGAAACAAAAGAATGGGAAAGCTCCAGGGCCAGATGGCAGTCCAGCAGAAATTCTAAAAGCAGATCTAATCACCTCAACGCAGATGCTGTATGAGATCTTTGAGAAGGTTTGGGAGGAGGAAACTATTCCTGAGGATTGGAAAGAGGGCTATCTTGTAAAAGTCCCCAAAAAGGGCGACCTAGCAAACTGTAACAACTATAGAGGAATTACCATGCTATCTGTACCAGGAAAAATCCTCAGCCAAATAATCCTGCAAAGACTAATAGATGCCCTTGAGGAGACCTTAAGGGACCAACAAATGGGCTTTAGAAAGAACAGGTCTTGTACTGACCAAATATCGCAACCCTAAGAATCATACAGCTGTAGTTGAGCAGTCGCTAGAATGGAACTCCTCACTATACATCACTTTCATAGACTTCGAAAAGGCCTTCGATAGTGTCGACCACAACACACTCTGGAAGATTCTCAGTCACTATGGAATCCCGGAGAAGTTTATTGCCATCATGCAACAGTCCTACTACAATTCCCAAATCAGAGTAATACACAATCGTGAACTAACACCGCCTTTCTCTGTAAAGACAGGAGTCCGACAAGGCTGCATCTTATCACCTATGCTATTCCTTTTGGTTATTGATTGGATAATGAAGACCGAATGGAAGGCTCCAGGACAGGATTACAATGGACTCTCCTCTCCCAACTCCACGATCTAGATTTTGCTGATGACATCGCTCTACTTTCCCACAACCACAGGCATGCGCAGGACAAAGTCCATTCACTGGGTACAACCGCAGAAATGGCAGGTCTTAACATCAAGAAAAGCAAGACCAAGACAATGCGCATAAACAGCACAAACCAAGCTCCAATTAAGCTAGACAACGACGACGTAGAGAATGTTGCCTCCTTTACCTACCTAGGAAGCGTGACAGCTGTTGATGGAGGATCCGAACGAGATGTGTTGGTGAGGATTGGCAAAGCCAGAACAGCTTTCCTTCTACTCAGACCCGTGTGGAGATCCAAGGAAATATCCCTGAGGACCAAATTAAGGATCTTTAACACAAATGTTAAAACAGTCCTGATGTATGGAGCTGAAACTTGGAGAGTAACAAAGAACATCACAGATAAAACTCAAGCCTTCGTTAACCGCTGCCTACGCTACATCCTTGGTGTAAGATGGCCAAACACTATCAGCAACGATGATCTATGGGCAAAAACCCAGGAAGACAGGATGAAGGTCCAAATCAGAAGAAAGAAATGGAAATGGATTGGCCACACGCTAAAAAAAACACACAACAGCGTAACTAAACAGGCACTTTTCTGGAACCCCCAAGGAAAGAGAAATCGTGGGAGGCCAAAAAACAACTGGAGAGATCAGCCGAGCAAGAACTGCAGCAAATAGGTCTACGATGGACCCAAATTGAACACCAAGTCCAGGACAGAGCACAGTGGAAGAAAACTGTAAACGAGCTATGTTCCACATAGGAGCCAAGGCTATATCTACTAGAAAGAACACCTTTACTTTAGAAACCCTGCAAAGTTTCAGCACTTCAGGTGAAATATCAGCTGAGAAAATGTTAGTTGAAAATTGAAAAAATCAACATACGTTTGTATGACTGGGGTATGCATTATACCCCCAGTCATACAAACGTCTGTAAATTTCTCAATTTTCAACCTACATTTTCTTAACTGATATGAAACCTGGAATGCTAAAACTTTGCAGGGTTACTAATGTATAGGTGTTCTCTCTAGTGCTGGTTTGCGTTTTCAATTTTAGCCAATTTTAACTTATTAGAATTTTCGGCTGCCATTTTGGAGAAAGGTCTTATATTAAGAATGTGTACTTTGAGTTGAAAAGGAAGTGAAAAAAGTAGCAGGGGATTAAGTTGGAGCAACTCTTCCTCTCTCAATGCATTCTTTCAGAATAAAAACTGCTGTACTAATTTTCAATTTTTGTTTATCATTTCAATGGAATATCGATTTTCATGAGAAATACACCACACCGTACAAAAATGCCAAACTTCAACCCAGTTTAATTTTCATATCAATCCAATGTAGAAGCAAGACTGTTAAAACGCAGATTAAAAAAATGCTTTGTATGGCCCAAACAAACTGTATTGAGACATCCTACGTGTACGTGTAACACATGATCAATACCTGTGGTTGATGAAGATTATCTCTTAACACAATAGAAAGGACTCCATTTTTCTGGATCCATTCCTGCAAAACAAAAGAAATATGCTTGCTAATAAGATACCTAGCCATATGTACCACAGTAGGCAAGTCAGTTCTTATGGCCGATGGGTTGTAAAAACAAAGCATATTTTTATGCCCTTTCGAATGAGATATTGCATTCTTCACTGTTGTAATATTTGTGGAGATATTAAATAAAGCATGTGATACTGTCAATTTTGTGGGGTTTTTTGTACTGAAATGGAGTTTTCAACAAGATGTTAAGGTATCAGTGTACCCAAAAATCAACAATTTTGCCAAATTTTAGTTACTGATATTCCCAACTACATCTCACTGAGTTCTTTAAATTGCAAAAAGTTTGGCAAAAAAGGTTTCTCCTAGACAAAGTTATAATGAAAAAAAAAAACGATTTTATGATACATTATCTCTAATTGGAAGCTGTCAACGAGTTGTCATGATCAATTAAAGTGCGAAAGCAAGTGGAAAGCAAGGTTGTGTTATTAAATAATGAATAATGCCAAGTTGCACTTGGTCATTTCACTGTTTTCTAGTATCTTTAGAAGGCTTTCTATAGAGAAATTCTTTCTCTTTGGCTCCATAGTCAACAGAATTCTGAAAAATTTTACAGTGTCCTCCTTTCTTTGTTCAAGAGATATTCAAGATATTAAAATACAATGTAGCACAAATACAATTAGCCACCTGATGAAGTCATAAAGTCAATGGAATTTTGATCAAATATGATGAAAAAAGATTTCTCAGTCAATCTGTACTAGAAATGTTTGACTTTTGGTAGTAAGATTATAACACAGGTAGGTGTGCTACATTATTACTTAATGCAAATGTCTGCTCTTAACTTCCTCTTTCAGCTAGCCCGCAGTAAGGCTGATCACTCTGTAACTCCTGAAAGACTATGTCTAGTGCTACATGTATACTCACAGCCATTCTGTCAGCTGTGAGCCACTCATCTTCTTCTGTTACAGTGTGTCGGTGAGTAAAGTATGATACACCAGTAATAACTTTGTTTATCTGCCAAACAAAATTCACACTTCAATGATTAATTTCTTTGAACTTTAAAGGAGTTAAAAACAGTGGTCCATAGTGCTTAGCATGCAAAAAAGTGCAATACAATTCAAGTGCTTTCAAAATCAAGCACAATGGATAGCATTGTATTATAGCTGGCATTTTCAGGATTTCCTGTGCATTTCTCTGAGAGTTTGTCAGTGTGACTAGTGTCTGTTGGTTGACCTTGTATCAGTGCACATTCCAGCAAGAGGGTCTATTTATAGCTTCAGCTGTTTGGTGTAAGCACCTGGATGCATCAATAACATCAGTCAGGTGTCTTCAATAAAAAAATGTTTTCTTACAGAAACAAATGTCTTTATTTACCAAGGGCCTGGCACTGTCAAACATACATGTAACATTGTCATATCCTAGTCCATTTTACAGTTTTAGCATCTCATGAGTTATCAATTTTAAATTACAAAGATTACCTCATTTAATGCATTCATCTTCCCATTAAATGAAGAAATTTGAAGTAACCTAAGGGAAAACAGTCAAAAGTAGTGTCAAACATTCTTTGAAAGTATTAGTTAACGTAACAAGCAACTGAGAAATTTCTTTTCCAACCTACCTAAGAATCATTTTAAGCTTAAATGTTTCCAGTTGTTTGGCAATGTCTTCTCGAGATGTTAGCCTAATTGCTAAGTTTTTAAGAGCCTAAAAAAGAGCACAAGCATCAGCCCAAAAGTATATATAAAATAGTTATTAATTATGATTGCTGTGTTACAATGAACGTACATTCAAGTACACCAACCTGACAGCCTTCACAAGAAAATATAATATGTCTCTACATTTACTTTACAAGATAAGTAATATATATAACTGCCCAAACTGCAGAAAAACGGAACACTAACCAACAGCTTTTTAACAAGTGAAAGCATACAGTGTAGCTAAAATGAGTAACAGCAGTTAGTTGAGTAGGAAATAATTCAGTCAGTCAGTCAGTCATTGGGTTGTAAACTACTTTTTTGTCATAATTCTGTTGACCAGGGTAATTTGCAGGAGGCGTGGCATTTGCCTGACCACTGTGAACAAATTGACTGCCAAAGCAATGAGCTGATTTTGACGTGGAACAAGTACTCCAAAATTAGGGACTATTTTGCATATAACATAATTCCATCCATTAACCACTTTGACAGCAAGTTTTAAAATCAAAACTTTCACACCCAAGAAGTGTTTTTCTCCTGCTAATTATTTCAAATTACATTATGACTTGAACATTTGTATTTTCCAGGTGTCTAGACATGATACGATCTTAAGAAATAAAAAATTCCTGGTGTTGTCTGTTGTCTTTTTCACAGCATCATTTGAAAGCCCTGTTATCTTTAAAATACAGGTTGATTTTTGAAATGCAAATCATTTTATTTGTAAAATGGATGAATCCAAAAAAACTAAGCAAAATGGTATGTATGTAACCGCTGCCATATTCAGCCAGTACGAAAGAATAAGGAATTGTCTGCTACTTGAAAGCACATCATATTCATACTGAATGTTATCTTCCCTTTACATCGTAACAAAAGAAGAACAATGACCAAGCTCATGCATACTAATGATACACTTTAATGCCCTATAAGGAAAAGTCCAAACTCAGTCTAACGCAGCGAAATGCACAAGTGTGTCTAACCCTTTGCATTAAGAACATGTGTTCAATGTTTGCTTAATTCTGAGCAGTACTGTAGATATGTGAAATGGGGTTGAGGCTGGAAGCCACATGTACCGGTATGTGAAGGGGTCAAATTTTCTGGAAAAAAAAAACACTACACAAAAGGGACAGGATTCGGACTTTTTTCCTTTTTGAGATATCACGTATGCAAAAAAGCTCATTTTTCCAAGGGCATCCTCTGGGGACCTTTAGTTGAATGAAAAATAAAAGAAACTATAGTCACTATAATACATTAATCTCTCACTGCTGCTTCGTTACCGAAAGGGGATAAGGTGCTGAACTGGCCGGATTTGAATTTGTTTTGTTGTGACGCCGGCTCAATACAAGGTTGGTCGCTTTTTTTTCCTTCTGTTTCTCTACTTCTTTCAAAAACCAAGATATCTATTTAAAAATTGTATAAAGGGCAGAAATCTGCGAACAGATTTATCTTCGTGTCTTTGTAATTGAATTGCTGTTTTTACTCGCTACGATCTGGGATTGATTTCAGTGTTTTTTACCTAGGATTGTGACCTAGGCTTTTGACGCGCAAAGGATCGCTCATAATGTACTTACTTGGATAACACAAATTTAGAGCTTACCTGTTAATTAAGCAAAGTTTGCTCGTTATTCCACTGATATTCAACGCATACTTGAGGGATATTTGCGCCCGCCTGGTAGGAGATTTGGCATCATTAAGCCTTTGACCCTTGATGAGTCACCAGCATGTCTCAAAGAACCAAGGTGTGTTTTTGTTCTGAGGGCATGGTTTAATTTTAACTTAGCCATTGAAGAACAAGTGAGCCAGGCGGTAGACTCTAGAAATGCTTCTTCTTCCAAAACAAAGCATCTGTCTTGGACTTATGGCTCATTTAACAAAGTTCACTTTCGAGTAAAAAACCTAACGCCCTTTTTCCACTGAAGCTTTCAGTTAAACAATAAAAAAACTTTAAAATACCTTGATAATTGATGAGAGAGCATCATTCTTAGCTTCATTTTTTGCTTCTTTTTTAAGTTCATCATCAGTTAAGTTCTCAAGAAAGGAAGGTACAAAATCCTGTAAAAATGAAAATATATCTTCAACAAACACATCTCAACAGGCAGATTTTATAATGACAATGCAAATGGAGTTAAACCCATTGACAAGTCACATTTAAAGGTACACTAATGTACAGTACAATGATTGCTGATACGGTAGTGATAAACAACCTTCAAAATGTTTCTTCATTTCCATAACTAAACATTGTTTAAGAAATTCTGGGTCCATTTAGCAAATGAATGCAAATACAATAACAGTTTCTAGTTAGTAAAACATTATTCCTCAATGCAGTTTGTAATACAATCAGTAACACAATCAGTAAAACAATTTAAATACTATTTAAAAAATAGATTATGAGTTCAAAATGTCTATCAGGTGATAGCTGATGAAGTCCAAAGCTGGATCAACTGTTACCTCATAGTAATCAGGAGTAAACGATCTAATTGCTTTAGTAGAATCCTTGAGTTTTTTCTTCACCTAACCAATTCCAATAATTAATTGTTTTCCCACATAGTATTTAACTTTACACTTTAGCTAAATCACAGACTGAATTGTCACTCGTAGTTTCCTGTGTGTGCATGTGCACATCAGGTTTTTTTTTACAAAACTGCAACATTTTCTAGTTGTTTAAAGTGACAAAACCATGAATTGTTTTGGTTTAGCTTTCCAAGGAATTTAATTATCCATTTGTATCAAAACATTTTTTTAAATAACTTTGCAAAAACAAGAAAAATTAAAGTTGCTCCAGCCACTGCACACTAATGACCAATAAAATACGATTACCTAAGCCAATTACCGTAGATTACAACTTCTGCATTAAAATTCTACTAAATTCAGTTTACAACACTGACAAATATGAAATCCTGAAACACAGTATCTAGGAACAGAATCCAAAATTGAGTGAGCTATGATGAGTAATCTGTGGCCCATAGTTCTTTGCTTGTCGAGTTTAACCTATGTTAGACTGTTCAGTCTCCTATTTTAGATGTCGATCGTTGAGTCTGACGGGCCGCCATCTTAGTCTCTTGATGTGGGCGAAACTGGGGAGAATACAAAATACCTGTGGGTAGGGGGGTGGAGAGTACGGCAGCGAAAAAAATAGGGAGACTGTAACAGCTCTGTCTCATGTTCAACGGTTGTGGCACCTCCGCTAATCAAATCAATTGAAGGGTTTGGTGGGAAAAGGGCATTAGGTTTTTTACTCAAAAGTGAACTTTGTCAGAAACGCTCCAAATTTTGCTTGCTGTTTTGTTTACATGGGTCAAACAATGTTCTGCTTGTTTTTCCCTGAAGTTTGCTTCCTTTTTGAGATATTACGTATGCAAAAAAACACAGTTTTCAAAGGGTATCCTCTGGGGACCTTTCGTTGAACGAAAAACAAAGAAGTCTTTTGTTTCACTAAACCATGGAGTCGCTATAATACATGAATCTCTTACTAAGTTGCTTTTCTAGCACAAGTAGATAAGGCGCTGAATGGTCTGGATTTGAGTTTGTTTTGTTGTGACACCAGCTTGATACAAGGCCGAGGTTGGTCCAATTTTTTTCTGCTCTGTTTCTGTACTTCTTTCAAAAACCAAGATATCTATTTAACTTCGAGTCTTTGTAATTGAATCGGCATTTTTAATCGCTGGGAAGGATCTGGGCTTGATATTTTTTTTTAGCTGGAATTGTGACATCGGCTTTTGGTGCACAAAGCATCGATTACTTAGAGCTTACATGTTAATTAAGCAGAGTTTGCTCGTTATTTCCACCGATACTCGAAGCTTATTCAAGGAATATTTGCGCCCGCCTGGTAGGAGATTGGGCATCATTAAGCCTTTGACCCTCTATGACTCACCAGCATGCCTCAAAGAACCAACATATGTTTTTGTTCTGAGCTCATGGTTTAAAGGGACACAGTCAGCTGGTGCAGATGCACATTACATACCATTCCATAGCTAATTTGCATATACCAGAGGCTCAATAAAATAATACTGTTTTTAACCAGATATGGTAAAGGTAATATCATAGGATGCGCAAAAGGACACTAAAAAACAGGTTTTTCAGTAAACTATTGAAAATCAAGCAAAACATTTGAAGCGGATTTCTAGATGAACTTTGATTTCAGGTTGAGGTAAACTTTTTTCAAAGTGAGAAAAACTAGTGTCCGGGTCAGCGCAGTCACAAAGCTGAATGTGTCCCTTTAAGGCTGCCATAAACTTAGCCATTGAAGAACAAACTTCAGCATGTATCAGTTTTGGAAATTGGAACTGCTTTCTAGACTCTTATTATTTTCTTGAAATCAGCCATCCACCACCATTCGCTGCAAAAATTTCTGGGACATCCCATAATAATCTTTGATACACAAAGCATCGTGACCATTGTGGGCGTGACTTATAGCGCTTCTTGTAGTGTGAATCACAATGGGCCGGGACCTGGCGAGAAAGGCCAGGCAGCAAAGTCGTTGAATTTGACCTGTGTTTAGAAAACAGATTCAAAAGCCATTTTTACGGGCCAGACAGAAGCCACAGACGCCAAAGGTCGGTTAAATTGGCAAGAAGGCGTTCCGTGAGTGTGTCTCGAGGATTTCCAAGCAGATGATTACTTTGAATTCCAATAGGATCGAGCCCGCAACGAACTGAAAAGACAGAACACCTGATCGCAGCTTAGCAACAAGAAAACGTCAGCTGAAATGTAAGTTTTGCTTTGTATTTCAGTGTTCCTTTGCTGACAAAAATTTTCCGTTTCATGAGCTTTTTTTTCGGCACAAGCAGCATGTTAGCTTAAGGCTTCCTCTTTCTGTGTTGTCAGAACTAATCATTTCAAAGAACAAGCAGTTTTGTGCCAAAAAAGATAATCTCAAGTAGAAACATATAAATCGATCACTGACGTAGCCAATTTGAAAAAACTTTCAACTTCTCTCTCTGGGCACTACTCACTGACTTCATTTAGGTATCGATTCATGCTATAGATTTCAAAAGTCAAGATTGTTTTCCCTGGCCAAACACTGCACTAACCCTAGCGTGTCCTGATCTTTACTCTAACCTAATCTGAAGCGCTAACCCTAACACTAAGCGCTAGTGCTACCCTAAGCAGTAACCCTAACCCTGAGCCCTAGCCCTAGCCCTAACCCTAAGCAATAACCCTAACCCTAAGTGCTAGCCCTAATCCTAAGCAATAACCCTAACACTGAACATTAACCCATTGACTCCCAAATGAAATTGCACATGACCCACCCCTAAATTCCAGAGCCAGCGCAAGCGCTAAAAATAAACCATATGCACAGTAACCACAGACACAAGATCAGGTTTCAAGACTTCATTTATTTTAAGTTTAATATTTGAAGGGCCAAAATATTAAAAAGTATCAGCAAAAAGAACTCAATTTGATGTGTAGAATTCCTAGGAAAACAAGAAGTTATATTTCTTCTTTGCCGCGCGACAAAAGCCGAGAAAATTGAATACGCAAAAATGAGTTAATTTTTTACGTCAGATGACAAAACGAGACCGGATACCACAGAATTTCCATTCTTTTACTATCACTGAAAACATTTGAGAAAACACCAGAAAATGAAGGCGAAAGACACAATGTAAAAACCAATTTAAAAAGAAATCAGATAATTTCTTCGCCGCGTGACGAAATAATACAGCGCAGCGCATCAAAAACACGCAAGAAAAGGCCAATTATTTTGAGATAAATCGTATTTCAACTGTGTTAATTTAGTGCCTGACTTAGTTCTCTTCTCAGGAGTTCTGTAGTAGCTGAATAAGACTAAAAAAAAATATATTTGAGCGAAGCGAATAAACTAAACAAACAAACCATGCGGATTGCCCTAGATTAAATACGCAGAATTCGAGCTTGCAAAAATCCCCAATAAAGGCAACCAAATGGAAGAAACATGACAGAAAGCTCAATAACAATAAATTTTCATTCAACATGAGGCAAAAAAAACTTATCTAAAAGCAAAAAAATGTTGAAAATTTCGCAGACATGCTTGGCTGCATGACCGCATGTTCGAATTAATTATTCACGCTAAAGTGAAAGCTTGAGTTTTTGCCGACGAGTTTTGCAGTTATTTTATCGGCCATAGCTTTGCCTATCATTCTAAAAGTTGAATTCAACTTTGAAGTAATATTGTACATTACCATTTTTGTTTTCTAAAGCCCGGGAAGCTGCTTTAAATCCGCGATCTGTATTCAAAACTCACTTGAAAGCACACCGATCGTCATGTTGTCGTGGCGGTTGAAGGAAGGAAAATTTCCTCACCAGAAAGGTTTGAGAACTCTGTACATCTTGATCTTTCATTCTGAGACCACCTAAACATCGATTTATGTTTTTTCTTTCTGTTTTCTGTGCCAAAGAAGTAATTTCTCCATTTTAGGAATGAAAACAAGACCCTGGAAGTTTGTAGACTTGGCCCACAACGTGCCATGATTACTACCATTATCGAGCGCATGATTTTAAGACGAAAAACGATCTTTCTAGGACCCCTAAAGTTCTCTAAAAATATGCTCAGAAAGTCGATTCTCACTGGTTTATTTGTCCTTAACAACAATAGAACAATAGGAGAACCAAAAAGTCTTCAGGGAGGGTAGGAAAGGCAATTGTCCCATGTCCTTTTTTGGGGGCGGTTACAGGCAGCACAGGAAATTGGGGGTGGGTTTTAGCATGGGCGGTTACAGGCGGCACGGGAGTCAATGGGTTAACTCTAACCTTGACCCGTAACCCTGACCCCAAACGCTAACCCTAACCTTCAACCCTAACCCTAGTTCAGTTCGAGCGGTAATTTGAGTGAAATGACGTCTCTGCGATCGCATGTTAAGGTGAAATTAAAATTTCAAAAGATCAGTATTTTGCTGGATTTTAAGTGAAATTACCGTCTTTGCGGTCACATGCTGACGTGACCACAAAATACAGGTTTTTGCATACGTAATATTTCAAAAACGAAGCAAACTTCAGCAAGAAAACATACAGAACATTCTTTAACGCCCCTAAACAAAACTAAATGTGAAATTTTGGAGTGTTTCTGACAAAGTTCACTTTTGAGTAAAAAACCTAACGCCCTTTTTCCACCGAACCCTTCAATTAACAATCTCCCCTGGCGCAAAAAACCTGTCAAATCAGGGAAAGATGATATCGATTGCGTGTTGCTATGCAGTTGTGAATTTCGAGACATTTTAATTCAAGGTCTTCGAAAACGACTCAGTGCAGTGACAAAGTTGAGTCAAAAGAATGTGGGACGGAAGAACTCTTCTCGGACTCCAAAAAAGTCAGCAAAGGCCGCAAGTTCTGATGCGTGCCGTCTTTGAGGCGGTAATTTTAAAATTTTAGTTGGTGGTTTCGGCAGAAAGAACAAGTATATTACGACCTAAAAGGGCTGGAGTTGACAAAATTTGCCTAGCAGACCTTTTGAAAATACACCTTGGTGTTGAACTGGATCCACAAATTGGAAAATTTTCCCGTGAACGAGAAACAGATTCTCTTTGCTTGTGTTTAACACCAATCCTCCAAGAGAAGCAGCTGACAGACGATCAAAATCAAAACATTCGAAATTCTTCTGAAATCAATGCTATTTTGGCCTGAGCTGTAAAGTGATGAATGCCACTTTCTGTCACTCAAGTTGTCAATGTTCTGCTATGCTCTGATAAACTCTATTGTCCCGCACCAATCAGGTGCTGCTGTTGCTGGAGCAACTAACGCTGTGAACATGAGATAGAGTGAAGCTGTTACCTTTTTTTCTGTCCCCCTCACACCCACACTAATGGCCCCATCACCCTTACCCATGGGCATTTGGTAATATATAGATTTAGGTCAACCTAAAAGCAGAGCTCCTGTAGCCCGATTAGGCTTACCCAGGATTAGGTTGAATTTTGATTTGAGTTTTGTACCTTTGCTGTGAGGTTTTCTGCATATTGTTTGGCCTTCTATTTTGAGTTTAATAATCGCAAAAAACAATACACAAAAAAAACTGTAAACAAAAAACATTTGTAGAGAAGAAACAGTTATAATTTGGTTAACTTTTAAACCTGGATTACAGTTAACAGGCTTCCGAACAACCCAGCTCTGTTTTCAACAAGTTAACCTGACATGAGCCCACGATCGAATCAAAAACCAGTACTTGGTCAGCGGTCAACTTTAATAAAACACATTAACTTGATGAGCTATGAACTTCAGCCCACAATATGGTCACGTGATACTGGTCAGCGGATACCTTGATTGACAGGTGTCAATTGATCATAACATGATGTCATATATCAAAAAAGTACACAGTAAACCAAGGCTGCATATCTCTGTCAACTTATTATTTGGAGTATGGCCGCCATGTTGCGCAACTCCACCATTGTTGTTGTCGTCGTGGTGGTGGTCATTGCCGTCGTGCGTACGCGCCCACAAGCAATAACGCTGCCCATGATAATCATGAGAAAATCAATACATGGGTTTATTTTTCCTATATGGTTATGGGGCTCCGCTTGGCAGCCCTTCAGGCCGGCAGAGCTTCACTACTATCCCCAGTTTCACTCGCATCAAGAGACCAATACGGCGGCCCGTCCGACTCAATGATCGACCTCTATGATCTCATGGACAAATAGGGGACTGTAAACAGTCTAAACCTATGTTTGATCAAACATGTTTTAACCATTTGGCCACCCAATTAAACATCAGCATGTTTGGTAGCCAAACATTGTTTGATGACGTTTGGTCATCAAACATTTCTCATTTGGACAGGCCTTAAAGGTGAGGTTTAGTTCTAAGTGAAGCTTACCTGTGGGCGTTCATACTGTTAAGTTATTTCGACCTCTACTCAAATTCATTGTTTATGTTATTATGATATTAAAACCTATTCCTGTTGCTTTGAAAACAATTTTATCAAGCTATATATCAGAGGACAACTCTCAAACTTGATAGTAACCATGACAGAATTGAGTTTAAAATCTGGCTCTTACTGATTTGTACAGTATTCAATAATCTGTGCTATTTGTTTTTAAGAAGGTATAACCATGTATACAACTCACTATAACAGGTAAAAAGTAGTTTTCTACAGTGCAAGTTGTAAGAACCTCAGCGCAGGATCCAAAGGGTCTGAAAAAGAAAAAAAGCAATTCATTAAGTGGATTACCATATTCTATAGCTACTATAACTGCATGTTTTTGAGGTACTACCATGTTTAAATAAAATCATCCATCCAATGCATCCCTACCACATTCACTTGAGAAAGACGTCCTGTGACAGCATCGAAAGATTGTGATCACTTAACCATTGATTTTGTTAGTTTCACATCAATGCAAAAGCTCAGAGATGTTGATATTATGAAAACAGTGAAATGCTGATGTCATGCAACAGGAAACCTAGAAGATGCTTTATTTGCTTAAACAATTCTGTCGCTAAAGGAACAGTATGGTAAAAATTAATTTAAAAAGTGTATAACAAACCTAAGCAGTGCTGCTAAGAGTGGAACACTAAGATTATTGCCATCACATATTCTTTTCTGTAATATACTAAAGCCTCCAAGTATACCAAACTTGTTAACCAGATCTACAAGCCATCCCTAGAGAAGAAAATAAAGCTTCACGTAAATTTATGACTTGCTCTAAGTTCCACTAATCCATTAAATGGTACTTTTTCATTATTACTCACTTCAATGCTGGCAGTAAGTCTTTTTTAAATACATGACTGTGTATTTCAATGTTTCTAATTCCCTCAATCTTGATGGACAGGTTAAAAATTACAGTTTCTGTGTCCCCTGACAGAGTTTAGCCCCAGTCATCTACCATCATAAGCAGGATAAATGTTACCTGTTTCTCACACAATCGAGTTCAGGCCCCTGAACTCATTATAAACATTACTTTCTATTTTGAGTTTGCCTACACCTTCAGTGGATTAAAGAATGAGAAATAAACTTCTCACACACTGCTGGTGGGAGCTATGCCAAGCCGAACCACACAGCCTGACCTTTATTAACATAAGAACATAGTTGTCTTACATTGACAAGAAGAAAGTGGTAAGAGAATAATTTCACCTAAACTTAACACTCTCTGAATTACTTCACAGGTGGTGGGTGGGGCATGTCAGGCAATGGTGGACAGCAAAACAAAAACTGACACCTATACATATACCCAGACTCCCAGTCGTATGCGAAAAAAAAACGTTTTCCGCTTCTTTCGACTCCTCAGCCAGCAGAAAACCGCACATGTTTTGTGCGACTTTGTTTCATTATGGTCAGAGAGATGTCTTTCTGCGCCATACGAGAAAGATATTTCTAAGCACTTGATCACTAGTCAAATCAATGTGGGAGCTAACTAGGTGGGTGTGAACTCCCTTAGGTGCAAAACCTCCTGCTATCAGCAGGATGTACAAAAAGTCAAAGGTCACCACAGAAGGTAACCAACTGGAGGAAACAACAAAAAAATCCATTTTTACCTGTTATGTACAGCATGTTCAGGTGTTGTGTGAATTACACACTTCTGCACTCTTTTCTTATGTTTCTGCTATTTCATTGGTTCACAATATGGATTGTTCAGAACTCATTCTACCTCCCTCTCACTCACTCACTCTCTCTAACTCTCTCTCTCCATAAGAACAGAAGGGAACTTTCGTAACGACTATCTCTTTTTACAACAACTGTGCCAACTTAACATGGTAAACCATAAAAATATGCTGTGACGGTTTCTATAAAATGACTGAATTTATGCAAATTTTCAAGAATACAGATTAAACCTGGCCAGATTGAGGCACCACAATGGGAAAGTAAGGTTACAAAAATGCCTAACGCTGTGGCAAGCACATTTTTGAAAGCTTTCCACTCCTTCTCTCGGTAAAATTGTAGCCAGTACCTTGCTATTTATATGCCTATTATATTACCATGGCCTTTTAAATTGGAGATGGTGTGTTCCAGAAAATCTGTGGTTAACATGTTCGACTGATCATGTCAGCCAAAAGAATCACTCGAAGGGTTCACTGGAAAAAGGGCGTTAGGTATTTTACTCAAAAGTGAACTTTGTCAGAAATGCCCAAACTTTGGCATGCAGTTTTGTTTACATGCCTTCAACTATGTTCTGCATGTTTTTTCTCTAAGCGTTGTTTCCTTTTTGAGATATTACTGTGAAAAAAACACATTTTTTCAAGGGCATCCTCTGGGGACCTATTTAGGCCTGACATCGCCGTTTTCGAGCTTACACACTGCATGAAATGAACATTTTGCTTCTTTTTAACTGAAATCAAGGTCGAGGCAAGTGTAATCAGCCTTGGCCTGCGGCCTCGGCTGATTACACTTGCCTCGACCTTTATTATTCCCGATATCACAAAAACCGAATTCAATTATTGTTATATCATACATTGTTTTATGGAAAATATGTGTGAAATGCAAGTACATTTTATTTGTGCTTCTAAAAATACAAGGACAATCACACCAAGCGGCCAGTTCTTTCGAAACCATTCAAGTTCTCACGACCTTTAGCCAAAGGTGTATTACGCATGTGCACTGCGCGAGGTATAATCTGCACCTATAATTGGATAGGGGATTATACCCTAATCATGCTTGTCCATAAAATCGCGTGAATTCTCAAAATAAGCAGGTGGTCTCTTGGCCAATCAGAATGCTGATAGTGATTACAATGTATAATAATTGACATTATTCTATGAGAGTTGACTCCAGAGTCAGAGCATACAAGAGCCAAAATCTGTCTTTAATTAGAAACATTGATAATCAGCAAGGAAAGTACTTGAGGATTCAAAGTGTCAAGTTTAACTGTCTTGCTGACAGTTACATATCAGTTATTTCTATTACTACAGGCACTTTTGGGGGTTAAAGACCATTCTTAATTGATTATTTGCAATTTCAGTTCAAATTTAATTTGTTGACTGTCGAGTAGTAAAATTGCAAGAAATTGCTTGCTATAAGAATTCCTTTTTATAACATGCTATAAAGCAGCGGTTTCTCAGGATATAAGGCCAACTCTAAGTGACCGAGACATCAAAACAAGAAGAAACCATTACCTTCAGAGCCAGAAGAAAACATTGTATAATCTAACTCAACTGTCTAATCACAGGAAGCATAGAATTGACCTGAAATGTATTGTTACAAAGGTCCCCTATGCAACAGACTGTTGGCAGTCTGAATTTCTCTCGAAATTCAACAGGGGTTATCAGACGAGACGCTTTCGCCTAAAGGGGAATGGAATGAGACAAGGGTGCGGCATATACAAGAAACAGACTGCCAATTCTTCCTCGTGTTTTTTGAGGACATTCACACTTGTCAAAAATAATCTAATTAACCAATAATACGAACTAATTAAAATCAACTAGTTTTTTCATGGGGGTAGCATGAACTCTTGCATTACGCTCATGAAAAACCAAATGCTCTTGTCAGGCAAATTTCTTAAGCAGATGTCATCCATAAGAGAAGCACCTAAAAAGCTTGATTCAGTACTTGAACGGAAAAACGCTTCATGCTCTGGGGGTTGCTGTTGGCTTTGTGGGTGTTCATCTAAAGTACAAAAAGGCAAAAAAATTCAACATACATATAAGGAGAACCTAACTTCCCAGGAAGAAAGGTGTTCAGAAATGGCTTTTGGACAAACTTTTATCTGAAGATCTGTGACTTCCAGTTTCCAACAATTCAAATTATTCCTCCAAAGTCTGTGCAAATTGTGCGATAAAATACAGAATGCCGTTGAGCAACCCTTGATGACAAATTTAAACCCTGTCACAGCCGATGTTGAAAAAACTTCCAATGACTCCAATGTTTTAATTAATGAGGGACCCACTGTAATTGGTTATGCTGTAGTGGTCTCCCTGCCTTATGATTTTTCTTTTTTTTATGTATTCATGTACAAAGATTGCAGTTAGGCGAAGCTAAATAAATAAAACTCAACAACGCTGAAAGTGTATGTCAAAATCTCTCTCGTCCGCAAGAAAACCTCCGTCTGCTAGGATTATGGTAAGCCCATTGAAGCAATATTCAATAACTTGATATATATTCAATTCAGTATTTATATTTATGTAATATTTGCCATATAGGATTCCTAGTGCAGAACCAGAAAGTCAAGTGGTGTACAATGGGGTTGACAAGCCTACACAACTCCTACATGTCATGACATTTGTACATTTGCACATTCATGTACATTTGCAGTTCTCCATTTGGTCTATTGACCTTTTTGTGCCATAGCAGATTTTTAGGTCATAGGTCTGCATGTCGCTTTGCGGAGTTTGATACCTCTGTGATTTGCCATGTGTTTACGCACTGTTTAGACTAATTTCTGTTGCAAGATATGTTTTAAGTCTATGTATTTGCTTTCCAGGAACAATATATGAAATTTTCCATGAACATGTTGCTTACTTGCATTCTATACTGTGATGGTGTTTGATAAGAACTATTTGCAAGTATCCCATACAAAATTTATGACGCTCTTATTTACCCTTCTGTAAACTACATGTATCTGTCGTTGGGCACATACTGACCAATCAGGTACCCCGTTGCTGGGCTGGCAGAGGGTTTGAAAACTTAAAAAGGGACAGTTGAGACAAGATCCTCTTGCCTTCTTCCCTACTAAACCACCACCATACCGCCCTTGATTGTGCGCTGACAAAACAATCATCTAAGTGACCCTCAGAGAAAAAACCGTCTGCCTACATAGTGGCAGACCGTCTATCTACATAGACCGTCTATCTACATAGTGGTTAAGAAAATGCTCAATTTGTTACTTAGCTTCCCTATATTACAAAAGTTCCCTACAAGGGATACTTGTAAATAAAGTTCCCTATTTTACAAAAGTTCACTTTCTTCTGGCTCTCTCTTTTTCTCTCTCACAGACACAATCCAGTTACAACTGACTTATATTCCCACTCTTGCTGGATTCTGTATTCTTGTTGTTGCATTATGTGTGTTTTTACTGGGTGTTTCTGTCTTCATTTGAACATAGTGAATTAGAATATAACCATACCTTTGGTGACCTGGCATCAGGAGGTCTGGCATAGATTGAATTTTCAACCACCTGTAAATTCAACATAGTAAGTGGAAAAAATTGCACATTCAGATGTTTTGTATTCCAACCAATTGACCAACTCATGTTCAGTCCAAAACAAAGGGAAGATTATTTTTTTTCTCAACACTAGAGATGAATAAAGAAAGTTAAATACCGGTATGAGATGAAGAAATGTAAGGTTTACTCAAAAGGCAAATTTTCATTTTACCCTTTACTGCCCAAGGGGTCTCCCGTTGACGAGTAAAATCGTCTGGCATTAGACAGGGTAAAATCTATAAGTGGGTCTCGGGCAGGAAGGGGTTAAGGGAGTTTTTGTAAGAGCAAAAGCCAAACCTATCCAAAACCACCACCTTGGGGACAGAGGAAAGTAGCCGCTTTGGGGAAGTAGTGGTGATATATTTTTCAGGGGTGCAAAATATTCTTGGTAAAAAATGCATATGGTGGTATATAAACATGTAACATAATTAAATATACTAGGTATACCTAGCGATAGAGTGCCAACAAGCAAATAATTTGTGGTTTATTAATACAACATGACCGATTTTTGGTTCCACTTCTGTTGCAAAGATTACCGAGAGAAAATTATAACGCGTTTACCATGTTTACCGGCCGGTAACGTTAGTCACACAATCCAGTAGGATATAGAGAATTCGAGGAGTACCCTGAATATCAAAAGTTTTGCAATGTATCGCTTCTGCTTGGTCGAACTTTCAGTTCAATATGATGGGCAAAGTTGAGTCAAAGTGAACACGCTCATTTAATTCTGTGGCAAATAGGTCCGATTTGTGTTTTGAACACTGGATTCGACTGCATGATAAACACACTCGTTCAAATATTCTGTTCGGAAACACTGCCGACTGAACCTTCAATTTGATATGCTGGATTTGAACACTGGATTTGCTCTAGTGGTTCGACTGGTGAACACACTCCTTTAGAAAACACTTTGATATAGGTAAACACAGAAGGAATACACTGTTTCAATCCATGAACACACTCATTCAATTCTGTGGTGAACACGCTGGTTCGGTTTCGTGTCGATTTTGTGTCTTGGATTTGCTCTTGTCTAACAGTTTTCCTTAATATTCGAATGAGAAGAAGAGTTTTGTAAAGGGCACACTCCCCAATTGAAGTTTCATTTCGATAAAGTGAGAGAGGAAACACGCTAGTTCGATATGTTTTGAGACTGATCACAGTTGGATAAACACAACAGCAAAGAAAACAATCACCTTCCACGAGACAAGTCTCGATGTAACACGCCTCCTGATTGGCTAAAAACTATGATGGCTCAAATAGTTCTGTCCTTGCAATTGCCTTAAACTGAGCCATTGTTACATCTTACACCTTACACTTACACTTTCAAAGGCCGATCGAGAATTTTTACTCATAAACCATTCTTCACGTGGCACTATTCTCTGCCACCTCGCCAGCCGAGCGTCTTCACTTGGCTGGCTCATTGGCAATCAATAAACAGAAATCAAACAGAAACAGTGTCCAAAAATGTGTGGTATTGATAAGTTCTTGCAACTTTCTACAATAAGAAATGGGATTTTGTACCCACCATACCTCAGTTGTTGTTTAATTGAAAAATAAGAGTAAATGTATGGACCATCCACCAATTCATTAGATTTCCAGTATAAACTAGCCACAGATTAGCATCAATGGAGGTTTGGTAGCCAATCAGGCACATGTACTTTCTAACAAGTTGTTTTCTCAGCAATAACGTGTTTGGTGATCCAGTTGCTTTCTGGCACAGTTCCATAGTTATGAGGGCTGAGTTTTTTGTTGTTGTTTCTCACCCTGTTAACTGGCTTCTGCATTATGAACCACATGCTGCTGTAAACTAGAGTGCTAGACCTCTATGCTTTAAAGTTGACGATCACTTTGTACTTCTCTTGTGTATACATACAAAAGGGTGGCATGTTGCCATGGTTATCAACAGGGTTTCGTCTTTTTTAGAAGTTTTTATTAAGCCCTGCACCTGAATTTGTTCATTAATGATCATTTCTACATAATGATCTCTACTGCTCTACAATCACATGAACATCTAGATAATGAACTCTTCATTTCTAAGGTTCTACGGTTCTATGATCACACACATATCTACAAAATGAACTCCATGGCTAAAAGGTTCTATGGCTCTACAATAAACTGTACAACTCTACGGCTCTACTTCTCTACAGCTCCACAGTTCTATAGCTCTATATCTCTATGACCCTACAGTCCTATGGCTCTACCGCTCTATTGCTCTATGGCATAAGCTATGGCTCTGTGACCACACATATGTAGATAATAAACACTACAGCCCTACCAACACACATTTCAATACTACTAACATGCTGCAGGAAAATAAAATATATGCAGTTGTACTAACCTACTGAAGGAACGGCAAATCTACAGCTGCACTAAAGGGAAGCAAAATACATGTGGTGCTCACATTCTAAAGGCAAGTAAAATATATGGTCCTACGAAGGAACTGAAGGAGTATGCGGTCATACTGACATATTGAAAGAAAGTAAAATATACAGTCATACTAATGCCCTAAAGGAAAGTAAAATATACCACCACACTAACAAATTATATATTAAAAGGAAGTAAAATACATGGTCGCACTGATGTATTGAAGGAAAGTAAAATATACAGTCGTACTGACAGACTAAAGGAAATTAAAATATATAATCTACCAACATACCAAAGGTAAGTAAATTATACAGTGATACTAATACTACTGTACGGAAGAAAAGGGAATATACCATCATACTAAGGTAATGAAGGAATAATAACATAATCCAAAATTTATGGGTGCTTTTAACCAAATTAACATTAGTATGACCATAATACATTTACTTTCCTTTAGTTCATTAGTAGTGTAGAAATGGGTGATGGTAGAGCCATAGAGCCATAAAGTTCATTATCTGGATATGTGTAATCATAGAGCCATCGAGCTATAGAGCCGTAGAGCCATAGAGCTCATTATCTGGATATGTGTAATCATAGAGCCATAGAGCCGTAGAGCCATAGAGTTCATTATCTGGATATGTGTA
>CM042755.1:9838038-9861943 GCA_022496165.2 Catalaphyllia jardinei
TTCAAAAAAATAATTTTATTTCCTTTGAATATGAAGGTCGAACAACACAGTGTGGGGGCCTTACTGTCTTACCCACAGCACTTGGAATATGTACAAATTTTCAGACTCTTTGTTCTTGCAGCTGAAATAGAATGCTGCACTATCGATTACCAGATTTCAGAGGCCAGAAACATGGGCCTTTTAGCTGCATCAGCTCCTGATTTCCCATAGGAGTCAAGGTCAGTGTAATTTCAGCTAATATTTGATTCAGCTAAAAGACAGTTCGAGTATTGATTGCAGAATGTCCTGAAAGACAATTGTTCTTCTCTCCACCAAAATTTGGGAGCAGTTGTGATTTAGAGTATTAATTATGCCTTTTCTCCACCTGCATGCCGTTTGCAGACTCCCCGGGAAGAGGGGGGGAGTACCCCCATATATGGGCTATATAGGTATGTGCCGCAGAATAGGCTATGGTTTTTGAGGTTCTCAGTCCTTAAATAGGGTACAATTTTTTACCCTTTTGTTGCCGTGTTCCCGGTGTGGTCCTTAGATAGGCTAGCTAAATTGTATTATATAATACTGGAGTGTGAAAACGCCACCCTAAAGGAATATTTGTTCTTAAATTTGATATATCCGTTTAAGTATTAAAAAAAAAATGATTGTGCAACAGTGGTTTAATAGCCTTGAATGGGGTGTCATTTTGCGGGTTTGGGCCTTAAAAAAGGGTATCAGTTTTCGCTTTGTTAGTCCTTAAATAGGGTAGGGTTCAAGAACCTTCCCGGCAAACCCCTATCCAAAATTAATGGGAATGCTCCCCCCCCCCCTCTGGGGCAGACTCCCTCTGGCAGAAGACTTTTTTTCAATACATATACCTTGATTCTACTGTTTCAAGTATATAACAATAATGTACTAGAACCCTTCTTGTTCAACAAAACACATTGTCTTTGAACATGATTTTAAGCGAGGTTTTATTATTTGTAATTATAGTCCTTCAAATGTTGCTGAGCTAGGTTTTCTTCCTTTAAATCTTTCCTTTTACATTAGCCATCTCAAGCCCAATCCTATCCTACAAGTACAGTGTGGCACAAAGGTTTCTCTTCTATATCCTCATTTTACATCACATCAACAGGATTTCTTTGGGTTGTCATACAAAATTTTAAGTGATGTGGGCAAGCTCTTCATCCCTTTTTCTTTTCCTACTTTCTTTCCCTGCAAAAGGCCTACTCACATGTTACTAAGGCTGACAATGCCTCCTCTCTAAATGCATTTACTTTTTTCCAATACATATACCTTGATTCTCCTGTTTCAAGTATACAACAATAATGTACTAAAACCCTTCTTGTTCAACACAACACATTGTCTGTGAACATGATTTTAAGCGAGGTTTTATTATTTGTAATAGTCCTTCAAATGTTACTGATCTAGGTTTTCTTCCTTTAAATGTTTCCTTTTGCATTAGCCATCTCAAGCCCAATCCTATATCTCAAGCCCAATCCTATCCTACAAGTATAGTGTGGCACAAAGGTTTACATCCATATCCTCATTTTACATCACATCAACAGGATTTCTTTGGGTTGTCATACAAAATTTTAAGTGATGTGGGCAAGCTCTTCATCCCTTTTTCTTTTCCTACTTTCTTTTCCTGCAAAAGGCCTACTCACATGTTACTAAGGCTGACAATGCCTCCTCTCTAAATGCATTTACTGACTGATTGAGTGATTGATCGATCAGTCTACAGATCTAATTTTTTCCGCAAGTATGCAGGAGAAGTACATGTACATTCAAGAATAAAAAAATTACACGAAATATAAAGTACTATGTATATCATCTAACCTGAGCTCCCTGGGGAACTGTTTCTGAAGGTCTTGCACCATTGTAGATATTAAATCTGCCAAAAACAAAACGCTTAACTAACACAATAACAGTTTGTGAACTAACAAAGATGTATGCCGTGTCTGCTCTTCGTTGAAAAAACAAACTCACATACTCCATTTAACATAGTGTTCACTTAATGTAGGTTTCACAAGTCGAAAATCCATTTTTTACTCCGACATGTAAATTTTGTGATCCAGAAAATATCCATACCCAACCACAGACAGTTTACATATTATCATCCCCTTGCCAGTGGAAATTCAAACATAGGCAGTCTATGACTGCATGTGCCTAGTGATATGTGCCTAGTATCATCTGCAATGACTACACGACACAACAACAAGAAGAAACTTTATTGTGAAATAAGTATCAACTGTAACAATTCATAATTAACTTTGGTTGCTCACAAGTGTTGACAGATGGGTGACCAAAAAATTCTAATTAGTGCTGGTTTTGTTCGATGTCGCTATTTTAACACGATAAAGCTGGAATGTTAAGGAATAGATTTTACTTTTGCTGATGTTTGGTGATATTAAAGGAGAAGTTATATATCGCTGCAAAGTCAGCGTTTCAGATTACATTCTTTGCATAGCGTGCTTTTAAGTGTGACTGTGCAATCGGATATTGTTTTTCCAGAAGCAAAAACTACTTGAAAAAGGTCAGTTCGACAACCTTTCAAACAAATATAAATTTACATATTTGCTGAGATGAGTTTGTAGCGAAAAATGGTTTTTTGGATGAGCGTTGTTGTTTGAATTTTTTCCCACGAAAATGCCCCGATGCAGTTGAGTTAAATCTTGAACATACAAAACTTGAACAAACGTGCAACGTGAGCACATGGAGCGATTGTAGCAAAAGTTGTCATCTACATCATGTCTTCTAGGGATACGAAAATCAAACGAACATTGCTCGAAAGTGGTCTCGGGTTCTTGGCCAAAGAATACGAGAAAAACACGAGTCACTGCCACATACGTATGCACGATAATATGGTGCCTTGAGCTCTATGAGCACTAGGCACAAAAAGTGTAGGGGGACACTTCATGACATTTCAACGTGAACAGACTGCAAATTATAGTAGTTGCTTAAAAAGTATCTACGGGTTGTAACTGTTCATTGGTAGGATACCTAAAATGTGTGCAATTCCACAAGTGGTTCGGCTCCTTATTACACATTGCCAAAAAAATGTTAAGGGGAGGACACTTCATGACATATTACACGAATGACAAGTGTTACGGACACACATGTATGCACAATAACATAGTGCCTTGAGCTCTACGAGCACTAGGCACAAAAATGATCTACCCCTTAATGCCTTCTGAATTTCACAATCATTAACCCCTCCTCACTTCTGCATTTCTGTTTTCTACTTCAACCTTCTGTAACTTCCTGTTTGAATCCCTACAGCTTCCAGCAATCCTTGATACTAAAAAATGATGGTGCCATGGGTGCCTTCTGGGTAGATTGACATGTCGGCCGCAAAAATTGTAAACAAACATCATGGCGGCCGATGGATGGAGAAGCCATTCCCATTCCCAACAAGAGCTGGACCTCACCTCTGGAGGAGATCCCTGAAGTTAAGCATTCCATTGCTGAAGAGTTTTTTCAAGATTCCAAGGTGAAAAGACACGCCACAGACGGGTATGCTTTTTCAAAGACAAAAAAATCTGAAACCTCTCCAAATCGACCTGCTTCCTGGATGTAATATGTTTTTGTTTGAGGGGCACACAAGACTGGCGACGAAGCAGGCCAAGAGCATGACCTCTGGGTCTGGAGTGTACTCTTGTATTGTGTTTTTTTATAAACTCACTGGGAAAATATTAGCTGCAAGATATAGATCATGTGCTGCAGGAAAGCATGGTTTCTGTAAGCACACTGCGGCTCTCTGCTATAAACTAGTCAAATTAAAAATGTCATCTGCCAAAATACTTCCTACGATTGATACTGCTCATGTTGAGGCATTTAAAAAGGACTTGTCAAATTCCAAGACTTCCTTCAATTCTGAGTCACCAAATTCATTTGTCTCAACTGCTGTCCCATACAGCCATCATTACACAAAGAGAATATGCCTTGCATCTCAATTACTACTGGCATATCAAAGCAAAGATCTGAAACATGGTTTTCAGACAGAGTAGGAAAGATAACCTCATCCGAAGCCCCTGCAGTCATAGGAATGAATGGAAAGAAGGAATTTAGTGAAACATGGGACTGCATCAAAATCAAGCTTCCAGAGCCAACCAAGAATTTTAGAAACTTTCAGAGAGGCATCATCTATGAGGAGGCAGCAGCTGCATGTTTTAGTGCTGAAATTGGTGCAACACTGTCTGAATGCGGGATGTTTGTGCTTACATCCAACAACCGGTTTGCTGCATCACATGACCGTATCTTTGATGTATCAGTTAGCTGGACAATGCTTGCTAGAAATTACAACAAGGGCTGAGGAACAGACCAAACCACTATCTTCAGTGACTGAAATGTGTAGGAGAGGAAGTAAAATTTACTATTCTTCAATCTAAGAAATCTAAGTACTTTCTTATTGCTAGAAATGACAGCTTTATTGCCTCTTCCCTTAATACATGTTCTTCTGCATTTAATAATGATACCGGACTAGAGTTTGATTCTCGGTTAGGCATGAGACAATCACTAAATGCTATAGCTAAAAGCTGTCATGAAGTTTCCTTTCTACCCATTTGAATAAATTTGTATTTGGCCACAAACATCAGTGGATACAGCAAATTGTATATCTGCTTTAGTATTCATTAGCAAATTGTAGCCCTTGAAGTAAATGGCTTTGAATTTATTAATATAAAATTGTAGCATAGTAAGCCATTTGTTGTTACATTGTCATTATCAAGCTGCCTTTGTCAATATTCCTGATTATAATCCAAACTTTTTCACTCGTGCATGATTGGTCTAAACATGTCACATGACCGAATATTCCCCAGCTAAAACTGGGGAATATCTGAGAATATTCCCCAATTTTCAAACTGCGCGTGTTGTGAAAAAGATTTGAAGGATAATAAATACGATAGCCTCCATTTGAGGCAAAAATATGCTAGGATACTTGTCGTTGGACATTATCTGTTCCTAGCTCAAGGGTTTCCTCAAGCTATGCTCTTGGAAAACTGTTCTCTTCTTGGAACAGATAATGTCCAAGGACAAATGTCCTACCATATTTTCACGCCACATGGAGGCTATTGTTTATTTACTCTAATGATGTTTGAAAAAATATACCTTATGTTAAAATAATATTTCTATTATTTTTTTTATCATCCAGCATTTTGTTATATTGTAAAGGACAGCAATGATTCACATGCCAACCATAGACTGATATTTCTGATTCAATATATTTAATATTAATACATAATAATGCAGTCTGTAATTTGCTTCAAAATTATTACCAAAATAGTAGTTTTAAATATCAAAATTGAAATTGCATCTTATTTATAATATTTGAAATATTCTTTCCATATTTATTATTTACAAATATTCAATAAGTTATTTATAACTTTATTAATTAATTATTTTTTTATTAATTTACCTAAAATGTATAATAATTTAATAATGTAAAATAATTTGTATGCCAATAAAGATGATTATTGATTGATTGTGATTATAATGCATATAACCCCAGACTTGGAAAGGTTGATAACGAATACTGCAGAACAAAGAATGTCAGTAAAGAGTCCTCATGTGAGTTGAGTTTAAACAGTATTTTGGTTGTCCAAATGGAAAGTAAACCCTACTACTCCCTCCCTTGACTCCTCTTTGCTTCCAGGACAAATTTCTGATACAAATACTGGCAGCAGGAGGGGTGAGATTGCAATCAGGCCCTTTCCTGTATTGTGTCCTTTGTATTCTGACCAGGTGCAACTCTGCTGTATGATCTGTGAGGGCTTCTCTATAAAAATCTTGGTGCAGTCAATTATAAGATAAACATCGTCATAGTCTGGCTTGAAGCACTTTGAAAGATTTTTTTTTCGTGGATTCACAATCAGTTTTAAAACTAAGCTGCCCAGGCAATAATACAGACGATCTATCCAGGTAGAAAATATGTGATATTTCCTGCTGTAGAATGTTAAACCGGTCGCAAAACCGAGAGGCAGTCTTGTTAATGTAAGAAATTTAAAAATCTCTTCAAAACAATATAAGATGGATCTTTAGAAACATTGGTATAGCCATTAGAGTAGTTGAGACTAAGTCCTGGTTTTGGTTTAACAAAATTATACAAAGCAATAAAAGTTGCATAATCAGGAAGTCCAGTGTAAAATCTAATGTCAGAGTCACTTGCCATAAACCTTCGCACACCAAATTTTGCTACCTCTCAACATTCTTCTAGATCCTTTATTTGGTTCCTTAACTCGTCTACCTCTACTTGACAATCACAGGCCCTTTCCACGGATAATTCTTCGCTATGACTGTCATTCTTAGCTACATTTTCTTGTATCCTCTGACTGCTGATCGCTTGCTTCACTCTTGACTTGTTCACAACTTGAGCACTCGATGTCTGCATTTTCTGTCTTGTTACTCAATGAAACCGTAGCCTGTGTACCTTCTGCATTCAGCAGGTAAGAGATATCTACTGGCCACACAATCTGATCAGTTCTTTAGTCCTTCCAAGGAAATACAGCCGGGATATTGTTCGT
Source organism: Catalaphyllia jardinei (assembly GCA_022496165.2). Classification (NCBI taxonomy): domain Eukaryota; kingdom Metazoa; phylum Cnidaria; class Anthozoa; order Scleractinia; family Caryophylliidae; genus Catalaphyllia; species Catalaphyllia jardinei. Next base: position 9,844,533 of record CM042755.1, read on the forward strand.
CCTGTATCCGCGCCCTCCAGGGAAATGTGCACTGCAGACACGATGGTTTGAATGCCACTTGTAATCCATTGTTCTCGCTTTTAGTGCAGTGACCCATTTCTGTTTAAGTTTGGGTCTGTCGGAAAGCTGAAAAATGTAAGATTCTTATATACCCAGCTTTCATGAAGACAGCGAAAAACAGTGCACCTAAACAGCATGTCAGAAACGTAATTGAGATGTGCGTCTGGGTGAAACTTGAGCTGCACAACCTCCGGTTTGTTTACACAATTATGTTGATCTACCCTGAAGGCTATGCATGGCCCCATGTTTTAGTATCGAGGATTGAGATTTAAGCTTTTACATCAGCCCAGAAGTTTTTGCTAATAAAATGTAAAAAGATTGGTTTCAGTCACACAACTGTCTTAACAGGGCTTAAAATTATGACCAATATGATCCCACGTAATAACTGTCCGGCAACTAAAACATTTACCTCTTCAGTTGTGATTTTACGACTCATAAATAAATCCAATTTGTCTTTCTAAATTACACACCCTGGTCAAAGGTTGCTGTGGATCTATTTACAATGAATAAGACAGAGTATATCATCATAGTAGAAGACTACTTCAACTTTTTTGAGATACAAGCCCTGTCCGATACAAGAGCTTCATCGGTGATTACAAGTCTGAAATCGCAGTTTGCCAGGCATGGCATCCCCAACATTGTCAGAAGTGATAATGGTCCTCAAGTCTCCTCATTGGATTTCAAAATGTTTTCTAAAGAATGAGTTTTTGAGCATATCACATCAGTCCACAAAATGCTTATTCGAACGGAAAAAACTGAGAAGGCAGTCAACGCGGCCAAACAAATCCTAAGAGAGCTACGTTTGACCACAAGGATCCCTACCCCACTCTCCTTTGACTGGAGGAATACACCAAACAAAGACCTCAACTCCTCGCCAGTACAGAGACTGCTGGGAAGGAGCACCAGGAGTCTCCTGCCAACTTCAGCAAGATTACTGAAACCCAAACTTCCAAAGCCTGTTGAGGAACTCGTAGCAAAGAAAAGAGTGAAAGAAGCACACTACTACAACAGAGGGGCCAAACAACTGGCAGTGCTCAAACAAGGAGACATAGTAAAAATGAGACTAGATCCAAGAATCCCAAAATGCTGTGGAAGAAGGCAACATGCCTCAAGGAAGTTACAATAAGATTCTATGAAGTAATGCTCAAAGGGAAGAGATGCAGGAGAAACAAAAAGGATCTGATAAAGACACAAGAAAGTCTTGAAGTGGATAGCCATGTAGAGAAACTGGATGAGCCACCCCTCGCCTCTGTCAAAGAGTCAGAGCCAGTCAGGCAGGGCACATCTTTGCCAGAGGATACAGCTCTGGGACAACCAGAGACCCCCAGAAGACCTCCAGAGAGCCCACAGCCCACAGCCAACTAAAAGAAGATCCACCAGAAGGCACGTAATTAAGAACCCAATCCATTTCAAGGACCACTTCCAGCCATGAGGTGTGCAGTCAGCAGAACTGTTACTTATGTTAGTATGGGCTTTATGTGGGGCAGTTAAATTTACCTCTGTAGACTTCCTGAATTCATTATTTTACTGAATTTCATTTAGGGTAGTCAAATTTGCCTCTGTGGACTTATTATTTTACTTACCTAATTGTTACATTTTTTGTTTGTTGCCACTCAGGGCTTGTGCCATGTTTCAATGGAAGAGGAGGATATGTAACAATATTATAAGATAGCAGCCTGGTTAGCCAGTGCTGATGTGAGCTAGCAAACACAGTCGTTGTATGTATGACTTTTCAGAACTACAGATTTAAATACTTTTCAGAACTACAGATTTAAATAAATAGATTTACCGAACCTTCATAAAGCCATTCTTGTGTTCTCTTATGCCTCAAGATCTTTACAGCAGGTTGCTGTCCTACATCTGACAGATGCATATTGAGGTCCCTCACAAATAATGAAAGGCATTCCAGGTGTGAACACTTCCCCATTCAACAACTTTTACGCCTCTAGAGCTTGATGTACAACTTACAATTTCTTAATTTTCTTCTGTAAATAAATGCAGGCACATGCCTGATTGGTAGATAAAAGGTAAAGTCTACATACGAGCCAGTCCAGAGCATATCCTGGTTTCTGTAGCATGAAGGGACTAGTAGTATCTCTATTCCTCCCCCTGGATGGGATGCTAGTCCATTACAAGGTTACCCCCAGCATTACGTTCGCTGGAACCCATTCATACCCCTGGGTGGAGAGAGGCACTGTGAGATTAAAGTGTGCTTTCACACTTTTGTCTAACACCTCCTAACCCCACCCTCTCCCTCAGGCTTGTAAGCTAAGAAAATAGTCGCTGATTACTAAGATTTTCATTGAGCCAGTCATTATATTTCCCTAGAGGCATGGATCAAAATTCTTGTCCCAGCTTTTCGCAATCCCTTGAATGCAGGGCTACTAAGCATTGCATTTACAAAATGGTGGACACGGAAAGAGAACATGCTAAACAAGTGCTCAAAATAAGATTTTATTTCAAATACTTTACTTGTAATAGTGACACTGATACTCAAGGTGTCAGGAATTTATTTCAAAGTTTTCAATTAGATGGTTCAGTGTGGTTCCAATACTGAGTGATCGCCCACCAAAAACTATCCAGAAATCACCTGTTATTCATCTGGTGTATTTCACCAGCAGCTGTCACTTAGCGACAACGTTTTGAGAAGACACCATGCCTTTGGAATTCCAGTCTGAAAAACTCCTCTTGTCCTTGGAATTCCAAAATGCTGTCCATATTATAAGTATGGATATTTTCTAGGATTGCCCATTAATTGCACAATGTTTGATACTGTAAACATACATTTCAACTTTCAACATTACTTCTAGTGCAGTTTTATATTTGCAATTACCATATAACAAGTCTGGAGAGCAAAGTTACAGTTTACTGTATAGGCTATCAAACTCAATTCATTCATGCACATGACATGCACATGAAATCCACTATGAATGTGTACTAACTTAAGACAGAACTATAAATTGTTGCAAACAATCAACAATAGACTCTTTAAACTCCACTTACAATCTAAATGTAACTGACACAAACAGGATATGTTGGTTTCTCATGAGCCAATTTGCTCATAATTTATTCCAACATTATGCATTTCCACAAAATATCCATATCTTCCCCACTACAGGAATTTTTTTCAAGACCTTCTGGAAATTCTAGTTAAGCTTGACACATTCCTTTCAATGGTTTGGCCTTAGAGAACCCCCTAACCCCAGGAAATTCCAATCCCTTCTGTGGGGGGAATATGGATATATTTGCACCTTTAGGGATTCTCTCGAGACATCATTCTAACAACATAACATAACATTGAGAGAAAAAAATGCAAAACAGCACTGATGTAATTTTCTTTAGGCTAGTAACTATGTCTAACCTGGACAGGGGATTAAAGACCAAAGAAAGAAGGTCCAGAAGTGGGAACCAATCCTGCTGCAGTTTTGTCACACACAATTCCACAAGTTTCTCAGTATTCTTCAGAATTGCTTTCTGTTAAATCAGTTCAATATGTGGTTAATACTCATCATTATGTCCTTTTAACATACATTATACATTTATTAAGATAATACACCACTTGCACAATTCATTAGAAGCTGGTCTGGGACCTAAGTGCATGTTCTCAATGGTGAGGACATTGATGACGTACAGTACTACCAGAAAGCATCACCCATTTGCTATGATTTTGCTTTGGCTGATTTACAGATCAATTCCGCATACTTCAAAAATAAGTCCGCAATGGGTACTTGAACACTGGCTTAAATTTACTTTTCTCCTATTGACAGTTAGAGATTTATTTGAAATGCAGTATTTGCGAGTAAAAGAGCTACAAGCCAGAAGGCAATCCCTGTAAAGATTAAGGTTAGTATAAAAAATAACAAATTAGATCATGTAGATTTTTAGATTGCTGATATCAACATAGATGGGCCATTTTAAACTGAAAGCAGGAAGTCTTATTGACAGCAGACTTTGTTTACAGATGTCAAATTAACATGAAGATGAAGTCTCAAGATCAGCAACTGAAAATTCACCAATAAGTTCCAAATAGATGCATTGTCAATGATGTTAAATTTCACTGGGGTTCTGATTATTTTTGCTCTGACTAAAGAAATATAAATATGTTGAATAACAAAAGTCAATTTGCATAGATGATATAGATTCTTTTGTCAAAATGATACTGTAAGTACAATAAAAATAAAGTAACATTTGTCCATACATATAGAAGCTTCTCATAGATTGTTGTAAAATTACATGTATAATTATGTTGATCAATGGGTAATGGTTTACATAATGTTTTCTGGAAAATGATTGTCTGACAAACAGTAAAGATCTAATGGAGTGCTCCACTTCCCATTGCTAGGTGTGCCTGACATTGGCTGTCCACTACTTCCTTGTGCTCACAAGGCACTGTTCAGATATCTCTCACTGTTGTTTGTATTAGAATTGTTTTGTGCCAAATTTAATTCAAAATGTAAGTTTACCTCCTATAGTATCTGTAGGCAAATGTGAAGTGCTGTTGATGGTGAATTTGCGTTTGACATTAAATATGGAACTCAATGCTCCTTTGATAATTTAGATCTGTTAAAAACTCTATTGGTATTGCATTGCATTACATTACACACAATAATTATTCTTCTGCATTGCATTGCAGTACAGTGCAGTGCACTATAGTACAGAGCATGTCCCATGCAATTTATACTAAATACTAGCAGAGCCTGGATATGATAATAGCTTGCATTTGCAAAACAACCCCAGTATCACCAAGGAAACTCACCCAGCAATACCTGAATGAAAAAACAAGAAGAAACAGAAACTCGCAACAGAACGCTCCCCAAAAATTATTCAGAACAGGAAAAATAGCAACAGCACTATACGCACAGCAAGTTTTCGCCAAGTGACTGCCTTCAACCAATGGTGCCCAGAACAAGAGATAGACAATAATGTATTTCCTTTCTTGACAGTCACCTGTCACTCTTAATAATACCATGGACAACGTTACAAGATTTTATGACGGCTTAGTGTGGGTTATACTACATATAAGCCTGCACTATAATTACATGGTGGCTTGAAGATGAGAATTTTATTTTCTTGTGTTAAAAACAACACTTGACAAAGAAAAGCGAGTGGGCAAAAGAGTGCCTTTATCACTCAAAAATAAAATTCATATCCTTAGGCCACCACATAATACCCTCTATGCACAACTGTATGTATATAGTCTACTACTCAGAATTCCTGAAGTCTAACTGGGATAGGCCATGTTCAATACAGTCAAACCTCCCATAAGCACTTACAAGAGGTGATCACTTACAAGAGCTTAGACCATGTTGGGTAACTGCAGAGACTTACTCCATGTTTTAAATGTTTTATTCTAATGTGAAAAGTCAATTCAGATAAAAAAATCAATACTATCAATTGGGAAATTTCCATCTCTTTTACTACCCAGAATGCGATGTTACAACACCTTATTATCCAATTTTCCCTCCACTGTCTGTCAAGTGGTCACTTGTGGGAGGTCAAACTTGTAGCACTAAAAGTGTTTGTCATTACTTATAAGAGGTGGTTGCTTACAAGAGGTAACAAACATTTTTTTTATAGTGATTTGACTTGGAAACTCTTGGGTTTTTGGAAAACTGGTTGCCAAGAAGAGGTGGTCACTCACCAGAGGTGCTGTCAGATGAAGGTTTGACTGCATCAATATTCTAATATGAATTTAAGGCTTTCAGGTAAAAATTTCCAATTTTTGGAGTTTTTTTTCTCTTATAATTCCCAAAAGAGACTTGGAAACAAAGAAAACACCACCAAATATAGAAGTTTGTCCTGAAAGCCTTGTAGCCATGTCAGAATATTGATAAAGTAGAGCCCTGCTCCATGCCACCCTGTTAACAGGGCCACCTTATTATTATGACCACTGTATTCTGGCTCAACCTTATGTGCCTACTGGTGTGCAAAAACTGAATGATGACTCTGGCTTAAACTAAAGTTCAGTCAGTCATTTCCATATTTACAAAACCCATTTAATACGGCCACCCCGTTAATCCGGCCTGATTTTTGTGGCCTGTTGGTGACCAGATTAACAGGGTTCCACTATATATCAAACGTGGTGTTTCCTTAGCCTACGTCCCCAAAAAGAAACAAAAAAGTTAACTCACATGAATGTCATACTTCCATCCATTGACAGCCTCATCATTGAGAATTTTATGAAATGATGTGGTTAATCCATCCCTGAAGAACCTCTGACACTCTTCACTCTTAGTATCCAATCCTGTTAAATTGATTGTCAACTATCAAATTTCGGTTCAGCTAAGATACACACTGCTTATTATTACACTGTATGAGCAGAGTTTTATTATCACAATCCTGTAAACAGCTATCATAAATAACTAATTAACCCATTAATGCCTGTGCTGCCCATAATCGCCTGAAAAAAGTACATGGGGACAACTGTCTGTCTTACCCTCCCTGAAGACCTTTTGGTTATTTAATTGTTCTGTTGTTCTTGATGACAAATAAACCATTCAGAATGAACTTTCTGAGCATATTTCTAGAGAACTTTAGAGGTGCTAGAAAGACTGTTTTCTCCTTCAAATTGTGTGCTTGAAAAGGGCAGGTGATCATGGCACATGGGCCAAATCTAAAAACTTGCAAGGTCTTGTTTTCATTTCTAACATGGAGAAATTACTGCTGGAATTTAAAATACCAAGAAAATATACAAATCAATGTTTAGGTGGCCTCAGAATGGAAGATCAAGGTATACAGAGTCCTCAAATCTTTCTAGTGAAGAATGTTTTCATCCTACAACTGCAACAAAAACATGATAACCTGAGCGCTTTCAAGTGAGTTTTGAATACAGATAGAGATAGGATAGGATACAGATAGGAGATTTAAAGCAGCATTTCAGACAAAAAATGGTATTAATTAATTAGAACTGATATTAATTAATTAGAACTCATGCTAGAAACATGGAATCGAGGGTACTGATTTGAATTTTCAATTAAAGACGGCGTCTTTAGATAATGTCGTATTTATTGATCGTCGTATAATGGGTAAACACATTCTTGATCTCATTGACACACAAAAGTTTCTCCTCAGCCCTCCTCATCCCCAGATGGTCGATTGCCCTCACCTTTGCTGGCAATACAGTTATGTTTAATTTACTTATCACTTAGATAGTGCAGGTCCACATCAGGACTTTTGTCTTGCCAATTTTGTAGTTGTAAAACCTGCTTTACCATATGTATGTATGCATGTATATATGCATGTATGTATGTATGCATGTATATATGCATGTATGCATGTATGCATGCATGTATGCATGCATGTATGTGTTTATGCGTGTATACGTACATGCATGTATGCATGTATGCATGCATGCATGTATGCATGCGTTTACGTGTGTATATGTGCATGCATGCATGTATGCATGTATGTATGTATGTTTTTGGACCTTTATTTTCTGGAAATTTACAGCCACTATTAATAAATTTTCCCTGTTCCAAGTCTTGGTTGAAAATGTGAGAAAATGAAGAACATTATTTTCTCAAAAAATACCACATAGTTTGAAACAACAATTGGTACTGCAATTTGTATAGAGAATAACAAAAACTTTGGCCATTGTATTTGTGCAGTTTTCTAGATTAATTGTACCCAGTCTTCCGGTCAGTCTTCATGCTCACAAAGCTAAAGGGGTTTATGGGACAAAAACCTATCTAAATAGACACATAAAATTAAAAATAACACCAAATAATACACCAAAAAAATGGTGTCCGGAAACAATCTGACAGTCCAAAAACAATCTGACTCTTGTTATGTGTTTATAGAGCAGTCTTCACTGCTCATGGGGAATGGGGAAAACCAAGGGAAATGAATGGGGTAAGACCACGGGTATGTATCCTTTGCCACTGTCGGCTGAAGTTTTCTTGTCTTCAAGAAATGCTGCTTTTGTCTTCTCCTTAAAATGCATTATTTGTCTTCAAATAAAATTTTATGCAATAATTTAGCCTTACATAGTTTATGAATACAGTGATGTGGAAAGAGGCTAGAAACATGGAATCGAGGGTACTGATTTGAATTTTGAATTCAAGATGGCATCTTTAGGTAATGTCGTATTTATCAATCGTCGTATAATGGCATGACATGTTCTTGATCTCATTGACACACAAAACTTTCTCCTCAGCCCTCCTCCTCCCCATTTCTGCCGCTTTCTTGTTCTATGGTTTGTATGTTCCAGGCGGTTGATTGCCCTCACCTTCGCTGGCAATACAGTTATGTTTAATTCTTCTGTTGTATTTGTATTGGATTTTCAGAGTTCATTAAACTGGCTACATGCAAAATTTCACATGGTCATTTTTTCTCCAACATGTTGTTTGTATTGTCTTTTCAAACAGAGCAAAGCACATATTTCATTGACTAAGGTTTGCCATTTTGTGGGTGGATTGAAGCATAAAAACCTTTCTTTTCTACAAAACTTGTGACCTTTTTAATAGTTTACTTCAATTTTTGGGAAACGTTTTTAGCAACCTTTTTGTTTTGCTTAATTAACAGAAGTAGCAGTGTTGAGGTATTGTGTAAACTTTAGTGTCCAGGCATTCTGTAGAAAGTTTTATTTTTCATATGTTGCCTTATAAATTGCTCATTTGAACAGGTATATCGTACATTTTTGATGCCCACTTTTCAAATCCTGGCTAAAAGCCTGAACCTTTACTATGGAGTAAAAAATAATAATTTGTTGCTTACTTGAAAGTCTTTTTAAAATAAAGAGGAATGGCATTTTCCTTTTTAGAATATCTTTTTGACTTGGAAAATATTTATTATTTTCCAAGTTGTAGTGTTTGGGCAAATTCACTCCATCACTTCCCGTTAAACATTTGGAAACCCGGGGGGGGGAGATATTCTTGATTCGGTATTTTATTGTCAAAGAGGAACTTTTTATGACATCATCATCACTTTCCTCATTGGCATAATACAAAAACGTGAATATCTCTAAAACGAAAAAAGATATTCCAAAAAGGAAAATGCCACTCCACTTTACTTTCAAAAGCCTTTAAAATAAACAGCATTTATTTTTTACTTCATAGGCGCTTTAAGTGAATTAATTCCCCTTACCTGCTCGGCAAAGTTTGATAGATGCTTCCAAAAGTACCTCCAGTTCTCCTTTAGGAAGAACGGGTACCACCCAGCGTGGTCTGTTGATCATTTCATCCAATTTAGACAGTTCAGAAAGAGGAAATGCTACTTCACCATTAGGCAGCAAAAGACTTGCACTATCATCACTCTGCACAGCAGAGTTGTCATTGTCAGGTTGTTGTTGACTTGTTTCACTTGACTGGCTACCTTGCTGTATGGATGTAGTACTGTTTGGGGCCACCACATCTCCATTGGTCCCTCCACGTACAGATATTGTCATTTTGGTACAATGGAATGTCAAGTGTCATGTAACAACCATTGATGTGTCCAAACATTAATGTAGTATATAAGAAAATATCACTTTTCTTAGCCACAGTAAAAAAATACCACCACTATATCCTTTGTTTAAGTGCAAGTATGTGGATGTCCTGCAACCATAAGAAAGGTATCACTAATTCACTCAAGTCTAATAATCAGGTAAATCCTTAAACAAATATTAAATAAACACTAGCAAGGCAATCTCAGAGAGTAAAGACGGGGATGTTCAGCTCTGACACAGAGACATCACGGAACTCCCAACCCCTGCCATTCACTCCCAGTATTTTTCAATTTTCGTCATTTCTACTTCATGTGATTTACCATTGGTTAATAACTGGGAAAGATGAGCTAACTGTCAATCTCTTATATTTGATGAAGAGTGATTACATTAGAAAAGGGGGGGGGGCTGGCAGTGTGGAAAATAGCGACGGCAAACTGTTTCATGTCCGCCTCCGAATGTAAGTTTTTGAATGCTGTTTGAATTAATGCTGAATTAATATTTTCCAACTTTTCAGACTAGCTGTATATTTAAACTTGAGCTTACATTAAATAAGCTTTTTTATCTAAAGTTTTGTCCGCCTTAATTTACTTATGAAATGCTGCATTTACTGTATGATTTTGTTGTAATATGTTGAGTTTGAAGACTTTCTACGAGTGATTGAAGTCATGAAAATTGGAAGGTCGTTTCAGATCACTCAAAAAATTTGTATGTTTCAATAATGCTGTTATAGCGGAGGTTTTGGAAACCTCTATTTCTTACTGTTTAGTACCAGTTTGAACTCTCAAATTTGAAAGCATTTTTCTGCTTGAGCTTTTGTGCAGGAATGCCCAAAATGGAATTGCTGGCCATGGGCACAGACTCAAAGTAACCTTTTACTAGGTTGGCGTATTTAATTTCATTTACGACCTTTGTTGACAATTTCTTGACCCGTGGGAATAAAGAAAGCAATAATTATTTATGCTCACATGTTTTGGCTTATACTGGTGATAAGTCAGGATCAGTTTTATTTGTGATGGAAGAAAACTGTCATACTTCTGGAAATCAAAATAGGGCTGTCATAACTTTATCTGCAAAGGGAGATATGAAATAGACCCCAGGGAAAGTAAATGAGCCATGTTACCTGTATGTGTGTGCTAGCTGGTAATGAGGCAGGCAGGCAAAATGGTCATTAATCCAGAAAACTGACTTAAGCTTGGACAAACCTGAGTCAACAGAACCTCCACAATGTTGAAATAGGCCAGTTTTGACACTACGCTCCAAGGCTTTGGAGAATAACAAGAAGTGGTATCAAGTGGAAGGGATATGTGTTTTATTCTTTTAAGGCAAAGAGATGAGTAAGGATTTAAACACATCAAATTCGGCCTAAGTGTTCCCTATCAGTGGCTAGTTCCTGCAGTAATGAAAGGAAAGTTACATAAGACAAGGAAGGCTAAAGTTAAGTCAAATGAATGCAGTCTCCAATAGCATTTGTCTCAAATGGTAATTCTCTCTGCAACAGAGGAAGATAAACTGTTTCAGAGGCAGCAAAAAAATATAGTACCAGGGACTACAGAAAAGGCGACAAAATGAGGTAGCATATTCAATCTTCCTGCTCACAATATCTCAACTACTTGACTGAGCCTATTATTTAAACAGTTTAGTAAGTCTAGAAGATCAAAACAAAAGTTAGAGGATGATTATCAAGAAACAAAAACATATTAAATGATTAGTTTCAAGTATGGACCAAATAGGTGGTGATGATTCACAATTCTTTTGAGGGACCTCTCCAATATTTACTTTGGTAAATGATGCCAGATGCTTATGTAGTGACAAGTCATTAAGTGAGAGGCAAAATCTTCAACCCTAATGTAACAGAAAAGCCTTGCACCTGATATATATAACTCAAAATGCCGTCCAAAAAAAACCCTTGCCAACATGGAGTCCAGAAATACAATAATACTTCGGTTTATCCCTTCGATATTACACCACTACACACAAAAATGCTCGAATGAAATAGTACACCATGATGACTGCAATCTGGCTCACACTGAAATAAACATTGATCCACATTGCTTCGTAGTGTCTTCTTTGCGGTGTGGTTAGTCAATTTCTTCTTGCTTGTTTCCAGGTGTGTTCTATTATCAATGCTGTTTACACCTAGCCGTTGTTTCTTGTACCAGACATTGGTTTTAGGGTTTTCAATTATGGCAAGGTAAAAAGGACCTTTGTCTCACAGCTCTTGAGGACGTCTGCTAAGGTACTGCTTCAGCAAGTCAACAGGACATTTCTGAACGCCAGTAGTGAACATTTTTGGCAGAACACTACGATGTTTTGTGTTCAGTCCGCCCTGCCTCGTCTTTGCAGGGTTTTCTTCAAATGTGACAAACTCAGTGCCACTGTTGTCCTCCTCGACTTCCATTGAATGGTGTTCCTGTCTTCCCCTCAGGCTGAAATGTTGAGTCAAGATCCACCACATAATTTGGGAATGAACTCTTGGACTGCAGTTGCCGAGACTTTGCTTACTCCATAGCATTTCTTCCTCCTCTGTTGTCAGTGCGTTCGCGGCGTTGGGTCTCTTGCCTTTCCCTTGTTGACGGAGACACTTCACTTTTCCTTCAAGTACCAACTTTATCTGGTGAAACTCTCTGCCTCGTTTAATATAATACTTGTAAATAGCGGTCGAGGGCTGCCAGCGTGGATTTTAAACTCTCAGGTTTGTCCTCAAACCCGTCTTTAGTACGGATTTCTGTGTAGAAGATTTGTAACATTTTATCGAGTTGTTCGTGCTTGTGTTCTTCCAGTTTTGGGTTTAGTTTTCTTTCAGTCGCCCATGTTTGCCAGACATTCAACCAGGTCTGTGCAGCTTTCAACGTATTTTTGTTTTTCGCATTTTCTTCAAGTTGCTCAACAATGTTTTGGTTTGACAAAGCAAACCGACTATCGGCCATTTTTTTCACTTTGGTGTTCAAATTTGGCGCTTCCCCTGTGTTTCCATAGCAACTTCCATATTGCACTCTATAACCTGGATTGCACTCTATAACCTATTTATGCATTCGCCTTTGGCCAATCAGAAACAAGATATTTTGTTGAGTATATAATAATAACAATTATAATAATAATAATCCATAATAACTGTCCATATTAAAAAGGTATCTGTAGAACAGAGTTCCACTGCAAAGGCCTTCTTCTCCACTATCAAAGTCAAGTTGATACCCATTACAAATTAATGATCTCTTCTCATAACTAAGTTAAACCATGCCCACTGTCTTTCATCCCTACCAGACCTACTTGCTGAAGAATAAGACAACTTAAGAGGGATTTTCTTTAAACTGAAGCACCCAGAGAAGCTCATTAATTCCACCATAACTAGATTCATCCAGTCACAAAATCAATAGCAAGTTTGCAAATGTTCAAGGAAATGCACTTGTTCGGGCTATTTTGCCATTCAAGGATCAAGAATCAACCAATGTTGTGCAGAGACAGCTGTCTGATCTTGAAAACAAACAGCGATCTCTGCCCAGTCTTCACAAGCAAGAAAATTGCCGACAACATCAAAGTAGCAGCCGGGCCAAACCACCATTAATAAATCAACAATGCATTGTTTACAAATTCAAATGCAATCTGTGTTGGCTATATTCCTTGACATCTTTTTCAACACATTGATGAACACAAGCACTATTGGAAAACACCTCCATAACACCCACTTAATTAGTGCTTAGTGTTTGCTTTTCTAAAAGGCATAAAGGCGAATAAGTTCTGAGAAAATCTAGGAAGAACAAAATTGCCAACGTCAGCATTTTATTTGAGATTCAAGGCCAATTACCTTGGAAAAATACATGGCTACCCCCAGTTTTCTTTGTAGATTCTGATAGCCCTTGCTAAAATCTGCTTTTTTCATATGGCCCTAATTTGGCAAAAAGACCTTCGTATTTAATTGGAACAGTCCTTAAGAATGGGGTTACACAGCTATCTCTCCTAAGTTAAGATAATAACTAAGGGTAGCAGCAGACCTAAATATAACAGCATTGGTTGAGGTCACACTTAGCAGTTTACTAAGGTAAAAACCCTTAACTATGGTATAAAAAGGATAAACAAAGTGTACCATGGTAAAACACATAAGCTGACTTTTACACTTCCCAGGTGGTTCCTTGTCACAAGAGTGCTACTCAAATGTCGAGTTGATGACAGACAGGAGTTCCTTCGCACGAGTCTTAACACAACAACTTAATTTTTCATGACTGCACCATGGATCGTCAACCTGTTGTAGCTTCAATTGTGGCTTATTTGTTTTGCCATAGCCTAAAAACGGAAAATCACTGTTTTTAAATTAGCGTTCGTCGATTTCTGAATGAACATATTCATTCCTATTATTCACAAAATTATAGTTGTACTTCAAACGAATAAAATGAAAATTACTTTCCGAGAATTGTGCGAAAAGTTTTCCAACATGGCAAAGAACGCTCCAAAGGTCACAAAAATCCACTAGAGTGATAGTCAAAAGATTGTGCGTGAAGGAGATCAAAAGCACATGTATATAGTGGGCGCACGGAAATTCAGCAAAGTCACGAAATGCTTCTCAAAATTCATGACAAGATGTCACCTAAATAAACAAAGTTTAGATAAACGCGCGATAAACCAAGCTTTTTGAGATGGTTTTACTATAGTAAACTATGCTTTCATCCTACTGCCATTACTAACGCAACAGACTAGACTTGCGTTTACCATGGTGAAGTGAGAAAAGGCGGTCACATTGAAAAACCAATTTACCATGGTAAACTTCTGTTTACTATGGTAAAAAAGCTCAAGTGTGACCTCAACCATTATCATGTTCTGAATACAAGTGATAATAATTACATGTTTACATTTTGCAAAGAATGACATCTCTCAAACACTGACAGTTAATAATCAGTCTTTTCAAATTTCAGTAATTACTTGTCTTATTGTGACTAATGGAATATAGTTTAAAACATACACAAACAAAAATTCAAACAAGACGGTGGACATGGGTCATCTAGAGCCTGCCGATATGGTCGATTGGACCGAACAAAATGTTAGTATAGGATAGATCATTTCGTCACATAATAAGCTTATTGTAAAAACAAACCCAGCAAATTTCAACCAACCAAATTGGAGCTCACTGAAGCTATAGAGCTTAATGACTCACCACAACCTCGACCTAAAAATGAAAACGATTTCCAAAGTTTCCTGCTGTTTTCAAAACTGACAGGAAATGCAAGAACATGCAAAGTTGAAACTGCATATGGCTTTCATATCAAGCCAAAATCACCCGCAAAGAAAAATTTAAATCCTACCTCGTTTCACGGGAAGAATCTCACATAGCAGAAAATTTGTAAACCTATACAAAAGAGACGATGGGTAGCTTGAGATTAATTTTCCTGCCCTTATAATCTGCAGAAAACTCTTGTGTTTTGCATGTGGAGCAGAATCCTCCTCGACGGAATGCACATGCGCAGTTGTTCCCTAAGTCACGTGTTTGTCAGTGTCCTGAACTCGTCCCCATGTTCTTTCCGTCCCTAGTATATCAAAAAGGCTGGCGGCTAGCAAGACTTGCCACAAGTCGACCAATTTCATTTCTCGAGCCCTTACTTCTCGAGTCGACCTTATTTCTTTTTTCGAGCGTTTATTTCTCGAGCGATGAAGTCGCGAGGGCGAGTGCGAGCAACGGTGAAACCAAGAATTAGTGGAAAGGACTTTTAGAAAGTCTAGAGGCTAGCCATTCTTTGGGCTCACCATGCAATCGTGAAGAACCCAAAAAATGGCTGCGTAAGAGGCTAAGCGGGAGCTAAAATGAAGTAACAGAGAATTAACTCTAAAGTGTAAATTTTAGTGCTAATTTAATCCATGAATAACCCACTGGGCGTTAGCCCTAGAAAAGGGAATCAGGGAATCCGGAGGTCGTGGGTTCGATTCCCACCGAGGTCAAACGATTGTTTCTTTACCTCGTGTGGTTCCCTGATTCCCTTTACTAGGGCTAACGCCCAGTGGGTTATTCATGGGTTAAATTAGCACTAAAATTTACACTTCAGAGTAAATTCTCTGTTACTTCATTTGTGTTCATAGTGCTACGCGGCACAACATTCATAAGCGGGAGCTAATCTTACCTGATTCTCAGACGGGCATGGTCGTTCGCGGCCCCGCACTATCTCACTCCCTCTCTCGAAGAGAAAGAGAGTGCGTGGCTGCAAACGACCTGAACCGTCTGAGACTGAGAATCAGGCTAGGAAGAGGCGAGTCAATGAAAAAGGCTGAACTGACTTTAACGAATCTTGTAATATCGGCAAGACCACAACGACAAACCAGTGCAAAAGGGTGCCGGATCTGTGGAGACCTGGATCAGTTAAAATCAAAAGATACTATGCAAAAACCCCGGTAGACTAAAATTAAAACAAGTACAATATATTTGCCGTTAACACCCTGATGTTAACACCCTCGTTGAATGGTGTATCTGGATCTATTCATACGAACAGGCCGATTCAACAAAACAGTGACCACAGTCCTATTGAGGACTTGGATGGTTTAGATTTATCAACTGGGTTGATAATGTGAATAACAATTGCTAGCCTGCGAACGCAGACGTATTTTCGGCTGTCACTGGTTCCGCCGAAAATTTTTCGGCGGGCACATGACAAGCGACAGCCGAAAATACGTCTTCGTTCGCATGATCGCAGGCTAAACAATTGGCCACCGTAAAGAAATTCGAAATCTGGCGTTTCGAGCGTTAGCCCTTCGTCAGAGCGAATAGAAGAATTGTCGGTTTTTGTGTGGTTCTTATATACAGAAAGATGGAGCTACGCTGTTGGTTGGTGCATGATAACGTGAGAAGAAAGACAACAGCATAAATAAGATAAGTTGAATGAAAAGCGTTCGTTGATACTGAACAGCTTTCAGTGCTTCCTTGATGTAGGGAGAGGCCGCAGACTGTCACATGTTGTTTAGATTGATTGGGGAGATTCAAGTGTCTCGCGACGCGAGACCGATTTAGACGCGTTTTTTGTTGCATTTCAGGTATTTCTCTACGTCACGAAGGTGTTCTTAGAATCGGTTGCCTAGTGGTCTCTCAGGGAGAGCTTACCATTTACAAAAACCATCCGGTTGGAAATTTCAGGCATAAACATTAAACACTTAAATGCGACGTTGCGGGAGAGGGAATCGCAGAAACGTCTGTCCACATCAGCTAGAGAGACTTATAAGAGCAGAAAAATAACATCATCACAAATCAAAGCCCAAATTTTCTGAAGCTTCCCAAAAGGAATGGCGGGAACCATTTGACCTTCGAACTGGAATTTCCGGTTTTCCCGTGTAAATGGTAAGTACCCCCTGTTTCGTCGATGTACAACTGTTTTTCAAAGAGTGCAAGTCACGCAGTAGATGACATTGATTGAGGTACAGGTGAAGGGAGAGGTACTTTAGGAATTTCTGGGTGGGGATGTGCCGCTGGATAATCCAACCGTCACTTCTGAGGATGTATGTTGAGGCATACGAAACGTTAAGTAATTAATCAAAGCTTTTGTGTGTGTATATTATTTCTGTTAAAGTTGAAATGGCCGAAGAATAAGAGTTTATAATTCAGCTGAATTTTGCTACCTTATACTAGAGTAAGCTCCTCAAATCACTCGTATCCTAGACTACCCCTGTTTTCCAGAAACTGATTTTTGACAGTTAATAATATCAAGTAGCATTTTTATGATTGTCATGTATCAACGCTGTTAAGGCTGAGTCGTGAAAATTTCTTGCCGATTTCATTCTTTTTATATTTTTGAGTAGCAATTCCTTGTTTCCTTAGTTTCGTGAAAAATGATACCGTATTCTAGACCAAAACGCTCTGATTCAAATACCCTATGCTAGGGTAAACTGCTTGAAAACCATACCCTTCACAGCGGCACATGCCTATATAGCCCATATTATGGCAGTACCCCCCGAAGGGGGG
>CM042755.1:9862043-9869543 GCA_022496165.2 Catalaphyllia jardinei
ACTTTTATATAATAACCCAAGTTATTCTCGCATTTTGATTGGTTCTCGCCTATGATCTATTAGGGGACAGATGCACGATTGACGTCATCATTACAAAGTTTTGTGAATTAGGATGATATTTTACGTGACTGGGCAAAGGATAAGGTACAAAAAAGTCTTGCCGAGGAATTGAACAGGTTTGAGAAGCCAGAAAACGAAAGATAAAGGCGTTTCTTTTAAAAAAATGATACAGAAATATTTTTCTAGCAGCCTTAGTCGGCAGTTGAGCGCGACTAAACCACGCACAAACTTGGTCTTGGTAAGCCGAGAACCACTCCGTTATCTCAAATTTAACAAACCCAATAAACAAAATGTTTCTGAGATTAATTTATTTAAAAAATTAACTTTTCCAAGTGTCAAAACAACTGCGGACTCACTGATTGATGTCAGGAATGAGACAAAAAAAAAAAATTCCCAATTTTGTACTCAGCGCTAGCTAGTTCTTTTGGCCGCAATCACAGCGAGTTGGACATCTCACGAAAGGTTGACGGCGACGCGCATTCGATAAAACAAACACTTAAGAACCTTTCTACTTATATTTATATAATAACCCAAGTTATTCTCGCATTTTGATTGGTTCCCGCCTATGTTTTTCCCTCTGCCGTTTTAAAATGGCGGAAAGTTTTGAAAGTTAGGATAATATTTTATGTGACTGGACAAAAGATAAGGTACAAAAAGTCTTGCCGAGGCATTCAACAGGTTCGAGAACCCAGAAAACGAAAGATACAGCCGTTTCTTTTAGAAAATGATTCAGAAGTAATTTTCTAGCAGCTTCTGTCGGCAGTCGAGCGAGACTAAACCACGCACAAACTTGGTCTTGGTAAGCCGAGAACCACTGCTTTATATCGAATTTAATAAACCCAATAAACGGAATGTTTCTGAGATTAATTTTTTCAAAAAATTCAACTTTTCCCAGTGTCAAAACAACCGTTTTGATGTCAGGAATGAAACATCAAAACATCACTTCTTAAAATCGGTAAAATAAAATACATAACCTTGCTTTCCGATGCGAATGTTCCTGTCCGTTTCAGGCCACAGCAGCGAGCTAAGTATAGCCAACCACAGCTCAAGGTCAAGAGTATCACAGCTAAATGTGTCTCCAACACTATATCAAGCTGATTTGAGAATCACCAACCACAGAAGACAAAAATCTCCACCGTGATTCACGATCCTTTCATTCAAAACTTGAATCAAATGGCCTCTAGTGACCACAAGTTTTCCGAGACTATTTTTTCAACTCCTGTAATTTTCAAGGCAATGTCTAAGCTTTTCGGCTCACAGGGCTGCTCCAATGTCAAAAACTGACTTGATTATTCCAGCATTTTCTTCAAGATTTGTAGATTTTGCAGTTCAATTCTGCTTTTGCTGTAAGTTTTCATTCCACAAGAAGCGACACTCGAGTCAGGTTTGACAGTGGCGTGATTTTTCTTGACCAATCACAATTGTTTGCTACGCATAGCAACCAATGAAACTGCTTCATTTTGAATGACTTTGCATAGATCACGTCAAATGGCTTTTTTTGGTGCAAAGGCGGGGCAATAGGCCGGCTTTCGCATTTGCCTTTCGCATTATGTTAAAATGTTTTGAAACAAAAAAGGCTTTTCGTTATTATATAAAACAAATAGATTCCATGTTACCATGCGCCTGATTCAGTAATAGATCACAGAAGACGTCAAAATGTGGTAAGAACATTTTTTTTTTTTTTTAACAGCTTTATTGGCATTCTACTCAATTACAATAGTAATAAACGAAAAGTTACACATACATCAGTGACACACGGCTACGCCTTGTGTGCCACTTTTTTGTTCTTACCAAATTTGACGTCATCTGTGATCTATTACTGAACAGACGCACGGCAACATGGAATCTATTTGTTAATTATAACATAGCACGCGCGCTTGTCCTATCTAATTCCCATTGCGTCATCATGAACCAAATCTCTATGGACGCACGGCCGTGCTCCATAAAATGACGTGTGCAATTCATTTCAGCTGCAAAATTCTGTTGCGTTTAGTGCAAGTTCCTTTGTTTAATTAAGTCTCGGCAATGTGAAGATATTCTAAACAATCCTAACCCTACTTCGAGCCTTTGACTTTTGCCTGAGTATTTTGGATTTGCTTGTCTACATTTTCACTGAGTATTTGTACTTTGTTTGGCTACGTTTTAATTATCTTAATTCGAAGAAACGAATTTTTCATTGACAATTTTAGAGAACAGGTTAAGCGTTTTCGTCCAACTGTTGCTTAACTGATTATGGCGTGTTAGGATAATAAAGACCTTTGTTTTCCTTCACCGTGCATTGTGAGAACTAGTTGTAGTCAATCAGAAGTAAAACATGTCAGTTTAGCGAACAAACTTGTTGTCGCCATCTTATAAAAGAATTGGTTCATGCTTTTAGCTGTGCGTATATCGAGTTATGGATGCACTTGGGAAGTTTGGAGAGCACTCAAGAAGCTAGAGTTGCTTCCCGCGTGCATCTGTTACTCAATATATGCACGCTAAGCCATGAACCAATTCTTAAATAACCGCACTTTAAAGATCAAAGTTACCCACACTGTCCGACTCCAAGCGATGCAAAATACAAAGGAAAAGTTGTAAGGGAAGACGGAGTGATTGCAGAATACCTGGCCCAGCCATTTACATGTGTCAGTGTGCTTTGAAGAATGAGGTATATAATAATAGTTGCTATTCTAATTCAATGAGATGCAAATGACTGGGCCGGGTATTCTGCAATTTAGCCGGGAAGGGAGACTAACTCCGTTGCACAATAGATTGTGTGCTAAAATGAAAACTAAAACCACCAAGTGCATTAGCATATGTTATTATATCAGTAAGTCTTTAACAATTAACTAAAAAAACTTGCATCACATTCCATAAATGACGTAATTGCTTTTTGAGTCTTCTACATTTGCATCTAATCAAACACTTCAATAATACAAAAAGGCAATATATTTTGTACTAAATAAAGAGTATAATATTCATATGACTTTCTTTATATTGAAATTTCACCAGCTTTTGGCGAATAAACATCATAGTTTGCGCGCCTTGTGCACAGTCAGCATTTCTGATTACATTTTTTGCATAGCGTGGGTAAGAGTGATTTGTAATCAGAGATTTTTGTTTACCTTGAAGGAAAAGGTCTTTTCATTGACCTTTCAAACGAATATAAATTTACATATGTTCTGAGATGAAATGCAGTGGACCTTTTAAAGCAGTCCTTGATGATTCTTGGCTTACTGTGGATACCCCAACACTTCATCAACACAAACTATATTATTGCACGATCAGTCTTATTTGTCACATAGTGAAAGTGAGCAGTACAAGTTGCGTGATTCGATCAGGACTTGGCCAGTACGCATCAAAGGTTGCGTGATTCAATGTCTGGCCAAGCAAAAGTTTGGTTCAGGTCATTGGCAAAACAAAAATAAACTGCAGGTAGATTGAGAACTGTGCCTCGGCCCCAGGCTGCACGGTTAAAAAGAGTTTCATGCTAACTTAAAATGGTGGATGATGGATCACTGTTGCTCGTGTTAGAGTTAGGCGACGATTTAAATTGTGGGAGCTGTTTCATGCATAGAAATTCAACCTGTACAGCGGCTTTTTTATGTAGACTGTTCCCCAAGATTGCCGGTTGAGTTCAAAGTACCACTTTCAAGTACCACTTTCAAATAAGTAAAAAAGCATTCAAATTCGATTCGAGAAATAGACTGTTTTTGTAACAGCCAAAACACACCCTGCATTCAGCAGCTACATAATTGTTGTTACTGCACATGGATGTATGAGTAACACCAATAAATCTGCTGTCAACAATCCATAAAAGCCTGAAAAGCTACAATGGCGAGTGTTTTCCACCATGTCGGGAAACATGGAAAGTACCAAACAGCAAGGTACTAGCATTGAGAGTGGATCAGAAAAGTCAAATGGAATGGTCAACTTCGATCAGAGTGGTCCAAGTGAGAAAAGTGGTCCACCTCTAAAGGTGGACCAGCTTTTTTGAAACTTTTCTGGGTGGACCAAATCCAAACCATTCAGTGTTAGACCAAAATTTCTGGAAATTTTGGTTGAATGGATTGTGCCCCACATTTATGCCCAGCATGCCCAGTCAATGAAAATCGATCATAAGAAGGCAGTCAATATAATCAATATAAACAGTAATAACATTTTAATTAGTAGCTCAAGCAAATGTTTCAAATTTGGTAATAAATCAAGGCTTTTGAGGAAAAAGTGCATATTTTGGTTTTTGGGTCAATTTTCATTTCTTGCAGGATCAAGCTTATTTTTGGCAGATGGACTTGTTTTGACATGAAAAACATCATTCTGCAACTATTGTTTTTGTTGATTTGCACTTCATTTTCAAGAAATAACAGGGTTTGTTTCTTTATTATTCATATAATTACACTTATCCTTACTGTAGCCTTGTTAGCACAAGTGGTAAGGTGCTGAGCAGGCCGGATTTGAGTTTGTTTTGTCATGGCACTGGTTCAATACGAAGTCAGTCAATTTTTTTCCCCCGGTCTGTTTTCTCTACTTCTCTCAAAAGCGAAAAAATCTATTTTAAAAAAACCGTGCTGTTGAAACTGCCAGAAGTAACTGTTCATTTTCACATTACGTTGACATCCACCTTTGTAGAATTTGCTTCTAAAGATTCCACTTGGAAAACTGAGTTTTTTGCATACTTTATTTCTTGAAAAAAAAAAGCCATAGATCAACAAAAACAATTGAATGGCTTGGTGTAAGACGGACATAAGTAACTTTTTCAGGTGATTTCTTTCTTCCTTCAAAAGTGCCTGAATTTTTGCATGTGCTTTTCAATTAAGTTGAAAAACATTCCCCTGTATCTTTTTTTGGCTGAAATGCTCTTGTTCCGCTTTCTTCTGTTCATTGTGCACGCTTCAATATATTGTTTCTGTTTTTCTCAGAAACAAAGTGCAAACCAGCCAAAAAAAATACAGGGAAATGTTTTACTACTTGATTGACAGATTAGACACATGTCGTGGCATGGCCTTTGACTCCCAAAAGAGTTCCAAAAGTTCTTGATTAATAGTTGAATGTAGTGATTTTCTTTTTCATTTTTCGATGACTTTTGGATGGTATGGCAGCATCTATCTATGGCATTTATAGTCAAAGAAGCAGTGGGGACCATGTCACTCTGTGTGTCAAAAAAAGGTAGAGACCAATGTCTGGTTATGTTAACAGTAACATTTAATGAATGTTCCTAATGTGAATACCAGTTGTTACTTTGGGGATACCCAAAGTTGTAGCATGCAGCAAAGGTTGATTCAATGAAAGCCAAAGAGTGTGTGTTCAACAATTGTTAAGTTCATTTTTAAATCCATTTTATATCAATCAAAAGAGCTTCAAACAATGCACACAGCAGTCCAGTATGTATCGTATTGTAAACACTGTAGTTAGCATGTCTGGTGGTAACAAATCCATATCATTTTAGTTCAGACTCAGGCTTTCATTTAATTTCACATACAGAGTGGCATGGTTCCCATTAGTGTTTAGACCATGAATGTCATAGAGAGATGCTCCTCAGGCCTCAAAATTTTGATTGGCAAATTGAAAAGTAATGTAAGGAGGAAAAAGAAAACCTCTACATTCCACAGTTTAAAGAACTTTTGGACCACTTTCAGGAGTCAAACGCCACAGTCTCTGATATCTGTATTTTGTACTTACTTTATTTCCCTCATTGCATTTGTATATAGTTTCTCAATGATGTGGTTCACCAGGATCTTCAGACACCCCTTTATAATATTATTTTGAAAAAAAAGGATCAAATTTTACCTCTAGTTGTTTGAAAAAATCTTTTGTGACTTATTGCATACAATCCTGTCTCTACATGACAACCATCCATCATCCTTCCATTAATCATCATGACATGATGTAATCCTTTATACTTACTTAGGTCTCCACATAAATGCAAGGTTTTATGGGTCTAGTTGAATGTTTAAGACTATTAAAAAGGGCTATGGAGAGTTAATGGGAACATTTTTGCGCTGATGAAAGAATGAAGTGAAACCATTTTCATGATACATTAATTACTGATGAGATAATCAAGAAATCAGTTAAGTCAAAGGAAAATGCACTTAAACAATTAAAAAGTTTCTCTGAATTCCTCTCCTTTCATCATGAACAAAGCAAATCTCTTGTCCATTATGTTTTTTGCAGCAATTGAAACAAAGCAAGAAAAGCCAAAAATAATCAATGAAAATCAATAAAAATCGATAGTCAGACCTGATCATCGACTTTCATTGATTTCTAATGTTAATCAATTAATTGTTAAGGATTGTATTGATTTGAATTGATTGTATCAGTTGGTTTTCATTGATCAGGCATGCCGGGATTTATAAAGAGGTAACTACACAAACAAGCCAAAGTTACGTTTTGCTTTCTTATTTTGAATCTAATTTACTGTTAGGGGTTGGGGGAAAATGAATTTTGAATAATGGACTGAACTCAATTGCTGTGTATGGGACAATTGTAATTCCAGTTGTCTCTGTGTAATTATTTCTGTTCTGGTGTTATTTTTTATTTTAACATTTATTTTGTATGTATACTCATCTGGTCATTCCCTGGAATCAGTGAGCATTGAGGATTCCATCTTCTAAGGAGGAGTTACATTTTCACTGATTTAGAGTGCTGTTTGTATTGAGATTTTTTCCTGTTGACAGGAGATTAAAGAGGAACAAATACCTGACCAAGAAGCAAATTCTCAGCAAAAGAAGAAAGAGAGAAAGGAAATATTGACGAAAAATCAAAAGCGACGACTTGCAGAGAGAACAAACTACAAAGGAGAAAGAGAAAGAGGCTGGAACTGGGTTGACGTAGTAAAGCATTTAAGCAAAACAGGTGTCAAAGATTCCTGAGAAAACAATTCATTTCACTATTTTGTGAAGCAAATAAACTTACCTCCAATTAAGTAAGCAACAAGTTTATTTTAAGAGCGTGACACAACAGGATCTCTGATCCATAAGTGCTTCTCTACCCAAGTACTTCAGTACGTAAAATACATCTAAAAACAAAAACTATAAATTATGAGAACGAAAAAAAGATATGTACATGAATTGATTGTCTATAAAGTTAAGAACATACGCACATCATGAGCTAAGAATTACTAAGCTCAAAATATTTTTAAGAGCAAATAGTGCTCTTCTTGCACAAATCCAAACGTGCATTCCAGAGTTCAAGTTCGTAGGTAATCGTATAGATATGAAACAATTGGTCCTCCCCATGGCTGTTTTTAAACAATTATTCGATGAGGTTTTTGTGATATCCGGAATAATCAAGGTTGAGGTAAGTGTTATCAGCCGAAGCCAAAGGCTGAGGCTGATAACACTAACCGAGACCTTAATTATTCCGGATATCACAAAAACCGAATATAATAATTGTTTTATTATACATTGTTTTGAAGAAACTAATGACAAACGCATTTTCGCAGCGATCACAGTTTATTTTCAA
>CM042755.1:9874543-9878517 GCA_022496165.2 Catalaphyllia jardinei
CTTTGGTTTCCAGAAGAAACGGTGTTGCTGTCATTGATGTTTATCGGAAGCCAACCTATACTGACAGATATCTGGATTTCTCTTCTCACCATGATAAGAAACACAAAATCAGCACGGCCTCAACCCTTTTGTTTCGGGCATCTAGCCTCCCTAGCAGCCATGAAGGAAAAACATGGGAAACCAACCACGTCAGAGCCGCGTTAGAGGCTCTGACGTGCAGATCAATAACGTTGGTGAAAAAAGCCATCTTCACGATAAACGTTTCGAAAATCGAACAAAGTTTTCAAATCTCCAGCGAGTTCAAGTTGAATAAAGGAATGAGGCTTTCGTTAAAATTTTCGCTTTTATTTTGAACAGATAATAGAGTTTTTCAACCAGGGTTCACCATTAGCGGGCAAGACCGGGCAAGTTTATTGTTTTATTATTGTTTTAGAGCGACACTTCATTAATATGGAGGAGACACTTCATTAGTATGGAGGAAGACACTATATTAGTATGCAGGAATGCATTTTTTCCCTATGTTTTAACAATAGGTGACGTCGTTGACTCGACGGTCGTTATGCATGTCAATGATTTCCCTCGACCTAACTGGACACTTACTCGACAGTAACACGGCTTAAAAACAACATACATAACTACTGCTATGACAAACCCACCACACCAACCACCGTTCACACAAACTTCTCTTTCAGTCCTCTCCTCTGGCGCCTTCCTTTTCTTAGTTTGCTCTTGTTTGCCTCCTTCGCGCACTTTAAACTTCTTTTCGCCTTGAGCTCCTTTCAACAACTCGCTGCTGCTGACAAAGGGGTTCTGTCATGGACAACACGGCTGGCTCCTGCCAATGGCTCTTGACAGTGACTCGGGAAAAAAACTTCTCCCACGACCTTACAATTCAAAACTCCTGAGTCCTCCTTCTTCCAAGAATAGCAACCAACAAAACAAACAAGCTGACTAGTAAAAATAGAACTGTAACCAGGATAAGACAGAGTTTACCACCTCAGGATCGCGATTACTAAAATAAATTTGGTTATCAAAAATGTAAGCGCGTGGACGGAATTTATACGAAAAGGGGTGCGAAAAAATTTGTTAAAGTGTAATACAAAAAGAGGTGTGAAAAAGGAGTGAAAAATGATGTAAAATTACAGTAAAATGGAGTATTGCCTAGGCAACGGCTTGGAGTTATTTTCCGCGTGGAAAGTTTTTGCTGTATGTCATGATTCTAGTGTTTTTCGAACACGGTAATTGCCTTTGTCAATAACACAAGCATTATCGAAGTCAATGGAGTGATTGTTTTGCCACGCATGGTTTGCAACGTTTGAGCCCTTTGCATAGTTCTTAAAAATTTCGTTGGTGTTCCTTTTTTCGGGTTTGAAAACATCTTCCGGTTTCTCCTGTGTAGTTCCATGGGATTTTATAAACAACATTGGATTGGAGATCTGATGGTTGTCTGAACTTCGGAGACGGGAATTCTTGTTGAAGGGTTTTGAATGGTTTGTTGGCAACGCGTATTTTATTTTTACGGAGTAATCTCGTGAGAGGCTCAGTTAGGCCGCTGATGTAGGGGAGGCATGCAAAATCCTTGTGAGTATCAGATGGATCAGCCCATTTGAAAAACATAGAAACCAGTTCTTCTGGCGGGGGAACTGTAGGTGACGGTGGCTTTGTATTAAGGATGGTAGAAATAATAGACGATGGGTAGCCTTCTAAATCTTTGGGAGAAATGCCTAAAGTTCGGTGAAAGCAGAAGAAATATTCAAAATATTTACTAGTCTGTAAGGAAAGAATCTCAAGATGAAATCACTGTGCTTGATCGCTCTTGAAAGTAACGCGAACTAACCCGATTTGGCAGCCCGAGAAGATAGTTGAGAAGTTGAATGGCTCATCGTGCCTTTTGAAGTTTTGCTGGTTTGGAATCACAGCACAAGCAGGCAGGGTTGAGTTTATGCAGTTAAGTCGAAGGGCATTAAATCCATCATTCTGGTGAGCTGTCTGGTACATTCTTCCAAGTTTTAATGGTCATTTTTTGAACATATGACAGCCAAAACACGGCAACCGATCGGCCGTGTAAACTTTGATTTGAACAGATTTTGCATTCGCAGTCTGTAACATATAGTTCGCGTTTAATTTTATTGTACATCTTTTTTAAAAAACAAATTTTGAGAATTTTATTGTAGTAATTAAATGCAAAAATTACCTTGAAAAACGTTTACTGCGTGTTTTGTTGCATAATATTTTGTTGTCTTCGTCTGAGCTCCCTCGACGAGGTCGTCTAGCTCACTAACATCGAGGCATGCAAAGCGCTGTTCTTCTTTCTTTTGCTTTTTTTCAGTAAAAGTTGAGTGAGGTTCAACTTTTACGTTTATTACGCGCGGCTCCTTCACACATCTTCTCTATTTTATTTACGCACGTAAAGCCAGTTAAAGTTAACGTCCTTACGCACCTAAAACTTACGCAACAGTGGAAATACATCGTCTCTATTTTAGGGCTTGTTTGCATGGAGGGGGGAAGGGGTGCCTCAGCTAAAGGGGCTACCCGGCTAACCGAGCTACCCTAGGAGGGCTAACTTCTCGCACATTTCTTTAGAAAACGCATTGAAGCGTTTACATTCTAGACAGGGTAGCCCGCCTACCCGGGGTACCCTGTCTACTTGCCCGAGGGACCCGGCTACACGGGATAGCTTTTTACCATGTAAACATGGGCTATCCCGGCTAACCGAGGTGAAATAAACCACGAAAATATGGCGGCACGGGGTGAGTTGTTTCCTAGTCACCATTTGCCAGTGTTATCTGTCGAACAGAGTGGCAGTCAATCTGAAGAGATTAATGTAATGGGTGAGTCTCAGACAGAGAACAGGCCCGTGCCTGTGTAAGAAGCTGAAATAAGATATAAAAAAGTTTCTTTGGTCGGCCATTTTGTTTGTTGTGCTTAGTGGCCACTCAAAAGATAACTCACGCAGCCCACTAACTGTCTCTGTTAGGTGAGTTGCATGTAAAGGCGGACTATGTGCTATCCCTTCTAGCCGGGTAGCCCGGTTAGCCAGGGCACCCTCCCTCCATGTAAACAGGCCCTTATTTAGGCGCGTAAAGCCAGTTAAAGTTTACGTCCGTACGCACGTAAAAATTACGCGACAGTGGAAATCCTCCTTAAAAGTTGAGCGAGGTTCAACTTTTACGTTTAAGCGCGGCTTTTCACACATCGTCCCTTTTTGGTTTACGCACGTAAAGCCAGTTAAAGTTTACGTCCCTACGCAAGTAAAAATTACGCGACAGTGGAAATCCACTTAAAGCCTATTGCGCGTTCAGTATTCCTGTAAAGCTCTTCGCTAGTAGTAAGAATTTAAAACTAAATCAACAACAATATTGTATTCATTGTCCTTTAGTTTTAAAAAAGAATTGTTAAGTAGCGATACAAAACTAATTGCGATTCGCGACTCCACCCACTACGGAATAAGCTTTTAGTTTTTCCCCACAAATCGTCGATCAATATAATGCGGAATCAAGTGAAGTATGATCCTCGCAGTAAATTTTCCAATTTAAGCAACTGGAAAGAAAAAGCCTGAAAAAAAAATCAGAAATTCGCGAACGTCGGTAACGAAAGCCATGTTGATAGACAGTGAACACAATTTTCCAAACAACGAACTCAAACAAATTATTTCCTAGCAAAGTGATTACGAGAAAGATAACACTTTCGTTAAAATTTGCGCTTTTATTTTGAACAGATAATAGAGTTTTTCAACAAGGGTGAACTATGAGCGGGCAAGTTTAGACAAGCTAATTGTTTTCATTGTTTATTGTTTTCATTAGTATAGAGGATGGCACTTCATTAGAATGGAGGAAGGCACCTCATTAGAATGGAGGAAGGCATTTTACCTAGAAAGTTTGAATATTAATGACTTACCTAGACCTACCTAGACACTTACTCGACC
The DNA here is from genome assembly GCA_022496165.2 of Catalaphyllia jardinei. NCBI lineage: Eukaryota > Metazoa > Cnidaria > Anthozoa > Scleractinia > Caryophylliidae > Catalaphyllia > Catalaphyllia jardinei. Next base: position 9,878,469 of record CM042755.1, read on the forward strand.
GTTATGCATATTAATGATTTTCCTCGACCTAACTCGACACTTACTCGAC
>CM042755.1:9878527-9892018 GCA_022496165.2 Catalaphyllia jardinei
TATGCATATTAATGATTTTCCTCGACCTAACTCGACACTTACTCGACAGTAACGCGGCTTAAAAACAACATACATAACTACTCATAGCAGTTTGTTTGTACTTGGAGGAGTCGTCAAAGGTCAAGGAAAGAACTGAACTGTGTTAAGTAATCTAGTTTTAAATAAGTAGCTTTAGAAGAAGTAGTTTTTTCTTCGTATTTATTTTGTCCACTTATTTGGAAACTAGTAAGAAAAAAGGAACCTTCTTCAAAGGAAGCTTTGAAGATGGACTGGGAGACAATATCTTTGCGTGCACTAAGGATGACAACAGACCAGGAATATCAGTGGAGGAGCGGAAGTTCATTAACATCATGAACAGTTCACTAGCCAAAAATGAATCTGGTAGCTGGGCGGCGTCCGTAAGGACTTTAACAGGCCTCCCAACAACCGAGAAGACGCAGTCAAACGCCTCAAGTCAATTAGACAGACACTTGACAAAAAACCGTTGATGAAACAGCAGTACTTTGACTTCATGCAGAAATTGCTCGAAAAAGATCATGCAAAACCTGTACCAAAAACAAAATTAAGCCCTTCTAAAACCTTCTAAAACCTTCCCAAAACCAGATAAGTTACGTGTGGGGTTTGATTCTGCAGCTGAAACCAAAGGAACGTCCCTGAACAAGGTACTGCTCTCAGGACCTGACAAAAAAACAACCTACTAGGCGTCCTGTTACGCTTCCGGTAAGACATCGTGGCCTTTGTGGCGGACCATTCCTTCCTAGTTCAAGAACAACACAGGGATCTACCGCGATTCATCTGGTACAAGGATGATGATCCAAATGGCGAGCTGACTGAGTACCACCGACTGAAAGTTCACGTCCGTGGAAACACCTCCTCACCAGCAGTAGCCACTTCTCACTAGATACTGTGCCAGTACAGCGTGCATTAGGAGTGCTGTGGGACATATCAGCAGATGCATTCACCTTGAAAGTTTCTCTGGGGAAGAGGCCATTTACGAGACGAGGCGTGCTCTCCATCCTCAATAGTCTGTATGATCCACTGGGACCTGCAGCTCCAGTTATTGTTAGAGGGAAGCTCCTTCTTAGATCCATGATGGCGAATCTCAGCAACCTTCAGCCAGAAAGCTGAGATGAACCGTTGCCAAAAGAGCAAAGGCCGTCCTGGGAAACATGGTGCAAAGCTTTGCAAGCTCTAACGCTTCTGATGGTCCCTCGTTGCTACACGATGGCTTTATCTACAGGAGTCAGAAGACGGGAACTACATACCCTCTGCGACACGTCCAAAGACGCCATTGGAGCAGTTGCAAACCTCAGAACTGTCCAACACGATGGAAGCATCCAACTTTCTTTTGTTTTTGGCAAGGCGAAGCTGGCCCCATCTCATGCCACAACCATCCTTCGTCTTGAGCTGTATGCGGCCACACTTGGCATCGAAATCACAGAGCTAATCAACCAGGAGTTGGACATAAAGCCTGACGCGGTCGCCTACTACTCCGATAGCACAGTAGTCCTTGGCTATATTACCTACGAGACACGACGCTTTTATGTCAGCAATCGAGTGGAACGCATTAGGAAATCCTCATCTCCTGAACAATGGTATTATGTACTTTCCCACCGGAATCCGGCTGATCTGGCCACACGATCAGTAGATGCTCAGAACCTGAGTAGCAGCAGTATGTGGCATCATGGACCAACCTTCCTACACTATCAGGAGGCATCTGTCAACACGAATGCCAGCCTGGCTTCCGAGACTGCAGAGGATGACCCAGAAGTCCGTACAGGTCCTGGAAACTCAAATTCTACCTGACAAACCTCTCGGGACCAGCCGCTTCTCTAGGTTTTCACGGTGGGGCTTCCTGCGTGCTTTAAAACAGAACAGACCACAATCGAAGCTTTTTTATTTGTTAATTAGGCCAGCCTAAAAGCGTAGATCCTTGGTTGGGTTAATTGTTCAGTGCCCGATTAACCTAACCCAGGAAAAGGTAGAATTTCGATTTGAGTTTTGCAACTTTGCGGTGAGCTTTTGTATTGTTTGGCTCTCTCTTTTGAGTTTTATAATCACCATATATACAAAACCAGGAGCCCATTACGTAATGGGCTCCTTTAACATCAGAAGCCCATTACCTGACAAAACAAAGCAGCAAAAAGCATTTGTACAGAAAAAAAGTTATAATTCAAATAAATTTTAATCCTGGGCTAGGGTTAACCGGCTTCCAAAATTTCAACAAGTTAACCTGACACGAGTTCGCGATCCAATCGGAAGCCAGCACTTGGTCAGCGGTCAACTTCAAAAAACCACGTGAGCTCGACGAGCTGTATACTTAAGCCCGCAATATAGTCACGTGATACTGGCCAGCAGATACCTTGTTTTGACAGGTGTTAATTGATCGTAACATGGATGTCCAATATCAAAGAAGTACACATTAGGGAGCTTAAGCACGCGCGTTTTTTAGATCTTTTGAGACGCGGACGGCTACCGAAAGAGGACATTTCGCGTGCAAGGACCGTATTATCTCCCAGATTTTTATACTACTCATCTCTAATGGAGAAAAAATGTGAGGGCAAGTTATTTTCGGTTGCCGTCCACGACTTAAAAACGCGCGTGCTTAAGCTCCCTATTATTTGGAATGTGGCCGCCATGTTGCGCGACGCCGTCGTGCGTACGCGCCAATGAGCAATGCCGCTAGCTATGATAACCATGAGAAAATGAACTCATGGGTTTCCTTCTCTTTCCTATATGAGTATGGGGCTCCGCTAGGCGGCCCTTTCAGGCCGCCGGAATTCCGCTAAAAAAAGCGAAGCTGAGAGAAATGGTCACCAGGTGGGACACTCACAAACTGTACGAATTTTCGCACAAAAGGGCATGTAGTGGAAATGTACTACCCCAGCATCCCCACATCAGAACGGATACACCGAAGCATTGGTAAAGAGCGGCAAACTAGCTCTGAAGAAAGCTATTGCCGAACAGGTCTTGACGCCCTTTGAGTTTTACACCTGTCTCTTGGAGGTAGCAAATCTTGTCAACCAGCGTCCAATTGGTCGTATTCCAAATGACCCTGATGATGATTCGCACCTTTGCCCGACCGACATATTGCTTGGAAGAGCTTCGTCTCAAGTACCACAAGGCCCTTTTAGAGAAACAAAGAATCCCCGTCACAGAGCGGAATTTGTCTAACACATCGTTGACTCGTTTTGGAAACGTTGGAAAAGGGATGTGTTCCCGTCATTACTTCCGCGAAAGAAGTGGCATGCAGAAAACCAAAACGTAAGACTGGACAACTTCGTGATAGTGGAAAGTCCAAACGCAATTAGGGGAAACTGGAACCTTGGAAGAATTGTTAAGGTGTATCCCGGACAAGATGGCAAAGTCCGAAACGTGAGGGTAAAGACCCGTACTGGCGAATATCAAAGACCCATCATAAAGATAGTCGTGATCCAGCATACAGAAGGATATGATTAAGATGAGAACCACGCCCTCATCGAGGTAGAGTGTGTTCTGATAAACAGAAATGTTAGTTCTGTCAATATCTCGGTCACGTTTCAAGCAACGCTAAATCGCTATGCTTATAACCATAACCACCGTTTGGCAGTTTTGTGTACATTTTTGGGTGACTTTTGGACATTTTGGGGAAAGAGATAATTTTTCTCAAAGGATATGTTAAATTGAGGAAAATATGAATATTGAAGATTCGATGGATTTGGAAAATTGAAGTTTGAAGTGAAGAATTAGTAGACAAATGCCAAACAGTCCCCTACCAACCTGGGGCTCTCATGTGGCTGGTCAACTGTCTGGTGGTGTTTGTAACCCATTTTAATCCTAACAATTCCCATTTAAGGACGTTTTGCGCGAAAATTTCTAACATTGGTTTTTTTTCTGAAAAATTTTCCACTGAAAGATAATGAGTTAGTGATTTCCGAAATGCAAAAAAATAGGGCGTCACCTACTTCGTTTTGGAGAGAACATGCTCGGAAGAACACCTTAATCTGAGTAAATCGGGCTTCGTTAGCGAAGAAGACCACAGTGGTTGTCCCAAAAAAAACGTCCCAAAATATTACAATTAGAGCTTTGAAGGGAAATATTCTCTGCCAAATATTGTTTAAGTGGACCTATTAAGCGAACTTAGTCAACTGGTGAGGTTCCTCGAAGAGCAAGTTTGTATTTAGCGACCATAGTTTCACGTATCTGCCCTAAAATTGTATATTTTAGTACTTAGCGCGCGCTCGATGCATGACGTGGTATGTGAATTTGCGTGCGCAGTAAGGACGCGCAGAAACAATTAGCGCGAACTTGCTTAATAATACTCCAGTTGTGTGGTCTTGTAAGTTGTCTTGTCTTGTAGTACTTCGGAAAAAAACCTGATAGGCAAAAACATTCCCACCATTTAAAACAACATGGACGTAAAGCGTTCGTATAGTCGTTGTTTTCGTGGTCATAATTTGTATTCCAGAGTATGGCTCGTTTTGCATGTTTTCATCTATATCTTTTTTTTCTTTTCGATAAAATGTTTTATTTTTCTTACATTAACGAGGATATTAGGTGCACTATTATTATGCAACAAAAAATATAGGTCACCATGCTCGTTTAAAAGAAAAGGAACATTTATTTCGCTATCGAGCTTAGCCTGAGGGTAATATCGTTCTTTGTGTACGTGCACGCGCTCATTTGCGCGCGTAAATGACGCGAAAATCGTGCGCAGCAGGGATGCGCAATGCAATACTGAGGAATCATCTTAACACTGCTGTATTGTTTATTAAACCACGATGGCCTAAGAACAAAAATATTTACGATAATCAAGCATATATATTTTCGCTTGCGTGCGACTGGTTTAAACGCGTCAGGTATTCCCCAGCTAAAACTGGAATGTTCCCAAATTTTCAACACTGCGCGTGTTGCGAAAAATATTTGAAGGATGATAGTCACAATAGCCTCCATTCAAGTACTGAAGAGGTGAACCGCACGAGCTAGCGTTATATATTTATTTAATATTAAAATATTAGTAATATTAACTTTTTCTAATGTCACCTGGACGCTTGACCTATTACCCTCATTCTCGACAAAAAACCTTCACTCGGCGACCTGTTTAAACTGTTCAGTACGCTTATCGGTCTCACAGAGAGTAGCCATAGGCTTTAAACCTATTCCAGTGTTTTCTATAAAGTCCTGTTCCTCAAATCAGGAGCGTCATTCCGAAACTGGGGGGACTGCAAACCCTCCCTCCACACCCCTCCCCCTATCGGGTAAGCTTATGACACTGATCTACACTTGTTGACCAGCAGCAGAATTGAGCTCTGCCTGGTATTACAACAAAGTTATGATTACAAATATGATTATAACGACCGGGAAATCTTAATCTAGAACATCAAATCTCCTTTGAAAAGCTACAAGAAGTCACCAGTTTTAGTTAACAGACATCTTTAGGGAAGATGAAGGCTTCTCTTAAATTTCAAGTATGGTTTAGTCGAGGCAGCATATAAGTGCTCCATATTCCAGCCGAGTGGAGACGTCGAGCAGACATTGCTGATTCTTAGATTTGTTTACAATGAAGTATATGTTGTTTAATTCTTAAAATTTCGCACTAAAATCTGCTATTGTGGTCAATAGCGCAGGCGCTTAAATGTGAAACATCGCGGCAAGAGAAAAAATTCGATTTCGCTCCAGAGAATAACAAAAACCACTGGATTGCTCGGTACTTAGGTATTAAATTGTTGGTTACGTTTGAGAGGCTCGAATGCAGAACGAAATCATTGCAATAGGTATTTAGAAAGTACAATGAAATACATTTTTAATGTGCGATTTTTACCCCTCTCGCGCCGCAACTGGAGGAAACCCTTGGCGATATCACCGTTAAATCACAACCGAATCGGACGTCAGCAACAGCAGCTGGTTCACATTCGCCATTGGGAGCGCGACAAAAATCGCAGTGGAAGTCGGATCAAAGAATGCATCAAAGTCTTTTGAGACGGTAAATGGGTTTTAATAAGTAACCATCCTGAGCCCGCGCACTAGGTATGACACTGGGGACTTTACGAACCAGAACGCGATTTTGGAAACACTGAAACCGAGAAGGGCCCGGAGAGAGAACACCGCCACGAGCGCGGGAAAAAAAAGTTACGGATGCGAACGCGACGACAGTCCAGAGGCAGAGCGGTACAAATCCTTCAAACTTTGTTTTATAGCGAAGAGTACTGTTAACCCCAGAAGTCTTTTTATCTTAGGGAGATATTTAAAATCTGTTTTCCCATGCATTAAGTATCGCTAGTTTGTTTTATAGCAGACTGAAAATACAGAGTTTTATTGCAGTTTACACGACAGAATACAAATTTTCAAACAAATTCTTCAACTATTCTAGCCAGAAAATATTTCTTATATCTCAAAAATACAAAAAGCAATTTTACTACAATGAGTCTGCCATCCAATGAGATAATATTTAAAGAAAATAACGAAAGGCGGTTCCTCGGTATTAGAAAAATGCAGTGTCACTGTTAAAATACAAACATTGATCGCTGATAGAAAACGTTGGTCGTGACTCTTTGTCAAAACAAGGCAAAAGTTAATAAAATAACAAACTGGTTTGTAATATGCACAGTTTAAAATCAAACGACAATTATGGTAGCAACACTTATACCAGCAATACTTAAAAGTAAGGTGGCTATTTGTTCACAAGTTTGTCCAACAAACTCATCACTGCTTTAGTTTGGTCTTGTTGCTGCCTCAACATCAGATGCTGTGATGCCAAGAGTTTCTGCTGATGCTGTTGTTGTTGTTCTTGCATCATGCGCATCATTTCACTTTGTTGTTGCTGAAACTGGCGTTGCTGGTCAATGCTCGCTAGTAGACGTTTTGCATCCAAATCGTGTTGTCCTTTTTTCAGCTTGAGTTCCTCAAGTTTAAGTTCCTGGTCTTTTCCCGTTTTTTTGGACAGGAATAACATGGTCTCGCTGCCACTTCTCCGTTCTCTTTTCTTTACTTTTTCCTGATCATTTTCGGCTGAATGTCTCTTCATCGTCTCTGACACTTTCTCAAGTGCTTTAAGTCTCATATCTGTGGCCTTAGCCTTCTCATTTTCAGCCTTTCCTTTCACACTTTCGTCGTCCTCTTTCATATCTGCATCAGCTGTTTCTTCGAGCGCCACAATTTCTTCCACCAAGATTTCAAGTTCTGTGGGCTCGGGCGGGGCGACCCCCGAGCTCCTTCCCTCAGCTCTCAATTTCTTTTTGATTCGGTTAATTAAAATACCCACATGATCCCTTACGGACCTTTTATCCACAGCAAAGACAGGCTTAGTGCAGGAATTCAAAGTGTTGGCTATTTTATCCCACATTTCGCTTCTTTGCGACGAACCCTTCCTTGTTTTGTACGGATTCTATGAAACTACCTCTCTACATAGCAGGACATCGTGCTTGGTTGTCCAGCACATCACATTACTGCGTAGGAGAAAAAAAAAGCAATCTGCTTTAGTTTGTTTTCAGTGAAGAACATACACATCAAGTTTAAACTCACTTTAGTCTTTTAGTTTAGCAGGACGGGAAATTGATTCTTCTAATGAACAAAAATTAGACTTACTTGCAAGTTTTCGACTTTGTTTTCGAACTCGGCGGGTCTGCATGTTGTCCATTCATCACAGCGGTAAACAAATTACCTACAATAAAAGGCAAATTGAAATGTTTTGTTTAGTATTTTTTACAATAAATAACATTTTCATGTACTTAGGAAAACAGGTTTGCTTATAAGGTAGAAAAAGTAAATTGAATTCTAGGTCAAATTCAGCAGAAACTACTCACGTTTTCTGGAAACGCCGCAAGTTCAAACCTCGTGCTCGTGCTCGTGAAGAAGACGCGTTGCAGTTCAGCGCCAAGCATGCGCAGCGAAGCACTTTGTGATCAAATTAATTCCGGTGATGTTTCAGGCAGCGTCGCGTTCTGGTTCGTTAAGTCCCTATTAGCACTCGTGCACCCTCTACCAAATCCCTGGCGCGCGCTCCTATGATTAAAACTGTGTTATGGTAGAAAAACAACGGTCAAGTGAAAAAGACCTGTCCATTGCCCAGCTAGACAGCTGGTTCAGCGACAAATCAAATCATTAATCAGACTGAAATAATTGTTAATGCATCAAATTCATCGAGGCTAGAGAACTGAGTTATTTTACTTGATCGTCATAATAACACGGATCTTAGCAATTAGTGACGTCATTAATGACTGCGAGGAGCTGCATTGTGGCACGGCAGAAACAGCAAAATGTAGGCCGCATTTGCTAAATCCCTTAGATGGATTCTTCCCACACCCTGAGAAATGATCAGTGTTTTCATTCTTTACACGAAGGATTTGTAGAATTAGAGGAACTCGTCAGTTTCGATAATGAACTAGTTTGGAAAGAACGAGCACGATGGATTAAACTCGAGGAAGATGTTGAAGAATGTGCAGATCGATGGGGGAAACCTCACATCCCCTGTCTGACTTATCGAAGCTTAAGAGAAGTTGAAACAAATCTTCAAAACGGCGCTATTCTGTTGGATCTTCCAAGAGGAAGTTTACTTTCTATATCAGAAGCAGTAGTTGACGAAATCAAAGTACAGAAAAAGCTAGGAGACGACGAATGTCGCACAATAAAAGCCGTTTTGTTAGCAAGACATGAACATCAATATCAGCAAAAAGGAGGAAAACATCGAAAAAACATTGCCAGGCGTCTTTCAAGAAACGTGCCTCAAGGAAAACGTGTGATACAGCCGGCGAGCAGCTATCAGGCTTGTTCACGAAGTGTTAAGGAAAATGAGCTCAGGCAGGAAGCCAAACATGAAGATGCAAGTGACTCTAAGTATGTGAAAACTTCTTTGTTTTTGTATAGCTTTAATATATATAGCTCAAGCCAAGTCCAAATGCGAAGCTCCGTTTTGAAATATATATTTATCTAGCAGTAACCTCACAAATAAAATAGTCGCAATGAATTTTATGCCTTGTTTTATTTAATTGATTATTGTTGACAGGGAGAGGAAATGAATTTTGAATATAGAGCTAACTTTCAGGATAATTATATTATCAATCAACCCTCGACTAACTATGAATAAACTGTCATTTAAGACTCCAAGACTGTGTTATAGACTGAGAAATAAGACGGATAGAGACATCGAAAATTTGTTGATCTTTTGATTTATTTGCCCTTCAGTTCATACACCAGCAGTTTACCGATTGTTAAATATTCGTTGATTTTATTTCTTTACATATCAGCGGGATCTTTTCTTTCTTCATTCTCTAGTTATTTGGCAACTCCGTCTCACTCTGGTTTTGAACGATTCTTTCAACACGTGACTGGTTATCATTAAACATCAGCTGAACACGTACTTGATGAGCGTATTTGTTCGTAGCCTACTAGATTCGAGCATATCATTCATAGTCTTCCCTTGTAGCTCGGAAGCATAGATTTTTAAATCAGGATTTCATATATACTTTTCTAAGGACGAATTTCAACGTAAATTACAGCGGAGAGCTCGAGCTTAGCCTAATACCTTAGAAAATCTGGTAACCCATCAACTATGTAAAAAAAACTGGTTTTCACTTGGGCTGGAACATTTACCCACAGTTTTCAGCGTAAGAGAACCCTAGCAATGTTCATAAAATTGTACAATGTGGGAGCAGGAAGCCAGGAAACTTTTACTGGATACTGGAAAGAGGTTATCTCATGAAAATCCCAAAAAGGGGCATTCATCAAACTGTAACAGCTAGGAGAATTACTATGGTATTGAGGTATTTATGCCAAGAAATTATCCTGGAAAGGTTAATTGGTATAGTTTTGGGTGACCAAAACAGGACTGATCTTGCGCTAACCATTGCCGGTTTTTAATTGAATTGAATTTGTAATTTAATTTCAGGCCCACGGTTAGTTTTACAACCAAACCAGTTTTGTTGCCCCATCCTCAAAGAGGTACTGACTCAAGCCAAGAAACAGAAGATTACACAGTGGCTGTCATCAGGGATCATTCTACAGACGAGAACTTGTATATCGCCGAGAATCACAAGGAGACGTCTAAAATACAAGAAAAAATTCCAGAAAATGCTCAAGCCACCACAGTTTTAGTTGGAGCTCATAGTGGTTTGTCCTGCGTATTCAGTGCATTTGTCAGGCTGGCTGGTGGCTGTGATCTGGATAACTTCGCTGAAGTGAAAATACCAGTGCGGTTCATGTTTGTTCTGTTAGGGCCTGAGGATCATAGAGTGGACTATCATGAAGTAGGGCGTTCATTTTCAACACTGATGTCTGATAAAATTTTTCTGGAACTTGCTTATCAAGCGAAAGTAAGTCTAGCATCGAAATGTTTCCTATTTTCGCCTATTCTTAATTTCTTCTAATTGCTTGTTATGTCAAAGAGGAAAACATAACATGGAGGGAGGGGAGGGAGAAGCTACCCTTTATTCCTATGAGAGTACTTGTGTGAACTTCAAAAGAGAGCTCCTTATGGTATTGGTACTGATCTTGTCTCGGCAGTAAACAATTGTATTATGTTCCCATAAATAGCTTTGGGTTACAGAAATAATTTTTGTCGTATTTTGTTTTCTAAAAAAACAACCAAACCGAAGCCATATAATAAATCCTTTATTGGCCAAACTTGTTCGATCAAAATGGCTGCATATTTGCCTCGTTTTTGTTTTCTTGCGTGTCTATGGACCTCGACTCCATCTCGGTCCATAAACACGCAAAACAAAGAACTTGGCCAATATCCAGCCATCTTGACCGAACAAGTTTGGCCAGTAAAGGATTTATTATTTAAGAAATAGAAAACATGTACTGTGTTTGTATAACTCGATACAAACACGGAGTACATGTTTTCTATTTCTTTTAGAAAACACCACGACGAGAAAAAGGGAAACAACTTGTAAACTTTGATTATGAAAATGTAAATTCTCTTTGCTCGCGCCATCACTACGTCAACAGCGCGCGCTTAGTTCTGTGTCTACATCGAGTTATACAAACAGGCTTTTTGACCAATCAGCGCGCGTGCTTCCTTAGGACTGTTTTCTAAATATATATATACATGATATATACATGTTTAGAAAATAATAATAAAGGATTTATTATATGGCTTTCGGAGAAATGTTTCTAGCGGGACACAGCGGGTAGTCCCGAGCGGGCAACATAACTCATATGACAATAACCCATATATCACAGGCGAGTTTCGCGGAACGAGGAAATACAAAGCGAGCGGGAGCATTTTTGCCGTTCCTGGAAGAAGTTATTTTAGCAAACCACGACGGCGACGGCAACGAGAGCGTCACCAAACAAAAGGTTTAATCAGCAGAACAAGGGCTGTGCTCGTGCGTTTTGAATCTTTGTACATTTCTTTCCCGTCCTCTTCAAAACAACAACGTGAAATGACTAAGCGTTACGTATTTTGGAGAACGTGAACCGCAATGGCTAATTTTTCGTTTCTTCTTTTCTAATCAAACGTTGTCCATGCATGTTTAGCCTGAGCAAGTTTTTAGACCCACAGGCGAACTGAACAGATTCACACAGCTGCGACATTCAAAGGTAAAATATAAATTCATTTTTCACAAGGCTTCGTCCCTGCAGTCGCTGTCTTCATTGCTAATAAAACTCCCTATTGAATTCGCCTGGAGGAAAAAGAGTGCCGGTACTTTCAGCTTTAAACAATTTAAAAAACAGCAAAAAAATGATTTAGGCCTCTAGCTAGTCAAGAGAGTTTGGTTTTGGCTGCCGAGGTTGAAAAGCGGTTGCATGAAAAGCAAAGCTGCTGAAAACCGTGGAATTAATTTTCCTGAATTGTCTGGCCTTTTCGAGGTGTGCAGGACAAGTCGTTTGTACAAGAATGCATTGGAAAAAAAGCTGAGAAGAACATGCGGAGTTATATCAGCAGCTATGTGAGGAATGTCCGCATTTAATTTGCTTCTTGACCGCGGTTTGCAAATCTGGTAAACCGAAATCAGTAGAAAACGTATTCTCCGCGGACTAAACACGTCGAGAAACCTGAAGCAAGGAATACACTTTGCCCTGCTGCCTCTATTTTGCGCTAAACAGTACAACCAGAAACTCAGCGCCTTTCACTACAGAAATAATTTGTGCCTTGGCTCGTGTACTTTTGTTGTTGTTGTTGTTATTGTTATTGCACGGCAGCGTGAAATCGGCGACATTGCAAAGGTGCCATGACATGTAGGCCTAAATGAAAGTGAAGACTGATCATCGCAGTAAATTTCCACTCTCCTCTAAATCTCTGTTTGTCCCAACAAGAAAACACAGAAACCTTGGGTGCGGCTCGCTTCAAGCCATGCGCTCGGTTTATTCAAGTAAAGACTAAAAGATACATGGCATATCATAGAAACGTAATATACAATCCAAGTAACATACAGCTCCAAAAAACTAGATCGCAGGCTACATAAACTGAAATGGGGTCGTGGAACAACAGCTGGGTGAAAAACTTCCCCGTACGTCCACTTGCTCCTAGGAGGAAAACCCCGGGCCAGCTGTACCTCAGAATAAACGGTCCCCCGGGCAAGACCAACTAAACAGAAACTAGAATCAATTAAAAGCAGTACGAAGGAGAAAACTAAATACCTAAAGCCTTAGAAACCGACAAACGAGAAGATAAAGAATCTTGCACATATCCGTCCTTAGCCGATTCACTAGCCCAACGGCCATGACGCTTAAAAAGATGATCTGGTACACCAGCATTTGCGGCAGCAGTAGTCCCGCCACTCCTAGGGCTATGCGTACCAATGACAAAAATATCAGGAACAATATCTTTACAGGCCTCCAGCACTAACTCTCTTTACCTAGAATCGCTTAAACCTTTAGATTTGGGCTTATAACCACATCTAGTTTTGGAAAGTTGACAAAACAAAGGGCTATCGCAGGACAGCCCAGCTCTATCTAAGTAATGGTTCATTACAGCAACCGGACAAGTTGCTTTCCTAGAAGAAGCTACAACAACCCAAGCTCCATCTCTATACTGATCAGTTTTACTGGATTGAAGGAATAACTTCAACATGTCATTTTCGATCTTAGCATCGGATCGAACAAGCCTAGCAAGCTCATCAAATCTGAGAAAAGCAGCAAAAGCTAGTAAGCAAATAACAACCGAACGAATGCCAGCACACCTAAATATATACCCCTACTAATTACCCACATACCAGCGCACGCACCTAAACAAAAACATAAGATACCGATGAGAGCATATTTTCCTGCTAATTACAAAGTCAAACGCAGGAAAATACCACTCTCCTCTAAATCTCAGTTTGTCCCAACAAGAAAACACACAAACCTTGGGTGCGGCTCGCTTCAAGCCAAGCGCTGCCCAACCGAGCGGTCGAGAACGGGAAAAATAAGAACAACAAAAGAGACTGCGTATGCCACCCATTGGCTACACCCAGGTCACCCACTGGCTACACCCAGGTCACCCACTGGCTACACCCAGGTCACCCACTGGCTACACCCAGGTCACCCACTGGCTACACCCAGGTCACCCATTGGCTACACCCAGGTCACCCA
>CM042755.1:9900071-9930071 GCA_022496165.2 Catalaphyllia jardinei
GTAGCATACGAAACGTCAAGTATAATATACCATGCGAAACTTTACTACGTTTGTAACCGCTGTTTGTTTTCTCTTTCTATTGAAATTGAAATGGCCGAAAAACAAGAATCTTTATAATATTAGACTTTCTGAAAGTGTGGCAAGTCTAGACAAATATGTAATTTTCACTTTCTATTTTTGTATGTACCTTATATCAAATAAAGAAACACTTTACTTTTCACCCGGAGTACAAGCATTCTCGTGCGTTTGCTAACCGCAAATATGAAAAACTGTCTTACCCCAAAAATCAGAAAATGTACGACCCCATGATAGTCAATGCGACCCCATCCAGCGGCACATCCCCATTAGCCTCTTATAAGGAAGTACCCCCAAGCCAGGCAAATTATCGACTTCAAATAGCTGAAACAATTTCACACAACCACCAACTTGTGTTTTGGAACGAAATTGCTTTTTAGCTAAGATTTCAGCTAATGTTATGTTTACTGAAATAATATACCAACTTCGGTTACAATCATGAAAGAACAACGCGTGTTGTAAAAAAACTTAACGTTTCAATGGTGTGCCTCAACATAAATCCTCAGACGTGACGGTTGGATATAAGATTTAAATGCTTAAGAGAAAGACTGGAGGAGGACTAAGAGAATTAAATTTGTATTCTAGAGTTTTGCGGCTTTCCGTGCTTCCTTGATGTAGGGAAATGCCAGACTGCCATATGTTGCTTACAATGATTTGGGAGATTAAAGTGTCTCGCGACCGGTTTAGATGCGTTTTTGTCGTCTTTCTCTACGTCACAAAGGTGTTCACGGAATTGTTCGCCTAGTCGTCTCCCTGTTTCGTCGACGTACAAGAGTCGACGTACAAGAGTCGACGTACAAGAGTCGGGTAGTTATGCAATAGGTCACATTAGCTGACGTACAGGTGATATGATCAGTGATCTTGATGGATCGCTTGGGTGCCGATCTTTTCTCAACGTTCCGAATGAAAGGACATCTTTTGCATCGTGCGCGTGCGCATTTAAAAGTCGAGGGTTGATCACTTGTTTGTTATGCACTCCTGACTAAAAAGTTACCTATGTTTTTGTCGCGTTTAACTGAAATTAATGGAGGTTGCGAAGAGATCCTAGCAGTATCGGGATCATTTTGAAGTAGTGCAAAGTTTTTGCGAAAGATGGATTTTACTGCGTGGTTGTGACGGTGAAATGTGAGAGTAACTGGAATTCTACGCATGAGCAGACCATCATTTTTAGGCAATTGTTTGCAAGTCACGTGGTGTGCTGCCGGCCAATGGAAAGGAAGAAAAAAAAATGCATCGAATGAAAAATTTATTCACAGCGCGAAAGTCTTCTTTTCCATTAGCTCAGAGCATAAAACTAAATATGAGCCCTGGTTCTTATTCCCTGCAATCTGTGAAAAATACTTAATTAAGAGAATCTCGCAACCCTCACCATTGATCTCGTCATGTGACAACCTCCACGCGCAAACCCACGACATGTGCGTGGATCCGCACGGATATATGTCGTCAGGATTAGGCAATTTGTTCTAAAAACAGCAAATTGTCCCATATAGGTGCGCGCGGATCTCAAGACTTACGGTCTCCAACTCCGATTATGGCTCCTGTGTTTGCTTAAGTCTTCCATCATTTTTTGTGCTACTTAAACAATTTAAATGAACGTCCGCGTGCGTAAGGATAGACTAGCAGGTTTAATGACATTTTCTCGAAATCTAGCCGTATGGTAGGTAGGTAAAGTCTGCATGCGAAGTGGCTCATCAGACCAGACCAGATTCCGCTTTATGTAGCACCAAGCGACTAGGAGTATTTCTACTCCCCCTCTGGATAGGAAGCTAGTCCAGGGTTACCCCAGGATTAAATTCGTCAGTCTGAGAGTAAAATGTCTTGCCCAAAAACCCCAAGAACGCAACACAATGTCCCCGGCGAGGATTTGAATCCTGAAGTCAAGCGCATTAACCATGAGGTCACCGCGCCTCTACCTCATAATTTCAGGAATACGAAATAAGCTCTGTTTAATCATTCATGCAAAATCAAAAAAAATCTGCAGGGTAGATTTTTATTGCACAAACAAAATCTGAAATTTTGCTTACTTTAAAAGTAGCTCAAAATCTTTATCAGATTTGTTTTAAAATTTTGGTGCTTAACGGAATTCACCCCTACAAACCAACTGCGGAAATTCATCATAGGTTGTTCGATAGGTTTTCGAGCAATCTTGGATCAAAAACAATACTTTACAACCTTGCGAGGGAATTGACTTGGGCATGCCTTTCATTTGAGTACACGCTCATTTGACACCACGTATCGACTCCGAGAAAGTGAGAGTAAATAAAAACTCCTTTGCCAGTTGTTCTTTCTTTTTTGTCACATTTTATTGGCCCCAGGTTTAAACACATCTATGGAAGCAGTTTGAAACTATTGCTAAGTATACCAAAGTGCTTTAACGCGATTAAGTGCTCAAGTTGGTTTCATTTTTCTTAAGGGTTACTTGGGTCATTTTCGCACGCGCGAATAAAACTGATGTCTTGGAAAAACGAACCTTTCAACGCCGCCTCTGGGGTCGTTTTAAAACTAACTGGAATGCGATTGAAATTACCATGTGTAGGTGAATTTGAAACACGGAAAGCAATAAAGAACATTGACACTAGTAAGAGTATACTTATATTTTATATATTTGACTGACCATTAACACTGAGGTACTAATAAAGCCAAAAGTTTATTGCAGATATAAAAAATACAGTTATCGTAAAAATTTGTTCTATTCCATTTCCTTCAATTCCTGCAATTGCTCTTTGTCGCACCATAGAAAGAGATTTAAGGGCACTTTAGTCTTACAGGAAAATGATTTTAAATAACAATTTACAATATCTGCCAAAATTCTCGCGCACTCACAGGCTAATTTTCATTGTCAATAAGCCGACAGACATATGAACTTATAATTTATGCGATGCGTCAAAGAGCGAGAGCGCATAATTCAACAAATTGTTATTGTAAAAAATCAAAACGATGTCAGTTTTTTAATACGTCTGTCCTGTCCTGTCGTCATAGCATTGTCAAAGTAGTCTACAGATCTACTCGGTTATCGCCTCGTGCATCCACAACTACTTTGACAATGTTAGGACGAAATTATTGATCAATAACAGGACAAACACATGAAAGACCATGACACCACCTGTCCACTTTACGGGAGGTGTTCGTCCGTTAGCAAACATTTGAATGTGCCAGAAAATTCATATGTCAGACTGAGGAGTCTATAACTTACTCACGATTAAGTACGCAAATGTACTGATAATGTACATAAACTAAAAATATTGTTCTTGTTTGCTAATTTTCTCTTGACATACTAATAACGATGGGAACATAGCATCAAATACGCCACATGGCTCTATACGAATTAAAAGAACGAAGTAAAGTTCGCAAATTTACAATTTCTGTGCAGGATACAACCGCTAGCCTACGACTGAAAACAAAACACAGCTGGTACAAGAAAATATATATGAAAATAAGCCCTTCTGTACTAAGGCCTTCCGAACATTATATTATGATTCGAAACTGCCTTTAAATACAACATAAACCAAATACCATTACGGTCAAACGTTTCTAAAACAAATTTCTTACATTGAATCACTGTGGCGAACAAAGTATCTGCAACGTAATTAACTTTCCCCAAACTGAACCCAAACCCCCTCCTGACCGGCGCCTGTCTTCGAAGTTCGCACGTCCAGAGAGATGACGTTGTCATAAAATTACTTGTTATCCCCCTACTATTACATTTGCACATTGAAAATTACCAACACAAATTTCCCTCTCATTATCAGCACAGACGGTTGACACAAATTTCCGTGTTATTCTCATACTAGTATGATCGGTCTGAAAAATATAAGCCCCGGGCTTATTTTCAGAATTCAACAGGTTCTGGGTATATTTAGATTTTTAATGTAGAATAAATTTTCTCTCTAAGCAAATGTTAATAATGGTAGTAGGAGTGGGTGGCATCCAATCGTAAAAGCCCTTTTCACGGTTAATTCTGCTCATCTAGCATATATGTGAAGCTATTTCGGGCTATTTTGTAGTTTTAGCCCGAAATTGCCTCGCTTCCACGTTGAATTATATTGAAATGCAAATGAGAAAAACTAACCGTGAAAAGGGCTATTCCTCTGGAAACAGCCCGGGCCCCTTTCAAGCCCTCACGAGCATTAATTTTGCACAATTTTATTATCTCCATAAAACCAGTGGCTCCTCTCTTATTCACTTTTACCCATTTCCAATGGTGACCTTCTCGTACGCATTATTTTAAGGAAAAGGTGCATATTCAATGAAACACGTCATGCGTTGTATGTATTACAAAATTCTTTACATGTAATGGTATTGTAGTGAAAGTTATAATGTTACTACTGCGCTGATCGTATCGGACTACCATACACTTAACTACTCTTGATGTTCACGCGGGGATGCAGTTAACTGTTTCAGCGTGCCGATGAAGTGAGGTTTATTCGTACTAACATACGAGAAACTTTGGCTCCACTTCAATCAGGACGCTGATAATAACCCTATAAACATTAATTACTTCTGTCTCAGCTAGCTGTACGGGAACTGAATTAACCGGCAATCATGCCTCCCTTTCTACATGATCGCAGGTTAGAACTGAATTAATAAGTTCACTGTTATTTGTATCCGACTGACCCTTTTTTGTACTTTAAATCGTTTAAATGTTTAATACTTTCTCTCTCCAACCAAGATCTCTTGGGTTGTTTTCGTGTCGTTAATCTCAGCTGAGCCATTTTCTGTGCTGCTTTCTTCCTCTGGAGAGACAGATTGACTCAGTAACTGTTTTCTGTTGAGTAACAAACATCACATGCCATGAAATGAATGCCGAAAGTCAAAATGTCGACAGAATTTTCTAGTATCACTTTTAGTATACAGTAGTCTTAATGTAAACCCTTCGTTGCATCTGCTTCATACGGTTACCAATACAAATTCTTACAGCTATGGTACCAATATACCTCAGTACAACCTAATTTTCAGTTTCACAGCCGCAAGACCTATGAATTCCGAGAGTCAGCTGTTCATTTCATCAAGACCATGAAAAACTTTACTCACTGTATCTGTCCAAACATTTAGCGGCGAAGAAAAAGAACTTCTTCAAATTAAAGCTTGTTCAAAAACCCGATAACGCTGTCTACATAAACGTTATTTAAATTGTGCAAACGGAAAAGGAAAAAGGATCACGAGGGATTCGTCTCAGGACAGTTTTAAGTATGTTTGGGAGGAAATCAGCACGGCCAATTAAAAATATTATACCAATTACAGGTTGAATAAGCCGGCGAGATGGCAATACAATGTTTCAATGAAGTCTCTCTTGCTAAGCACAACTAAAACGACTGGATTTAGCACTCTCGATTTCTGTCGTGAATAATCTACTTGCTCCAGTATGAACCCACTAGTCGTTCAAAGCTCTATCTGAATCCTCTTTCCAGACACTTCGAAAACGCCAGGAAACTGTCGTCATTTTGTTAACAACCACACATTGCGCTACTCACTATCTACAACACAATCATAGTGAGCAGCGTAGCCAATTAGAGAACAGCATTAACGAGAGAGCGCTAGTAGATTCATACCACACGTGGATAGTACACCAAGAAATAGTGACAAATAAGCCATAGGTAATCTACTTTTTTTTACATTTTCACATTGCTTATAATAAACGATACAGTTAGTTACGTTAACTACAGTGCAACTACTTACATTACTAATGACAGATATATTCACGTATTGATGTCAAGTATACCTTATACGTAATCTCTCGCACTTAGGACATTTTCCTTCAACAAAACAATCCTTGTGAAATGAGGCATGACACCCTATAAAAGCAAGTGATAAAACAGTCAAAAACATTCCTGAGGCAACTTAGGGGTTTTTGGATTTGTTAATTACTGTTTAGAATCAATATCGTAAAACAGTAGCACCAAAGCTGCACACATATGTTTAGATTATTTTACGTTTTTCCCAAATATTATGTTGTATTTGTTATCTAGATTTCAAAAAGTACTAAGGAATTTAGTTGTTAGTTGTTTAGCCCAATAAAGGCAGAAAAAGACATCAAAGGTTTATGGCTTTCGGGATTTACATTGCCCAAGTTAGAGTTGTCAGGATTTGCATTGTCAGATGATAACCACATATGGTACTGAATCATCTCCTACACATCTTATTTATGAATCTTACCATGTTACAGTCAACGTTGCCATACATAAAGCTTTGCACTACTGATGAAAATACCACAGGATAGGTTGAAATACCAATACCCCAAGATGTACGTGTTTCCTTTTTTGACCTGCGTCATTAGAGCTCATTTGAGATGTCTATTTTATGATTTTGTGACCAATTGTAAAGCAACTTGCAGACAACCTAGTCATAACTGAAACCGATCAAGGGAGGATGAAGGGTAAGAGATTAATCTGCTGTATATATTCTATACCAGTCCCTCTCGAGTTGGACCACGTACCAGTTTTCCTCGCTGCGGATGTTACACGCGCGTTGCCTGGATGTTTTTGTAGAGGATTCAAATGTGTGTAAAGCCGCTTAGATTGACCACGTGAGTAATTCGCGTCATAGGACTACCTGGGAATGATCTGAAATTAACTTGACAGGAAATTTCTTGGAAATGAGGACTTGACGTCCTTTACCCTTCATCTTCTATTGATGAAATGCATTGGCAAAAACAACATTTAGTAGACTTAGATTAGTAGAAGGAGACAAGAGTAGAATCTTAGCTGGACTGACAAGATATGGTTTGCAATTTTTTGCCAGTTGGGGTTTCCTGGCTGGATATTAAAATCACAGTATGCAAAACACCAATGCTAAGATCTCTAAAAGCGGAGATTTCTAGCACAGTAAGTTAATGTCAAAGTTATAAAATATCCAGGCCGAGCAACAAACCTGAACACTGTACTACTCTGTTTAGTTGAAAAGGAAAGATGACATCATCACCATTCTTGCAATATTCACAAAAAAATCCTTTCGCAAGGCACAGCTATAGGCAGTAAAATGAAAAAGGGGAAAAAAGTTAATTATTTATTGATTTATTTATTTGCCCTGCATAAACCACTGAAAACGCCTTTTCGTATTGACAATTTATGCAGTTTTAAGTTATTCTGGACTCTTCTCCCGCATGGGATCAGCCTCTTCATAGAGTGGGGAAGGTCCGTACTGAAAGTTATGTTTTGGCGCTTCGATTTACTGCCTGATTTCAAACCGAAAAGGACTAGGTATGAGTCTGTAAATTATAGTCAGAAAGAGCACACCGAGATTCACAAAATCCCCAAGTTTGGTGTTAATCAGGCTTGTTTTGATTGAGATAATAACGTCAAAATTAACAAAGAAATGTATGGCCATCCGGACGCTGTCTGAATACAGCGTCCGGATGGCCATACATGTCTGTGTTAATTATTTTGCTTATATATTGCTTACTATTGGGTCTATTTACACCAAACTCGGGGATTTTGTAAAGCTTGGTCTGCACTTCTATGACTACGTGGATCAATAGTTGCTAATCCCATAATTTACAGACTCGTACCTAGTCCTTCACGGTTTAAAACCAGGCAATGCCCTGCATCCTTCACTGCTACGGCCATAAACAAGTTCGGGGAGTAAATTAAAGGAGAAAACCTGGACGAACTTACCGCACGGACCTAAAAATCGGTTCAGAGAGTGCGGTTATTGATTAACATGTCACGTGTTAAGGTATCATATTCACTTGTATTGTAACTTCACTAAGGATCTAGGAGTTGAATAAAAACCTTACACAGAGTAAGAGGTATTAACGACCATATACTGATGATCACATTTCATCATCATTAGACGGGGTCTGCCAAATGAAGAGCCGGCAGAAATTCAACTTGTCTTACTATTCAGGAAGATAATCTTGTCTTTATATGGCTGAGAAAATTACTTCAATGTGATTGACTGAGGGCAGGCAAATTTATCGTTAATTTTTTATTTGCAATGCAGTGCAAATTAACGCCCACGTGTTCGCAATTTTCTCAGTCACATAATAGATGAGTAATTGCATAAAAGCCAAAGCAGTTAAGGACTTACACCACTCTTAACATGTGGAAATTCTTTCAAATTGCACGAGCCTAAGGGCGCGGGCAATTTTGAGAGAATTTTCAACTATCACTCTCAGCATAAGTCCTCAATTACACTAGTATTCATACGATTACCTATACTAACTTATCTAGGATAATTATGCTCGCACAGTTTGTAGTGTTTTACATGTAACCCGAAGCAGCCTGAACGTTAACAGAGAGTCAGGATTTTTTAGCTATACTGGAGCAAAAGACTGATAACTTGTTACCACCTTTAAAGAAGTGCTGCAATCCTCATCAACGTTCTGCTATTGTTTTTGGGTGTTTTAGTGCTTTATTAAAAAAAAAATAGTTCCTGGAACAGGTACAAGTACACTTCCTAACCTCCACAGTTAATATGGTATCAATGTACTCTGAGGAATTTTAAGCGTGACAGCAAGGACTCCTAGCATGCGAGGATTGAAGTCAACAACAATGCCCTTGGAACCACTGACCTTTGCTTTAACTTATTGATCGTGTTTAAATAAAGGATTTTTACAACATTGGATGGCTCACCTGACAGTGGTTGATGTGATTCAAGGATTCTATTGCTAGCTTCCTCAGAAAAAGGAGTAGATCACCATTGTGGGCCTGTAGGACACAGAAGACAAAATCAGTGAAGTGAATATCATCTATGGCATAATTTATGACGCTGACTAGAATTTGTTATATCTTTGAGGCAGAAACACACAGTTTTAAGATTGCAAAACATGTTTCGGATGGTCAAGATCTATCCTCAGTTGCGAATACAACTAAACCACTAGTCGGTGTGATATAAAAGAGAGCTTAATAGAATATATGAATACTAAATAACAACGTGAATGTAAGGCACTTAGAAAATACAATGATAGAAAAACAATGTGTATTTAACACGGAGAATTAAAATGAAAGTGTTAAATTAACATGATTAACTTGCTTGTTTCATAAGGGCTTTTTCCAACCGATATGTAAGGCCTCCTTGATTTTTAGTTGAAAAGACGTGGAGGCTTCACATCTTTGCTTAAGGCAATCATGCTCAACAGGTACAAGGGAATTGCTACAGTGCTTAAGTGGTTTGTCAACAATAACATTTTTAAAAAGGTTTCATTTTTGAGGTGACAATCATCACCGGAATGTTAATCAAAGAATGCCTGAGAATACAAAAGTGTTTTACTGTCAATGCTGACTGATGGTAGTAACTATATTTTACAGTGAAAACATATATACATGTAGGACACAATGCACAAATTTCATATGTCACCTGCAAAAGGTCGTGAATGGAATAAAGATGTGCTTCCCTACAAATATGATCTGGCAGTTTACTAAACTCTTCTGCTAATCTACAAAAAACAAAATATTCTCTTTGAAGAACAGAAAACGTCACAAGTATAATCTTTACAATTTTGACAAGCAAGGTTCAGTCAGGGCAACTGAATAAGTACTTACTCATTTGCTTTTCGACACGTCTGAACGAAGGATTTAAGAAAATGAAGTCGTCTTCGGATGTCCTGCAAAGAAGATACACAGAGGATTCAGAAATCTTGCAACTAACCACTAATAAATATAAATTCAGAATATTACCTTTAATCCTTCCAAAACACGAAAGCGCTTATATAAAGAGGGATTAAGATCCATGAGGTTGAACAATGGGTCAAAGTGTAACCTGTTCAATAAATCTCTTGCAAAGTTTGAAACCTCATATCTGAAGGAAGGTTAGGGAATAAACCTAACTGGAAAAGGTGAGCTTTTTGCTGGGTATTATTTTCATTGAGTTATATACAAAAACATACAAAATTCATAAACAAACAGACATGTGACGTCACACATACCCTAATTTTCATACCAACTTCTAAATATGGAATTGACAATGCTGTTACAAGGCAGCAACAACACGAATTTGACAACTACACATATTTCAGCTATTCAGTTTCCACTCCAACAATATTTTTTCCGAAAAATGTCTAATACTGACAAAAATAACCTTTCCAGTGTTTTCAGTTACATCTTTAATGGCATCGACCATTAATTTTTTGTAATTCTGTTTTTAGTTAATTTTAGTTCTTTATTGTTAAATTATTCATCATATGTGCAAGGATACTTAGTGAAGTCCCATTTCCTAACCACTCTAGCTGGAATGACTTCCAAAATGTTGCTGTGACAAGTGCTACAAAAATACTTCCCCAGGTAGTGACAATACCGAAATCGCTTGATGTAATCTGAAAAAGGGAAAAGAGGTTTTACTTCAAGATATATATACACAAAGACATATGGTAAACGGAATACAGAAACATCAAGACATAAAGAGGCTCAGTGACAAGTTATATATATACCGATCCTTGAAACCTTACAATCTTGCTGGGTCACAAATAACCCAAGATTACTACTGGAGAGTTAATAATAGACACTGCCATTAAACAGAGCCAAAGACACTCACCTGCAGCCACTGCCATACCACAACCAGCACACCTAAAGTTTTGCTGGGCCATAAGAACTTTCCTCCTGAAAACAATATCACACACAAGAATAAAATAAAAACTGATTGAAGAAAAAGTCAAAGCACATTTTAAAATTAGAATTTTTGTGTGGCTTACACGAAGTGTAATGCCACATAATGGCGTCGTCTGATTTATTTGTTTGTCCACGAGAGTCGAGCGCCTGTCACGTGGTCTAGTGCCGTAGCCATTTTGCTTGTGAGCGTGGCCCCTAGTAGTTTTTTTTTAGGTGATCGTTTCCCGAGTAAGTTCTCCTCCCAGAAGCCAACACACCCAGACCCGGGTTGTGTTATAAGTGCAGCTCGTGGAAGAGCTTTTGCGTTCTTAAAAGACAACATTTAAGTGCTTGAATCTTTGGGTACATGTTGTACAACACTGGAAGGAGTCATAGCGCTCTAGCATGCTAACAACTATTGACTTGATCTATCGATGCGGCTCAGGTTGCACGACTGAGAGTTTGAAAGCGTTTGAAAGTGCCTGAAGCCACCTCAAAGTTTCATAAGGTGAAATAGGCTGTATTGTACTTGCATCCTCCTTGCACTGTTGAGAATTCACTGAAACATATTTGAAGGGTTTCATCAAAACGACAAAAGGAGTATGGGGATATCGATTGAACATTACCAGTCAAGGATTAGCTCTTATGACAATTTCGTGAAAACAAAGAATATCTTGTCACGTTTTAAGGACCATTTTTAGAGTGTAATGGTTATGATGTTCCATTTAAATGTATTTTACTTGCCCATACTGAAACAAGTCGTTAGACAATACAAAATGCGGAATGGTGTGATGTTTTGGTTTTCGTAAATGATTTTCTACAAGCAACAAGAACAATATGTACCAACTACAATCAAGGAAATCAAGTACTTTTGGGTGAAAATGCTGGTAAGCAATGTGTACTAAACAATGTCACTTACTTTTGTTATTTATCATCAGATAGAAGATATCAATTTTTGATCTTCTTCCACTTTGAATAATATTCTTACCATTGCAAATAATCTGTATATGTACATTTCTATAACATGTTTTGTCCGTACATTTGCATTTACAGATATTTGCTTTTAACTGATATTCCATGCATCATTTCAATTTCCAATAAATTTTACACATAATAGACATCAACAGGAAGTTTGACAAGTTCATGACATCAAATAATCATATAATGGGTCATACATATCTATTCAAAATTCTCTGACAAAAGTGTTTTCAAATTTTCTACTTAACTACAATTGTTGTTTGATAAACATTGGAATTAATACAGTTGCAGTGATCAAGAATCCAGAACAAAGCTTTAACATTTTGATGCTCATTCCAGTGATTTGCACGTGTTGCCCTATTAATTTGGGAAATTCACTTGCTTACCATTGAAGGAACTGAAAACCTTGTATCATTAGTCTGCTTATAAATAGGGGTTGTTCTTTTGAAGTTAATGGTGTTGAGAGATAATGAACTTGTTTTGCAAAATGTCCATGAGAGTCCAAAAATGAAACATTTGCTTTTCAGTTGTAAAAGAATCCAAGCGATAGTCATTAACTGAACTTTAGAAGAAAAAAAATGTAATGTAATGTAAACTTCCTGAGGGGCCCTATATACACCTAAAATCATTATAGAAAAACTATTGATTGCTAGATGTGAATATGAGAAAAGGAGAAGGGCAAATGAAAGTGAAGAATCTATTTATAGAAAAGAAAAAATGTGCAAATGAATCTTCTGAATCTAGAACAAAGAGACTGGCAACCCAATCTCAGTATCAAAGACAAAAAAAGCAAATGAATTAGCAGAATGTAGAGAAAAGAGACAGTTCAACCAACATCAACATCAGAAAAAATTATATATGAATCAGCAGACCATATTAGACAAGAGAGACTGGTAAACCAGCATCAATATCAGAATGACAAAATGCATATAGCTCAACCATTACTGATGAAATCAGAAAATTTCATGCTACTGCCCAGAGTACATTTGCTCTTTATTAACCAGTTGTGGTATAAACAGTGTCATTACTGCTGAAGACCTTAGACTTTCCAACCCTACTGTAGAAAAATATTTACTGTGTTAACTGCTACAAATGAAAACAAATGTTCAGGTATACAGAGAATAAAATTATCGAAATTCTTACAAAATGTGTGAAAGCACTCGTTTTTTTCCCATTGCTCTCTGGTGTTTTCGCACATGTCCATTGAGCCAGTAATGTACAGTGAATGTCTGGTTTGGACGTGTTTTGAAGCTCTCCTTGTCTGGCATTTGTACATGTGCACGTGTTTATATCCAAAACATAGCATTCAACACAAACATTTTGCTAGGTTGAAGGTATATTGTAAATCAAAGTAGGTTCCTGGAAAATCCTTAACCATATGTACAATTGCCAATAGAGGCAATTCATGAGAATTTCAATTCTGATTTTTTTTATTGACCATCGTATGAAAAAGTGTTGATCTCTGGAGAGATACTGTCAATCCATACTTTCCCTCTGACTGAAACATCCAGAAAGTTGCTTCTTCCATTGTCCAGTAAATTTTCAATGTAAGTTAAGGTCAATGTAATCCAAATGTTACAACTGACTTATTACCACCTAATTCCAGCTTATAATCTTCCCTTCAGTATTACTTCAATTCCATGTTACAAGCAAGGCCACACGTAAGCCACACATGTACGCATTGCGGACCTATTTTTCTCCTCCAAAGTGAGTATATTAAAGATGAAACAACAAACACATGATAAATTAAATGTTTGGAGAACTCGGAAAAAATCCGAGCCCCAGATGGGATTTCAACCCACACTCACTTTGGAGGTTGGTTGGCCGCATCTTGATATGCTTTAGTGTGACAGCGCGATGCTGTTAGTGAGTTCATGTGTGCTAGTCATTACTTGGCTGTGTAGCCGCGTGATGTGGTTCCAGTCGAGACCCATAAATTGACCCTTGCTCGCCATAGAGTCTCCAGTAGCTCAGTGGTTAGAGCATCCGACTAGATCACGGAGGGTCGTGGGTTGAAATCCCATCTGGGGCTCGGATTTTTTCCGAGTTCTCCAAACATTTAATTTATCATGTGTTTGTTGTTTCATCTTGAAGACATGTTACACAAGAAAATTGAATTTTGACTTCCGGTATTCCTTATCACATAGCAGTTTACTTACTCCAGCTCATAATAACAGACCGCTCTCCTTGCATTTGCATTTTTTTGTTTTCTTTTTTTACAGAATGTGTTTGATCAAATCTATCAGCATCCATAGATGAATGCTATTAGAACTGCCATTTGCTCCATGTGATCAATTTCAATGAATCCAGATGAGTGCTGGACTAAAAGTCTTAACTATCGACAACTATTTTCCACTATTCGCGACTATCCAGGTTTTATATTTGACTATTCAGTTACAGACACCTCCTAAGTGCTTTTCTAATGCATGTCACACACACTCCATTAAAATCTCATCATCAAGACAGTTCATGTTATGACTGTATAAGATACAAACCTGGGAGGTTTATGAGCATGGAATATTATCTGTGCTCTGGGAGGTGCCCATTCTGAGTTTCCTCGAATGCGATACTGAAAATCAATTAGAAAACCAATTTTATTTAGTTATACCTTACACTTTTTATTGTATGATATAATTAAGAACAGCTGCATCTATTTCATGGATCCTGAATCAATTGTTTACCCAAAAATTGATAGCGCATTAGTTTGAAAGTAATATCATTATTTAAGGTTGGTCAATTTAAAATTCTTGACTACACCTGTCTAGTTTGACCATCCAGAGAAAAGTTATTCTTTCAAAGAAGTTTAGTTCAAAACATTCTGCCTGCCTGTGAAAACCAATAATTGCCTTCCTAACTAAGGAAAATGTTCAATGAAACCTCTGGTTCAAACCATCACAATATTAAAGTTCAAAATCTAAAATATATGCATGTCAGAATTAAAAATATAAGTTATGCTATTCAAGAGAAGAAGAATTGCAAGGAATTCCGGCTCAAAGATCACTTATGTGAGCTTTTAACATATGCAAATTGTATTTTTTTACATGTTAAGCGCTTATTTTTGAGGGTTCAAGGTACAAATGTCTGGAAGCTCAATACTACAGAAATATCAAATATGTTTTCTTCCTTTGCTATGCCTATAGCTAGTGTATTCCTGTCTTTTTTTTCCAATGGAAAATTCAAGATCAACTACAAAGAGAACAGTGAAACTGGTAAAATGTAAAATTGCAATCTTGAAGCCTAGAATTGCATACCATCTAAAACAATTAATTATAAGAGAAGGCAGTGCTTTTTTTCTTGACTTCCACTGACTGTTTGTTTGTAACTGTGAACTTCGTTTGATATGCATTATTAACTACCGGTACTTAATAACCGAGAGTGAGGTCGTTACAGGAAAATCTCAAACTGAGGCCTTGCTGTTCTTGACCGAGCGATAGCGAGGTCAATACAGTAGGCCGGGGTTTGAGATTTTCCCGTAGGTTATTAAGTTGTTTATTATATGGCACCATCAACAAAAATAAAGATGATTTTTAAATTACTCTTTGGTTTATTTTTGGACGCCTGTAATCGGCCCGTGGGCATTACGGGAGAATAATACCCTACAATTCAGTGACAATTAGACAATTAGAAGTGCACGTTATGTCACCTACAAGCACAAGCCATATAGTAAATTATTGAAATGAGTTATGGAAAAGCCTTGTAAATAGAACATATTTTACTAAAGCGAACCTTATGGACAATAATATTACTATTATTGCTGTTGTTATTATTTAGTTCGTTATCATTATTATTGTTGTTGTTGTTGTTGTTGATGTTAGGACTACTGTTAACATAGGAAACCAGGTAGAAATTGAAAGTAGTTCTTCCTCAAGTGGCCAATGGAATAGGAATTTGGAAATGTAGGTTTACAGGGAGATGGGAAAACTGCTGGAAAACTCTTGGAGGGAGGACAAGAACCAAAACTTAACTGAACACCAAAATGGCTTGGATGCAGCGAAAACACACTTCAAATGGAATGAAAATTTTGTTGAAAATAAACGAAATTAGTTACATAAGTCAAAACATTAACAATAATTGTTAATGTTAATAACAGGAACATGTGTTCAAGCACAGGGTCAAAAATGATGAAACAATTACTGTCAAAAACTAACTGGCTACTTCTTGATGGGTGGTGATAGAAAAGAGCAGTCAACGTTCGCGAAATTATAGTTGTCTATTCACTTGGTGACATACACGCAAGCGAGTATTTACTGAGTTAAAAAAAAATTCAGGCAATACTGAATGGATTTCTAAAATTCAAAGTTCCTTAGAAAGCTTAGCTTGTGAACTAAAATATTAAGCCAGTATTCCCAATGCACCGATAATAGGAAAAGAGCAGTAAATTTTCACGAAATTCCAATTGTCTGCATAATTTAATTCCCTCACTGACATGTACGCGAGTGAGTGGTTCAAGAAGAAAAAAATGTAACTCAGCGAATACTGAACGGATTTCGAAAATTCAAAGTTCCTTAGAAAGCTTAAGTTGTGTACTGTGAGGTTTAGCAATTTTTCCTGATGCGTCGATGATAGAAAAAGAGCAGTAAACTTCTGCGAAATTCCAGTTGTTTACGTAATTAAATTCACCCGGTGACATTCACGCAAGGGAGTAGTTATGGAGTAAAAACTTTTTCTCAGGGAATACTGAAAAGATTTCGAAAATTCAAAGAATTTGCAGTTTAGCCTTTCCCTGGTGTTGACAAATGATTCGTCGTTGCTTGAAGGACTAAACGCTGGACGTGACATGTGCTTCGGAAAATCCATTCACGTGAAAATTCACACAACCCATGCCACAGACCTTGAACTCAACACCAGGGCCTTTGCTCTGTTGTTTCCTCACATACCATTCATTCCAGTTGGAAGAACAAAGGAATGCTAAGAATGTGGCCAAATTTTGCTTCAAGTCGGCTCTAGCACTGTACCCTTTAAAAACGTGCCACTGACCACCAACGTCAAGATTAGTCTGCGGGCGAGCAAAAGCGAGCCCGCAAAAACAGTGGAAAAAGCTCACAAAGTACAAAGATCTTGAGGTAGAAATCAAGAAAACAAGGGGAATGAAGAAAACGACTGTCCCAGTGATCATTGGAGCTCTTAGGCTTGTCAAGAAGGGAACAAAAATCGGCAAGATCCCAGGCAATATCAGAAAAACAGAGCTACAGAAGACTGTTCTCCTTCGGACTGCTCACATACTTAGGAGGACTCTATCCATCAAGTAATCCATCAGACTTATAACTGCCCTATGCTCATGGATTGAGCTCAGCACTATAAGTAAAATGACCAAGACGTTAAAGAACCCATAATGTCAAAATTTTTATTTTCCTATCTGATCCTATATTTCATGCAATGAACTTCAGGGAGACAAATTTTGATTTGGATAAAGAGTCATTTTCCTATGAATTTTTAAAAATCAGAAAATTCTATTTTCTTTTGGTCAACCCGTGCCGCTGATCACAAGCTCGACATTCTCAGAGTTGTGACGTAGATTCCGGAACATGGTACTTTTAAAAGGCTTGACTGTAAATTTAGCTTTGTAGTCCATGCAAAATGCTCCTTTCCACCATATTGTATGAACCACTAAGTTAAATTTACAGGGGTAAAACAAGCCTGAAGTCATGTGTTCCTGAATCTACGTCACAACTCATTCTGAACTAAGGGAAGACAGCTGGTGTGAATGGTGGACCAAAATGGCAGCCAATTTGAACATTTTCAAAACTTATAAAAAATGCACTTTATCCACATGAAATTTCTCTCGCAGAAGTTCATTGGGTGATGTATAGAATCAGATGAGAAAATAAAAATTGATATAGCATTTATAAAGAACTCACTGGTAATGAGTCTTGCTTGCTCAGAGATTTCTTTGTGAAGGCTTCAACTTGAAGAACATCATCTGGTGCCACAGCAACAGCCTCTGGTAAGGGAAGTAAACGCTGAGGAGCATCTTGAAATGAAACTAACCATTGCAATTCAGATGCAGCTGGATGCTTTCTGTTGGCAAACTTCTCAAGCAGACTTTTTGCTACAGT
Source organism: Catalaphyllia jardinei (assembly GCA_022496165.2). Lineage (NCBI taxonomy): Eukaryota > Metazoa > Cnidaria > Anthozoa > Scleractinia > Caryophylliidae > Catalaphyllia > Catalaphyllia jardinei. The sequence goes on from CM042755.1 coordinate 9,917,701, forward strand.
CTCAGCTGAAAGCTGAGTGGAAAGCTTGGTTGCCAATACATCTGTTGTTTCTGATGATGGACTGAAGTGTGCAACTGATGCAAGTGTAACAGAAGAGTTACAGAAGTCAGCATCATATTCCTGAAGTTGTTTATCAGATGGACTAATCTCTTCCCATTCAGGACTAAGGTCATCTTCACTATCGCATGCTGATCCTGTAGACATAATAAACATTTCCTCACTAATTAAGGACATTAAATTTTGCGCAAAAATCTTCGGATTACTTGAAATGTTTACTGCCTACAAGAGGAAAGAAACCCTTGTTATACGTTGATCTTGGTACAATTTTGATGAAATTGTTGTTGCTGATAATATTAAAAGCAGAGCTTACAGTGATATTTCATTTTCTAAATAATTTAACACAGATTTTATCTATTTGAAGAAAGTTCCATTTGCCTAAGGGAATTGAGGATATCAATTAATTTTAATTAACTTGGTCATAAATAACATTATATGATAACTATTACTATTTTTATTACTACTGCTACTGTACGATTATTATTATTAGTAGTACTATTTTGTTAATATTTATTGGGGTTGAATATCAATTGGGACATCGTCCTGTTTTCTGCTCCAGTTGCTGATATTCCTTTTCTTTCCTTCGCTTCCTTTCTTTTATTATTAATTTTGTATATGCAACAAATTCAATAAAGTTAAAGTAAAACTGAAACTAGGGAGACAATCTCAGATAGTGAAGGGTGTAATGTATAGCTGTGACTAGTACTCGTAACAGTTTCTATCTAACCCATGCCTTATACTCCCAGTTTGTAATGACCTTGAAAGTCAGTGAGACTGAGGCAATTTATGCTTTCAGTAGGTGCCCCAGAGTCTGCAGCAATATTTGAGCAGTTTCCTGTTTTTTTTTGTACAATTTGACAAGTTTTCATGCCACTTACTCTGTGAGTGTGGGTATGAACACTTTGGTCTCTTTGATAGAGACAATTAAAGGATGAAACAAATGCACTAGTTTAGTTTGGGAACAACAGTGAAAATGGAATAAATTAAACTTATAGCTTTTTGAAATTAGCAACAAAGTAACAGACATGTACCACTCATTTTAAGCAGTACTCACAAGTACCTACTCCATCCCAACCTCCTTGCTGCAAGTCTAATTACATGTAATTAACTGAAACTAATTAATCAAACAAACACTAAAGTCCACACTTTATAGATTGCCATAGTGCTTTAGCAGACACCAACCCTCAAACCATCCCAATAATGCACTCTGCACTAAAAAAGGAGAAAGTTGGCTACATTTTTGGAGCAGCACTATATTGCTTAAAAGGCTGTGGTAAACATACAGCCAGGACAACTCCTGGTTTCCACAGCTTAAACCAATTAGGAGCATTTGCATCCTCCTCCCTCTGAGTGGGATGTAAGTCCAACACAGGATAACTAGCCGCACTGAATTTGCTGGTAACCATTTATACTCAGAGAGAGGTGCTGTAGAGTAAAGTGTAGCTCAAGAACAATGAGACTTGCTGCAGTGTAGTATCCCAAGATCTAAATTGTTTATTTCTGAGGCTTTGTTGCTCAGCCCCATTTTCTGTTCTAAGCACCAAGAGATGTTAAATAATGAGAAAAGCTTTAAAATCTTTTATTTACCTATTCACGATTTATTTATGACCAAACTGAGAGTCAAATATCTAAGCTCACTAAAATCTTAAAGTAATAGTTTTAACTCCTCGGGATGTTTGGAAGGAATCAGGCAGCAATACTATTAACAATGCTTCAGTTATCCGGCTTCCCTAAAACGTGTCATACACAGGGGTGTGTGCACTACGATTGCAATACACCCTGGTATCATTTTTGTTTCAGGACATTTGTTTGTGTGAAGATCTCATGGACACTGAAATAACCACTTTGCATTCAAGGTAACATGTGGTCCGATCAGTTCGCAAGCGAGAAGCAGACAGAAAGTAAGTGTATAACATTTCCATAAATTGTTTTGATATGAAGACCAGTAAGAATAATTTTATGTACTGGTGATTTGTAACAGTATCAGTGTGGAATAGTGAAGGCCAAATTTCTACCTCCAGTAAATTGCAGATCACTGATTAAATAAAATGGCAATTACCAGTAAGCTTATTTCAGATGCTCGCAGGGTGTTTGGAATCATATTACGACGCACTTTATTTAGATTCTCATAATCATAGCCTTCACTTGGAATAACGGTTGTATGAATTTCAACAGAGGGAATTTTTGTTTCAAAAAAGGTTAAATTGGAGGTCTTCTTTACTTGGCCTCTTATTTTTTACAGGCAAAAGCTATGCAAAATAATTTTCACAAATTTGAAGAACTTGTTTTCATTTATTTGTGGATTCCGGATTGCAGATTAATTCTGGATTCTGGATTCTAAATATCGGTTTCTGGGTTTTAGGACTGCCCTGCAATGACCAAGAAAATAAAACATTTTGGTATCCATTCAAGTTTAGTGCTCCATGTATTAGCCTGTAAAAATGAAATTCCTTTGTCTCTAAACCTTAATTTTTCATGAACAATGAATAATTAACAATTATTCCATGAGCGCACGTTGGATATGAGATGGTAAATAGCCAACGAGGCCCGTAGGGCCGAGTTGGCTATAACAATCTCATATCCAACAAGCGCAAATGGAATAATTGTTTTATTAAATTCGGTGCGGTTGTATGCTTGGGAATTAGAGCTAAATTTTACTAGTTTTTTAATTTTGCAAAACGACCGGAAGTTTATGTGGCAAAAACAACAGCAAGTGGGAAGTCACATGGCATGCGCGCCGTTTGTGAACTTTCGTTGAATGAAAATTTGAAAGCGAAGCTGGTGAGTCTGCGGAACGAACATTACCATCATTTATAATTTAACGAACGTCTGGCAAACGAAGGATATTCAACCTTGATCAGGAAATTTGAAAAGCGTTCAAGTTTGAGTCATCGAGAAGAGTTTTAATTGCGCACTTGCACATAACAGTTGTAAAAGTACTGCGGAAAACTTTGATTGCTATGTGACAGACGTTGTGTCAAAATTATTCTCGACAAGAACTCTATCAGCGTTCCCTTACTGTGGCTGCCCTCGCATCAATTCGAGCTGTATATGTGGAGATTGTTGCTGGCCAGTTTTAGAGTCAGGGACAGAAACTATTTTAGCATCGGATTCATCTTCAGAATCTCCTGATGGTTTTTTGTGGCTGGTAAAGATTCGAGCCGACGCTTCGGTTCAGCTCATCAAAATACTCAACTCCTTGATAGATTTTTCGCAAGCACAGAATTGTTGGCGTTAGTTGGCGTTGAATCTCTTGTCGTGGTCAGCCAAAAAGGAGACTGAGGTAAAACTAGGTCGCCCTCTGTACTTCTGCGGCATTTTTGCTCTCTGCCCGTCCGGGCTCACGGCTGTTGAACAGTTTCTTCAGCAGTTCATTGGAAATTAGTTTCTGACCGTTTCTTATGGGCTCTATTAGGCCGGCAATGTTGCCTGTTTTTCTGAGGTTATTTGCAAATGCTCTAATGCTTTGTTTGCCTCAGTAAAAGCGGGGTCAGAGATAGTGGAAAACGGTTTGATGACCAGGTGTGAGTGAAGGAAACGATCAATGGCGGCTCTCAGATGGATTTCATTGATGAACTTTTGTAAACTGACATTGTGCCATCTTTATTCCTCACAGACGTGCAAAAACTTTTCCGAAAAACATTCAGTTCCTCATTTGACATTAATTTTTTCTTCTAACGGTTTTGAAAATTTGGTGCCACCAGGACTAGCAAGCCATTCAGTAACATTGAGGTAAAAATTTTTGTTGTTATGTAATCTTCATGAATGCCTAAAATCTCGATGTTCATGTTTGAAATTTTACAGCTTTTACGGGAAACTTAACGAGTACGTACCATTGAATATTCTCATTCCTAACTTTATGGCTTTTTTGTTGTTACTTGGATGGGATTGTCCTTTAATTTCTTGTATTTCTTCTGTAGACAGCTCACCGAATTTGTTTTATTTCATCCAATTTTTTGACGACGGAACTAGGTTTGCTGTCTAGGAAAAACATCTAGAAGCTTTTGATTCATTGTACTTTTAGGCCAAGCACCAGTACCTGAAAGCTGTAAGCAACCAAACGTTTTGAACTACTAGACAAAGGCAAAAATGAGAGAATTTTACCTTGATGGAGAAATAATTTAATGGAATAAGTTACCTTGACAAACTCTGAATGTAAGAACTTTAATACCAAAATCTGACTTAGCTACTCTCTAACTTTCCAAGTATAACATTTTGGTACAGAAAGGAGAGCGAAAGCTGAGAAAACGATGAACAGATATGCTGCAAAAAACCGTTTACATCACAACAATCTTCTGCAATGGTGGAAATCTGGCAAAATAATGCATTGCAGTCTTACCGCACAAACCACCTGAGTCATAAATAATTACACCACCATACACACTATAGCACCAAGAATCTAACAGCATACCCAAATGCAGCACTTTATTCTATTCCACATCGGTACAGTCGAACCTCGATTATCCATTCCTTGATTATCTGGATTTCTTGATTATCCAAACTTTTTCTCTAGTCCCAATTTTTTCATGAATATTCATTAGTCATGATCAAGATCTTTAGCCTTATTTTTTAAAAAGCGCAGCCAAAAGCAACATTTTAGGCCAATGTAAACCATTTTTCATTAACTTTAATTGTTAATACACATGGGTCCAGGTAAGCGACAACCTCTCGTAAGCAACCACGACCACTTTTAGAGCTTAAAGTTTGAAATTTTCCTTTGTTTTTAACTTCCCATAAGTTATTACACACGGGGACAGGTATTCACAAGATCTCACAATGGACCATATTGTTTTCTAAATCATGATTTTAAAAAGGCTTGTTTCACGCTTAAATGTGCATTCTCAATTTAATCAGTTCTGTTCTTCATTTATTTTTTATATTTTTGATTACCCGGACCCTTGATTATCCGGACTATTTTGCCTAGTCGCAATGAGTCTGGATAATCAAAGTTTGACTGTATTCAGATTTGGTCCATAAATTAAAACACCTTGCTGCTACAGTGTATCCTATTGACCTTGGATGGCACTCATATTTTTCAGAGATGAAAATTAATGCAACACAGCACAATTAGAGACAATATTTTTTATCAGACTCACTTGATGAGTTTGTCCATGTGCCTGGCTCTGAAGTGGACGACTGTGTAGTTTCATCACTAAAAGCAGCCTGTTCCAGCAAATGTTTTCCTTGTTTTTTCTCCCATCTCTTTCTTTCAAGTTCCTCCTTTAAGTGAAGGATCTCTTCATCTTCTTCCTCATCTGAGGAGTTCACATCATCGCATTTCATCTAAATGATGACAGATCACATACATGTAACTGTACTACAAGAAATTAACTAGAAAGATGCATTAGCTAGACAACACAAGTATACAATTAATTTTTAAACTGCGTGAAAAGGATTCAAGAGATAACCAAGCATTCTATATTTGAAAAGGTTTGGTGACTAAATTCACTGTTACTGTTGTGTTCCGAACTAGTCAGTGATAGGAGGGATTAAACCGGATTACATCAAACAACAATGATAGTTTTATTCCGCCATGATAACTCGTGTTCCCCTACATAACCGAGAGGGTCTGGGTTTTTGTAAACTATACTATACAGGAGGGGAACTGGGTCCTAATACACTACATCTCTCCCCTTTTAAGACAAAAAGACAAATGACGCAATTACAAACATAGCGTCAAGAAAACATTAAAGAAAATAAACGGTCTCATTCAGTTGGACTTGTGTTCAACAGTGTCCCTGATATCTCCAGTCATTACTATCAGTGTCTTTCAGAGTTAGGTATAGTAATCCTTGAGATAACTTGGTGCCAGGCTTTGCCTCTGCGATCTCCTGAGTGGAATCTCAGGTTTGGCATCTGTGTGCCCTTCAGCTGGACTTTTGGTCTCAGCCACATTTGGTTCCTGTGGCACATTCTGCTGTTGAATTGGTTCCTCCTCTTTTTGACTTGTTTCTGACACTGTTCCTTCCTGCAAGCTTGGTGTCTCATCGTGCTGTAGCAATTTCTTAACATGCACAGTGTTGCGGGAGTATTGAGCTCCTTCTTGGGACTGCACAATCAAGCTGTTCCCCTGCTTGCTTACAACTGTGTATGGGGTTGGGTTGAACCGAGTTGAAAACATGGTCTCCGGGAAGTACTTCTGAGGGTCTTGCACCTCTTCTTGAGTCAGCATAAGACTTGCTCTTACTCTTCTCTTCGCTGTCCCTGTCACATACTCCTTGCTCTACATAGACAACACTCAGCTCTGGAAGTTTGGTGCGTATCTTTCGGTGAAAGAGTAACTCAGCTGGGCTCAAACCAGTTGTTGGGTGAGGTAAGGCTCTGTAAGCTGCAAGGTAGATGATGAGCTCTGTTTTCCACTTCTTCTCAGCATGTGTGATCTGGAGTCGTTTTAAAAGTGAGCTATTTTGGCATTCTACTTCACCATTGGCCTGAGGCCATTTGGCTGTGACCTTATGGTGCCTGATACCTTGCTGTACTATGTACTCTGCAAACTCTGCTGATATGAACTGCGGTTCGTTGTCAGACGTCAGGCTCTTGGGTAGACCACGTGGTGCAAACATCTCTTCTAGGCTTCAGATGACCTTAAAAGCAACGGTGGACTTCAGAATGTCTACCTCATAGTACCGGCTGTAATAATGTACAACGACTAGGATGGATTCGCCAGTAGGAAGCGGTCCAAGCAAATCAATAGCCAAGTCTCTCCACAGTCCAGTGGGTAAGGGTGTGGTCTTAATGGGAATGGGACGACTGACCAACTGACACCCATAGCAGGTTTTACAATGTTTCTCTGCGTCTCTCTCCATGCCGGGCCACCATACTTTGCTGCGAAGCTTTTGCTTAGTTCCAACAATGCCCAAGTGGCCTTCGTGGGCAATGAATAACACTCTGGGCCTAAGCTTCTTCGGGATGACAATTCTTGTTCCTCTGAGTATCAGCTTTCCAATAGTGCACAGCTCGCCACTGCATGGGAGGTACTGCTTGTAAACTAACTGGCTGAAAGTTCTTCGTCGCTGGCAGATGTCTCCTCTACTTCACGAGCCATCATCTGGGTGTTGCTGATACTGCCACAAATCGTACATATTCTTCAGACTGTGATGAGCGTTTGCTTCCATTTTCCATGCTGCTCACTAGTCTCGAGAGTGGATCAGCAATATTCTTTGGGCCTGGTTGATACTTGACCTTGAACTTGTATGGTTGCATCCTTAATACCCATCTTTCAATGCGTGTGCACGGCTTAGATCTCGGGCCATAAATCACCTCAAGTGGCTTGTGGTCTGTTATGAGTTCGAATGGGATGCCATAGATGTAAGGGTGGAACTTTTCACAAGCCCATATGAGTGCGAGCGCCTCTTTCTCTGTTTGTGAGTATCTTGTCTCGGTACTTGTCAGACTTCGGCTTGCATAACTGATAATTCTTGGTCCATCCTTGCTCGATGGGTCAAAACAGCTCCCAACCCAACAGCGCTTGCGTCTGCGATTACTTGCATTGGGGAATCTTTGTCAAAATACCCCAAAGTCTCTGGATTTGATAGGCGCTTCTTCAATTCCACGAACGCTTCTTTCTGTTCTTTTCCAAATACAAATGGCGTACCTGCCTTTGTCAGACGTCTCAGGGGTTCAGAGATAGTTGCTAGGTCTGGTATGAAACAACCACAATAGTTCACCAGCCCCAGGAAGCTGCGTGTCTCCAACGCACTTTGAGGTTCTCTTGCACTGGTAACAGCCTCAACCTTTCCTGCAGCAAAGCTGATTCCGTTTGCTGACAGAACCATCCCGACGAATGTTAGCTTATCCATGCTGAACTGGCACTTTGCTGCATTCAGGGTCAATCCTTGCTCTCCAAGCCTCTTGGACACCAGCTCTAGGTTTGCGTCGTGTTTAGCTTGATCTTTGCCATGCACTATTATATCGTCTGAGATGTTTTCCTGCCCATCTATTCCGGCGATTGCTGTCTGGATCTCGTGCTGATATTGTTCAGAGGCTGAATTAACTCTGAACAACAGTCTGTTATATCGGAACTGTCCACAGTGTGTCACAAACGTTGTGATTTCTTGTCAGGTGTCAATTCCAATTGATGGTAGCCCCACCTCAAATCAAGCTTACTAAATACTTTGCTACTGTTCAAACTCTGTAAAATTTCATCAACCGCTGGGACAGGGCGCTCTCTCTCAGTATTGCCTCGTTCGCCCTGCGCATGTCGATGCAGAGTCGAATGTCTCCTTCTGACTTGGAAACCACAACTCAGGGTTAACCCACGGGGTAGTTGCTGGCTCTATTATGTCCAAGCTAATTAGTTCTTGGATCTTCTCTTCCACCTTTGATCTCAGACTGAAAGGAGTCCTCGGTATCGCCTGCGCTACCGGCTTCATGTTTAGGTCTATGCGAAGTTGTACTGCTCGATCCTTCAGATTCCCGCGCCACTGAAGACTTCCGGGTATTTCTCTTGCAGGACTTCACCAATGGTTTGCGAGCTTGTGTTTACTGCAGCAATGTCAATCCCAATCTTCAATACACCAAGGCCAGTTGCGGTGTCTCTCCCTAGGAGTGGATCTCCTTGCCATTGATTACGCAGAACTCAGCATTAGTGATGTTTCTTCCTGCAGAGACTTCACATGAGAATGTTCCTATTACATCCAATGGGGTCTGGGATGCATATGCGAAGAGCTTCTTGTCTGAATGAGCTGATTTACACTTCACTTTGTTTCTCTTCAGCCACTGTCATGTTTGCTTGTCGATGATGTTAGTACTTGCTCCCAAATCTATTATCACACTCAGCTTACATCCTCCAATAATGACTTCAATTTTCTCTTGCTTTTTATCTCCTACAGTAAATGCATATTCTGATTCATCTTCATCATCTTGTATATCTACCATATTTGCGGAGCCTCCCTTGGGGTCCCTGTGGCGCTTGGTTTTCCTCTTTCCGCCTTCGCGTTTGTGTTTCGTCTTGCAACGCTCTTGGAAATGTCCTTCCAATCCACATTTGTGACAAGACTGACCTCTTGCTGGGCAATTTGAATCTTTACCAAGATGCCCAGTTCTGCCACATCGATAGCAGGTGAGTTGTGAATTCTTCCCAGGACCTTTCTTTTTATCCTCTATGCGGTTTACATTTGCTGAGACTTCTTCTTTTCCTTTCACTCCAGGTCCTTCTGTAGACATTGCGGCAAGTTTTGTGTCCACTTTTTCACAGTTCTCTGCTATTTCGAGCACTTTGTCTAAGTTAAGACCTTGACCTTCTTCCAAGAGTTTTCGCTTGATGTACGTACTGGTGCACTTGCAAAGTATTTCATCGTGAATTTGATTGTCCATGTCCACTCCGTAGCCACAATCTTTTGCTGCCTGCCTTACTCCGGTTGCAAACTGTCAAATTGTTTCCCCAGGTGCTTGTGGTAGCTGTCTGAAGCAGTGCCTACATTATGTTGTGTTGACCTTTGGAACGAAGTATGCGTTTAGTGCATCCACAGCTTCCTTATAATCTTTCACATCTCCTGTGTCTGGGAGCGTGTAGAAGATATCTTGAACGTCAGTACCGGCCAAATGAAGCAGCAAAGTTTGTGTTCTCTGCCTCTTGTTTGCATTTTCTTCATTCAAGATCACGCCTTTACCATCGGCAAACAGTTTGAACGCGATAAGCCAACGTTTCCATTGGAGACCCAACGTGTTTCGGTCGCCGTGACAGTCGAAGGTTTTAATATGGTTTCTTTCGTTGTCATCCCATCCTCGTCGCCAAAGTTGTGTCCCGAACTAGTCAGTGATGAGAAGGATTAAACCGGATTACATCAAACAACGATAGCTTTATTCTGCCATGATAACTCGTGTTCCCCTACAAAACCGAGAGGGTCTGCGTTTTTGTAAACTACACTATACAGGAGGGGAACTGGGTCCTAATACACTACAGTTACTTCTTTTTTGTTTATCTCCAGTAGTTCTAATTCTCTTTTTTCTATGAAACAGAGTAAACCAAACCAAGCATAGTTGTGATAAATTATGTGCCTGGAATGAGAAACAAGCATAACATTATGCCATAATATGTTTATTAACAACAATTTGCTCTCTATTAATATAGTATGAATAAACACAAGACAAATCTGGCAGTAAATGGGACTATGGACACTGGGTGCTCCCTGGGATAGCAACACTAATCTAACCTAATCTGCGTCTTGGAATCATTTCTCCTCCTTTCCCCCAAAACAATGTTGATTTTTCTATTTCTTCGACTGCACAGACCACAGTGCCTACACAACACTGAATGCAAATAAGATAGAGCAAAATCGTCTTTTCCTTAAAATGTCTCAACTACTTTTGTCGCTCACTGTAGCTACTCTTAGGTAGCTAAAAGAAGGTGGGGTAAGGGACCCAACCAGCCTGATGCAGGCAATAGCTAAATGGAAGGTGTGCACCCAGGCCAGTAGTCCAAGTGTTTTAATAGGGAGGGTAGAGGAGGGGAGAAAAAACTGTACACTTGCAGTGAAAACTAAATGACATGCCTAGCATGCTACTAGTATAAAGACTGGTGTAACGTAATATGTTCAAGAGTACTGTTAATGGACTGGATATGCAACAGGTGGTAAAAACTGATTACATAGGGTAAGGATACAATAGTAATGGATAGCAATAATAGTATTGACATGAGCCTTAATTGCTGATATAGATATGAAATCAACATAGCTAATAACATCTATTGTTTATGATATCAAGTTCCTTGATGTGTTTGTAATGCACTTATGCAATAAAGAAATATCATCTCTGTGGCCGAGACATTGATTGACAGTGATACAAATCTCTTGTGGTTAAATATACTTCACAAGTGAAGTTTACATAATCCCTGGACTTATACAACTTCGTAAGGGTTTTAGATGTGCTTATATCCAAGGGGATTATGACCGGAAGAAAAAAGGGTTTCGAAATAAGCTAACTGTAAATAATTATCAAAAAAAGTTTTTCATTTACTGGTACTTAAGCTTTGAAACTTCACAATAAAACAAATTCAAAACATCGAAGAGGGGGGGGGGGGTATATATCCTGGAGGGCTTATAACAGGATATGTTTTTTGGTTAACAGGTGGATGGGCTTACAACTGGGGGGGGGGGAGGGCTTATAAGCAGCAGTTTACAGTATACAAATAGGTTCCCTTTGTCCTTGTGTCATGTCATATTACTCTCAAAAATGTAACAGCCACCTAACCAGTGTACAGTCTTAAAACACTAGATTAAGAACTAGTGGGGGCCAAATATAGCCTCCATTTGGGGTGAAAATATGCTAGGACAGACATCACTGTTCTTAGAGGGAACAGTTTACTGATGGCGTAAACTGCGAGCTTTGAGGAACAGAGAATGTTGCACACCCTGACAGACATGCAGAAGAAGGTAGACAGGTTAGCAGCAACATTGTTGAAGGCTGGGTTCAGTATCAACAAAAATAAGACACAAGTGATAAGAATAAACAACATAGGTGTAAAGGAAGTGTGAGCCTCAATGGAATCCCCTTAAATGAAGCTGAGAAGTTCAAATACCCTAGAATTATGGTGAGTAAGGATCATGGTGGTTCAGACAGAGGCATTACAGCAAAGATAGGGAAGGCAAGGGCAGTTTTCATCTGTCTGAGTCCAGTATGGAGGTCCAAACTGATAGGCAGAAAGACTAGGCTTCTCCAACACAAGTATCAAATCAGCATACTTATTACTTATATGGCTCTAAAGCCTGGAAAACAGTCAAAGCCACCTCAAGAAAAATCTAGACTTTCGTAAATAAGTGTCTCTGAACAATTTTACAAATTCATTGACCAGATACTATTGCAAAGGAAGACCTATGACAAAAGACTGGACAAGAGAAAATGAATTATATTTGCAGATCAAGAGAAGACACTGATGTTGGCTGGGTCACACTTTGCACAAGCAAAATACTAACACCACCAAGCAGACCTTGAGATGGGACCCACAGGGGAGGCCAAAGATAGGGAGGCCAAGGAACAGCTGGCAAGGGTAAATGGAGGGAGAGATGAGGGAGGAAGACTTCAACTGGCAACAGTAGGAGAGACAGTTACAAGACGGAGAGGGATGGAGAGACTTGCTTAAGGGCCTACCCCCCCCCCCCCCCAAGAGGTGACAAAGTTTAAGTCAAGTCACTCACGTCAAATCACAGAATCTTGTGTCTGAGCAGTATGCGAGCCAACAATCTCATCAGCTTTGTATGCTGAGTTTGAAGGTGCCTTCTAATCACCCAAATGCTTTGCATACACTATCTGTTCAGCGCCATCTTGGCTATGCTACCCAAGTATGGTTGCCATAGTCCATTGGCTTACTACAGCGA
>CM042755.1:9939110-9956610 GCA_022496165.2 Catalaphyllia jardinei
ACTGCGGTTATAGATGCAAGTGAAGTATGATCCTCGCAGTAAATTTTCTAATTTAAGCAATTGGAGGATCATACTTCACTTGAAAGTTCAAATTATTGACGACGCCGTCCTCTGTGAAAATGCACATCTAAAGCATTTTGCTTTCGGTGACACAACGGGACCCACGAAAGTTTCCCGCATCCACTGCTGTTCCCGTCCTACCCTCCCCGTCCCCGTATCTTAAGGTCCCTATTATCTTGCAAAAGGTGTGCAATGAGCGTGCGAAAAAATGCATAGGGAATGTGCGTGTGCATGTGCGAGTAAGGTGCAAATCAATTTCATATAACATGTGTGTAGCATTATTCAATTGAATAAATGGACTTGTTGGCTGAGGTTGTCTCTCGAAAACTTCAATATGTATAATTATAACACATTTTATCACAAAATGCAACATACCTGTTCAATGGCAGCAATCAGTGCTTCAGATATGCTAAAATGGGCATTCTCCTGTTGCAAAAGAAGTTTGAATAGAAATGTTAACTCCTGCATCACTAAATAAATAAAAAATATTTGAAGGTGTCAATGAAAATTAAGAAGCCAAGCAAAGCTGCAGTTCAGAAGTCCCTAACTGAGGAAAATGCAGACAAAGCTCTTGACAGCTCTTGCAAAAGGCCCCTGCATGAGACAGTAGCGGTACTCATTCTTGAAGACAGTAGTCAGACTGTAAATTGATTCTGACAAAAACACAAAAACTTGAGAGTTACCTTGTGTTGCTGGCCTTTGTAGTTTCCTAATTTTGACTGTCTTACATACTGTTCCCCCCCCTCCTGCCCTGAGTGGGAGGCAGGGTGGTCTCATGGTTAGTGTGCTCGACTCTGGAGCGAGCGCTCCTGGTTCGAGGGCATGCCGGGGACATTCACATTCATATTCACAGTGCCTCTGTTGGCCCTCGTTCCCACAAATTAATCAGACAAGGTCAAAACACAGACTTGTCCAACTGCTTTATTTTTCCTCTATGGTGTCTCGATCTTGTGGTCAACCAGTTTCTACTTATTACATGACTGACTGTGATTGACTGTGTTGGGTGGGGTAACCCATGCATACTCCCCCTCTAAAATGGCATGTCCTCCTGGACATTGTAACAAATTGCGCAAGCGTACTACATCCTAACAACAAAAACTACAGTAACTTTAGAAAAGTGATCAGGTTTTCACAGTTGAACTCTTCCTGCTAATAAGATAATGAGTCAGAGTAATGACTAATTATGTAAGCACTGTCTCTAAATTGTTGAACAATTTATCCTTGAACAAGTGTCTTTGTTTTTTTCTTTAAGAAACAAAACATGATACCAATGTGTTAATAGTTCAATCAAGTCCAATAAAGTTCGAGTCTTCAACTCGGACAATCTTGAAGTTTTCTAAAACAGTCATTGCTGGCACATACTGGTGAATGCTTGGGTGCACAAATGGTACGGAGGCTAAGTACCCTGCTGTATAATAGGGTATTGTCCAATGATTGTGTATGGCTAAGGTTCCATAAGGTGTAACAGGCAACCATCGTGAATAAACAGAACATTGGCAGTTGTTGCTGGAGTACTCAAAGTACTGATGGGATGGTAACTTGGATTTCCAAGATGATGGGATAATAAGATCCTGCTGGGTCTTGTTGTAAGGGTTCTTGTTCTGTTTCAGACTCAGATGGAGAACAGCCTTGCAAAAATCATAAGGCAACAGATCTTCTTTGGCACCATTCATATTCTCTTGTTCGTGATTGTCTGTTTCTGCTGTTGGTGTTGACAACATTTCCAACTTGGTGGGTGAGAAGCCAAGTAGCTCCCCCTCATCCCCACTGTCACCACCATGCTGATCAATCTCGCTTCCTTGGTTAGCAGGAACTGACCTCCTCCTCTCTTGGGTACGTTGTGGGAAAGGTTTTGACAAATCACTTTGCAAGAAATCACAAGGCAAGTACAGGAGATTTCTGTGGAGTACTCTAGATTTGCCTTTCTGGCCTTCAGGAGTGTTACTTCATATACAGGCAAGTCTCCCTTTTGCTCCACTATGAGATTACTTCATGCTCCTGATGAGACCTATGTTTTTCAGGACCACCACGCTCTGAGAGGTTATGTACCAACACTCGGTCACCTGGCTGTAAACTGGAGAACTGTACTTTTTGATAACACTGCTTCTTTCCATCATCTGCTGACTTGGAGATATTCTGCCTGGCCAGTTCATAGGCATCTTTCCATTTTTCTGTGTACTCTGTATGATTCATGGTTCTATATATCATCACATAAAAGTCCAAACATTAGGTCAACTGGAAAGCATGCAGGCATCCAAACAATGAATAGAAGGGTGAAAACCAGTGGCATCATTTCTGCTGGAGTTATTCGCATGGACAACTTTGTAACTAAGTCCTTCCACTTGTGTTTCTGGCTTTCTGGGAGAGTTCTCAACATATGCAATAATGTTCTGTTCAACCTTGCTATCTTCCCCTTCCCTTGTTGGATGCTCGGTGACCCCCACTTTTCTGATTCTTTCCACTATACTAAAAAACAAAAAAATCTGTATGTGGGAAGTTTTAATTATTTGTCAAATACTAATTCAAATAGGGTTGAATTGGTACATGGATACAGGTGTGTGTGGCTTAGAAGTTGCATTTTTTAAGGCTGATTCTACCTGATTTAATGACATTTGTAGCAAAGATCTATCAAATAGGCCTATATGTGCTGTGTTAAACACGCATAACTTAGATATGATTCTTCAACTTAAATATAATTATTATGCCAATAGTAATGAATCTGGCCAGAATCACCTTGAGCGACTGGAAATCCTAGAAATGTTATGGTTTGTGATACACCTTATCTTCAAAACCAGTTTGGTGACCCCCGATTTTTTTTTACGTTTTAACCTAATCTTATTATTTTCTACCTGCAGTCAGTATGTGGGAAGTTTTGGGTGCGAACGTCCTTAAGACATGGGCAAACTTTGGTCACAAAGTGAGTGATGTCATCTTCCATGTTGGGCCAGTAGAAATGTTCATGTGCTAATTGGACTACATGAGGGGCTCCTACATGTTCCATTTCCTGATGAAGTTCTTTGAAGACAATGGTGTAAAACTTATGAAGTAGCACCAGCTGGGAGTATGGTCCACTCCTTCCAAATAACAGGCCATCTTTATCACAGTAGAGTTTGCATCGCTACCTCAATAACACTTTTGTGGCCAGAAGCTCACTTAAGCCATCTTTTTGTTTTTAAGAATATGACAAGTCTTCCTATCACATGGTCTTGTTTCTGAGTGTCAAGAAGGGATCTTTTGCTAATTTCATCCACACTTGAACCAAGAGATACTTCTTCCATGTTCAACAAACTGGAATCATTGCCTATGTACTGCAGACACCCAAACAGTCTCTCCTCATCCTTGTGCTCCAACTCCCACACAACATGCCTTGATATCACCTTGGGACATATTTTCATGTAAGAATCAATGTCCATTGGCAATCTTGATAGTGCACCTGCATCCTTGTTGGAGTGCCCTGGTCTGTACTTGAGAGTAAATGTCGATTGAGAAATCTGCTATTTCTGATGCCCAACAGTGACCAGTGGCATTTAAGTACATACGTAAGGGGGTTATTATCAGTATAGACAATAAAGTCGGTCTCTGAAATGTTCGCATATAGCCCACTTAAGAGCTTGGAACTCAAGCTTTCCAGAGTGAAGGAAATAGTTCTTTTCTGCCTTGGTTAGTGGTCGTAAGCCATATCCAATAACTTGCATTTTACCAACCTGTTTCTGGTATAACATGCTCCTTGTCCTTCTTGTGATGCATCAGTATGTAATACAAAGGGCTTACTGAAATCAGGATAGCCAAGAATTGGAGGAGGTACAAAGTGGTCCAACAATGTTTCAACAGCTTTCTGATGTTCTTCCATCCCCACCACTGGTCGAGAAGATGGTACTGAGCCATGGTTGAAACATTGCTTGGTCTTGCATGCTGATTTCGCCACATCTTCAGAAGCTGCCTGCAATAACTGGAAGAGTGGGTGGGAGATCCTACCAAAGTTCTGGATATACCTGCAGTAGTACCCAAGAATACCCAGTGACCTCACTTCACCAACTGTGCTAGGTTTACTGTCCTTTAGAGTTCTAACAGCAGTTGGTTCAGTCTGTAGCCTGCTGCTACCACAATCTGTCCAAGATAGTTTACTTCCTGCTTAAAGAGTCTGCACTTCTTCGCTTTAAGCTTAACCCCATGTTCACACAACCGTCTAATTATTCTCTGGATATGGTCAACATGATCCTCAAATGTTTGGCTGAATATAATGATGTCATCAATGTAAGGTATACATATATCATCCCTCAAATCATCAAGGCAGTGTTTCATAAAGCGTTGAAATCCTCCCAGTGCATTTTTCAAGCCCATTGGTAGGAGAACCCATTGATACAGTCCCCAGGGGGTGGCAAAAGCTGTCACATGTCTACTTGAAGCCTCTCCTTGGTCAAATAAGAAGAACCAGTGATTCCCACCAAGGCTTTCCTTGGTGGGAATCCTGCACCCTGGGCAAAGGACGGCTGTTGCGATTCGTTTTTTAATTCAGCTGTCTATAGTCTATGCAGTCTTTATGACCCATCCTTTTTACGAACACATACAACTGGAGATGAATAAGCTGACTTTGACTTTTTAATCCACCCATGATTTAACAGATCCTCAACATACTGCTTGACTTCTGCAAAAAGTGGTCTGGGAATGGCAGCGTACTTCTGCTGAACTGGTACTGAATCAGTGAGGTCAATGTCCACTTGTAATTCCTCTGCTCTTCCAACATCATCATCTGTTTTTGAGAATGACTCAGCTTCCTCTATAAACATTTTTCTCTCTCTTCTCTACACTTTTGCTCTTCCAAAGAGGATATGGCCTAGCAAAGTATCTTATGTTGTCTCAAGTGTTTCTGTTGATATTTCCCTGAACAATATCTAACACCTTTACAATTACGCATTGCTTGAAAAAGGAGGTACCCTTTGTTTCCACAGAACGTGCAGACATGTCCATTTCCCAACTCCCATCTACATCCTCTCGCAAAATGATCTGTTGAACTAAATTTGAAGCAATGAGACCAGCTGTCTACACCTGCTGTCCTGCATGAATTACACTGTTGACGCCAAAACTGTGACTGGTTACCAGATGCAAAAGGCAGGGTAGAATTTCTCTCTACTGGGGCACTGACTTTATCAAAAACGTCTTTCAAGGAGGCAAGGTATGACTGCACTGCTTCCAATGCTACTACCAGTGTATTTGGCTTGGGCTCCTTTTACTGGGACTTACTACTTTCATTCTGGGGTGTTTGACTTTAACTTGGTTGGCTTAATTGGTTACTTGGAGGTACCACAGTTTCAACCTGGTTGACCCTTACCCCTTTCCTGCCAGCCACACCCATCTTAATTTGGTGTTCTACTTCTGCCGACATAATCCAATTAACCTTTTCCATAAGTTGTTCATCAGTTACAGAGGCTACTTCCAGTAAAAAGCGCAACTTAGCTCTAACTGCCTCATCTTGTAACCCTGTCTCTAAAACATGGAGGAATAATGCTTGGACAAGAGAAGGCTCATCCTTGATGGACCATCAGTGGCGTTTGATACAAAAATAATCTGCTGTTTTAAGTTTAAAGCTTGGACAAGAAAATGGGGATTCACTTGCTTCCTGGTACAAGACAGATAGTTCCTGATATAGTTCCGTTGCTGACTTTTGTTTAAAATGAGCTTTCATAATCTGCCTTAAGCGAGACAATGACAGATCCTGTATCATCTCCAAGTACGACCTCAGTTTAAGGCTTGGACTAACTGCACGAATAACAGCTTCTACAAACTCAGTCTCTTTGTAGCCGCCTTTATCCCCGATTCTCTCTGTCACGCCAAACGAACAAATGGCAGCCCATCCTTAAAATTATCTCCTGCCACAACTCCCTGGATCTTGAACTCCTGCCTAACCACCTTACTAACATCACCATTTACCAGTTTGTTTCCGCCCCTTGTGCTTCCCGAGTCGCTTTTCTGTCAAGTTTAGCCATTCAACCTTTACTTCTGTTGTGTCACCTTCGAGGGGAGGTGGCTTTCCACTCACAAATGCAATTAAACAACCAACAGCATTTTCTTGTCATCTGCCTTGCTTAAATCTTGCTCTATTTTCTCACCAGTTCTCTTTGACAATGCCAACCTTCCTAACTCTTTCACTTCCACTTGTAAATGCTCTGCTAAACGTGCCAGTGCATCCACTCCAAGACCACAAACCTTGGATTCAAGTTGAAGAAGCAAAAACAACTGCGTCGGTGCTCATCAGTTCAGCAATTCCACACACTACAAACTTTATGATGAAAAACACACAAGGCCAGGGTACATTTCCATTCAAAATATGACTTGGCTTAAACTTTCCAGTCACTGGCATAATTATAACACACAACATCATGCACAAAGCTAACACGTTCAAAACATGACATGTTCAAATTATTTCATTTCGCAAAAGCAAGCCATAAAGTTCCACAATTTTGTCTTTCCACCGCTATATTCAGGTAAAATTCCCTGAGTGACGAGTCCTGGCAGGGTCGCCAAATGTTGGACCTCATTCCCACAAAAGAATCAGATAAAGTCAAAACAAAGACTTGTCCAAACGCTTTATTTTTCCTCTACAGTCTCTCAACCTCGTGGTCAACCAGTTTCTACTTATCACGTGACTGACTGCGATTGACTGTGTGGGGGTGAGGTAACCCTTACACCTCTCTCCACCTAGGTGTATAAATGGGTACGGGCGAATTGTTGGGGAAACCTAACAAATTGTAGGAGAGTGACCTGCGATGGACTAGCATCCCGTCCAGGGGAAGTAGAGATTCTTCTAGCCACTTCATGCTACAGAAACTGGGACAAGCTCCGGCAACTATGAGCCAGTCTTGGCTCCATGGCCAAGGCTTCGCTTCCTGCCCTGAAAAAAATCAACAATTACTGCTTCCTGTCCATGAGAATAACCAACTTCCCACCTCCCAGCTACCCCATGCAATTCCGCATCCTGCCTTCAAATTTCCTTATACCTTGCATTCCACAAGCAAAAAAGGCTCATCCCACATCTTGCCAACCCTATGTTGGACCCTCAAAATAATTTTAAGAAACTTACTTCCTTAACAGGATACTAGAGACCCTGTACTATAACAGAGAATATTGTGAGAACGTAGACCTATCTGGAAACAGAAATGAGCATAAACAAACCTTGGAATAAAGCAAATGAATTTGTTTTACTAAGAGACAAAAGACACTCTGGGGACACTACATGGCAATAGCCTGTCATGAAATCAAAAGGCCCAGTGATCTCTAGTTTTTAACTTTAGTGAGTTTTAGCATTTAAATGGAGAGAAAACTTCACTCACTTGGTCAGTGAGTCAGTCAGTTGGGGGCTTGAAAACAGTTTGAATAAGGCTTGAAAACACTCACCAATGCATTCCACATATATAGTAGAGTAGTTGACAGTTGACATTTTGCCTGAACATTGTGAACTTTGTGATTGACAAATGAATAAGAGTCTCTCAAAAGCTATGAACTGATCTTTTAAATTTGAAGTCAAAAAGTGCTTTGAAATTAAGGAATATCAGTTTCACCTACAAAAAGGTAGGTAGTCACTATATTTGACATTGATGTTTAGCTCTGACAGCAAGCTACTGTTGTAGGTACTTTTGTTCTCATTTTCTGCATAACTTCTTCACTAAGTACATTCATTATTATTTCCTTTTATAATGTAATAGTTAACCCCACCATGGTTGACACAGTATATTGGATGTGCATACAATCTGGTTTCATTTCCTATATTATACTTTAGGAAACAACAAAGAACATAATAATTTATTTCTTCACATACTATTTATAAGGAATGACTGATGTACAATCCATAATTTGTCTTTTACTACTTATTCAAAAAAAAAAAAAAAAACAGGCCAAGAGTACAGTATGCAAATGGGTTAATTTTTAGCACTATTGGTAAATACTGTACCTTATCTAATTCACATGAGCTGAGGTCCTGTGATGCCAGAATTGTTGCTAAGGATTGTTCCTGATAGGGATCCTCTAAATATGGATCATTGCAGTACAATGACTCTGCAAAGATAAAAAAGAAATATGGGAGTGCATGCAGGGGGTGCACATGGACAGCTAAGAATTCAATATAGGAATTAGTATTACTTGGTAAGGAAGTCTCTTGGTTAGGATTGGTTCTTCTTTGGTTGGGATTTTACTATACAGAGGAAACAGTCATAAGCCATGTATTTTTTGAAAGCGTAGATTACTTAAGTTGTATATGGGATTTTTGGCCCTTGGGAAGGACTTCACTGTACTGTAATAGTTGTCTGAACTGTGCATATGGCAAGCAGTAAAGGTTTAACACCAAATTCATTGCTGTGAAGTTCTGAAATTTGAAGCATACATGTACATGAGCAAACTAACGCTGTGTTGCAATGTCAATTTGAATTTTTGAACCGATCATGTGGCCAAAAGTGAGACAAACTTACTATGTTACAATGACTTCTCTCATAAACAAAACTTTGAGATGATTGCAGTACTAATACATTATAAATATGTTAGCAAGTAAAAAGACCCATCCATAATTAAGCTACAGCATATGCTTGCTTTGATGGGGTGGAGTTAAGAGGTTGCTTGACACTGCATTTCAGTCCAATAAGTCTTCATATTAAACAACGTCTTCATTTAAGTCAAGGGTTGACATATTAGTACAGGGACCTTTATTTAATCAAGAAGATTTCATTTTGGAATTAAGGGTCTTTGTTTTAGTCCTAGGGTCTTCATTTCAGTCCAAGGGTCTACATTTTAGTCCAAGTCCTCATTTTAGGACATTCATTTTAGTCCAAGGGTTTTCAGTTTACTCCAAGGGTCTTAATTTTAGTCAGGGCAAGGGTCTTAATTTTAGCCTAATGGGTCTTAACCTTTGTACAGGGTCTTCAGTTTAGACCAAGGGTCTTTGTTTTTATCAAGGTCTTCATTTCAGTCCAAGGTTTTAGTTCAGGATATTCTATTTAGTCCCATATGTCTAGGTCTTAGGTCTGTGTTTTAGAAACACCCAAGTTGGTTGTTTTCCATTGGTCAACCATAGTTACTTCATGGAAAATAAGATATTGGAGTTAAATATGTTATGAGATTGCTTGTTAATATTTATACATGAATTAAAATGAGGGCAGTAATAGTAAAAGCACCATGTCTAGCACAAAAGCAAATAAGCAAATACATGCCCTATAGTCCAGGCATTTTATCGTCAAAAGTCAGTCAAACTGTAACTTATTGCAAAACAATGTTTCTTAATGGATTTTGATCCAAGAACATGTCATCTATGACATACCTAAAGTCCCTGAAAATCCGAGTGGGGGATGTTGACAAAAAACAGGTTTTTTAACAGCCCTATACTATGCAGCATGGAGAAGGTTGTATGTACTGTCTGTTGTGTTGCTCGAGTTTAAAGCCATGTGCAGCATGAACTGGTGAAGATTGAGAGAATTTATTGTGTTTTCTGCCCAGGTAAGTCCATTTATGTACCAATTTAATCAAATAATCATTCTGTATAAGATTCTTAAGTCAGGAAAAAACTTGATTTATACTAATAAACAGCCCTAAACAGCAACTTCCAGGTGATAGCCTCATTTTCACGCTGTGGGAAAAGGAATTTGTTTCATGGGTCCTGTTTGGATGTGTTCCCATGCTTGGATCTTTAGGGACTTTTAATGTGTTCATGTGTAAGATATTTCTAACTGGTTAATGAAAAGAAAGGTCTGACGACAAAATGCTTTGACTAATTGCAAACTACTGTAAAATGAAAGAGTCAATGGTAAGATTTACAGTATTGGATACTTTCCATCACCTTTACAAATGTACTTTTGGTATACTCCATCTGTACAAGAAAGTCGACCCCATACTATACATACACTCATGTATTCCTCCAGGTCAAATAACCAGGTAAAAGCACTCTTTCTTTTGTATCATACAGAATCAACAGGCAAGTTTGCAAGCCCTGAATATGGAACTACATGTACTAAGATTTTAACTCTCTTATAAGAATTCTTACCTGAGGTAGAAGGTAGTGAAGATGACAATCTGCTAACACTTCTGAAAGAATCTTGATTCCCACTGTCATACCTAGGCACTTCAGTGACAGACTTTTGCTTATGAAATTTTGGAACACCTACTTGATCTGATTTTGACCTGGTGTGTCCCAAAGGTTTTCTTATTTGATGGTCTGTAACAGACTCAGAACTGCTGCTAACATATTTGTCACAAGACCTTGTTTTAACAATAGGAAGAATGGATGTTTCTAGCAACCCATTGTTTGAAATTGTTTCACTTTTTGGGCAGACCAAATTTTCGTTGAGACTACCAGTGCTAGCTCTTCTGGGTTTATGAAATTGGTCTTCATCTTGACCATCAAACCATTCACCTGGACAAGTAGCTGTCTCCTCGCCTTCTGTTACAGCAGACAAGGCTGCATATGCTAAAGTTGCTCTCACATTATGTCCTATTTTTGATGGTCTAAACGATTTTAATCTTTGCGAAGGCAAAGTCAAGTTATTTCCTTCGCCAACTGTGTTTTCTTTCTGAGATGTACTTTTCCTTCTAATTTCACTGCTAGAATCAAGATCACCATTCCTTGGTAAACACGAAAAGTTCTGACCAGACTCAGAGGGATACAGTTCAATGTCTTCCTGTAAAAGAACAGCAGGGTGGTAAACTGAATAATCAGTTATTTCAATCTGACTGTCCTCTGGTGAACCATACAGTGAAAGCTTCTGAAAGTCCTCCTTTTCACTGCTGCTGTCTGTGCTGTTTGAAGACGACAATTCATCACCAGGTTTTCTTTGGATGTGGTCAGGTAAAACAGTAGACTCCAGCAAACCAACATGAAAATATGCACTGTCTTGCAACCACCCCTCGATGTACTTTTTCTTGTTCAACTTAAATTTCAAAGGAAAGTTGTTTTCAATCAGTACCAGTGTTTCATAAAACACATACAAAATAACGAGTATGTTTACCTACAGTAACATCTCCATTAGGTCTCACATAGCACATATTAAAAAGTTTGGTTCAATATCAGTTTGCTTCAAATCTGCTACCTCTATAAGTTCTATCAGTACATGTTTCTTTATTATTAGCAGAAGATTTCACAACATTGACATATTAAATATATTGAATCAATAAAAAAGAATTGTCCCACTATACTACAACCACATTTCCTACTATTCGCATCAAAAATACTTTTTAACAACTAGCTAGCTTTCTCTAAGTGAAGTATATATGAAATAATTCATATTTGTACTGCGGTTGCAGATGAAAGTTAAGAGTGATCATTGCAGTAGATTTTCCAATTTAAGCAATTGGAAAGAAGAAGCCTGAAAAAAATAAGGGCTTCAACAGGATTCGAACCCGTGACTTCCTCGATACCGGTGCGATGCTTTGTCTATATTCTACAACTGTCACAGATAATTATTGTTTCCCTTACCTCCAAATGAACACTAACCATTATCATGTCAACCAGAGTGCCAATTAACCAGGTAGACTTACTACCAGTGACCTTTTTTGGCTGATTATTTCCCTTTTGTTTCCCTTGAGATTAATTTTCAAACAATAGAGGCTAGAGGCTTTAATTCTGTTGAAGCTCTCCTAACTGAAAAGCTTACAGAAAGCACAGTGGCAGAAAAAATCATATCTCTTTCAACCCGTCTCTTTCAACCTGTCTTTTACAGCAGTTATCAATCACACGACCTTCAGCGCAAAAAATCTAGACAAAACCTAGTAAGTTTTAGTGTACATGCATGAATGCAGGCGAATGACCCCAAGAGCAAGTAAATCTACACGCAAACAAATTATTTCTGCACATATTTTTCTTGGGGCTACGGACTGACCAACACTCATTTTTATAAAAATTATAACTTGTTACCTTATTATAAGGTTTAAGATGTTAAAGTCTTGTTCAGCCTGTAGCCCCAAGATGAATACGTGCAGAAATAATTTGTTTGCTTGTAGATTTGCTTGCTCTTAGGGTCATTTATGCATGCGAATGAGATGATTGATGTCCACCAAAACTCAGGTTTTGTCAAGATTGTTTTTGCACTGAAGGTCGCGCATGATTGATAATGGCTGTAGTATACACTATTCAGTACATTGTTGGGTAGTGATTCATACATGTACACAGTACATTTTCTCGTATTTCAATCTGTTTGTTTTTTCTGAATTTTTGGTCCTTCATCAGAGTTGCACTCTTTAAGTCTGTTTATTTGAATTGAAGGTAGGTAAGTGTGCGGGGGCAACAATAGTATTGAAGTTATACAGTGTACATGTAATACAGATGACAATGAAAACCTCAAGTTTACTTTGAAGTACAATTTGTACATCTTTTTTACATCAATAACTATTAGAGGTACTATGACATCAAAAAACTAAGTCCTCCATAATTTAGATAACAAAATATTACCTTAAGGTGGGAAACCACAGTTTTCAAGAGCCTATATCTATTTCACCATAACTTTTAACATTTACGCTTTGAAGCCCGTTTTTTTGCAAGAATCAACCCTACTAACAGACGTTTTATTTCTGCATTATGCCTAGGGGGTTAACTGTTGCCATGGCAACAGGAATGGTTAAAAAAGGGCTTACAAAATAGTTTTTGTTTATTTAAAAATATCTAATACATAGATTGTTTTTATCCTTTGCCCACTACCAATTCACATTAAATCCATTCTCTCAACAGTGTTTAATAAAATTTTAACATAGGCTATTTTCAAAATTCCCCATAAATCGTTCCCTGAATAGTAAAAAATCCCTATGTCAAAATTAAGCCTTCTCATGATAGAACATTCACATGGTTTTTTACCTACGTTTTTGTTGTTACCTTTTCTCACATATCTTTATAATAACAGACAAAAGCCGTCAGTACACTGCATTCAATTATAGAAAAAAAATACATGTGTTGAGTAATAAAAAGACTGCCCTATAGAGCATACTTGGTTTTTTTAAGCCACTGTTGGGCACTAAATTGCATCAATAAAAGCGTGCACGAAAACTGTGTTCAGCCATCTTAATTTAACTTTCAAATATATGTAATCAATAATTACTGTTAAAATTGGTTAACAACATTATCAGGAATATCCACACCTACTAGTTAAAGTTTCAGTTATAAAAGAAAAGTTATACATCTAAACAAAATGTAATTGAGGTAACAACCATTATGTACATTTCTAGACTTTACATGATTGAAATAAATGATCCATTGCTATTAATTCTTACAGAAAACAGCAAAAAACAATTTCAAAGCAGCATCCTTGCACTCAAATATTACACTATCACTTTATACAGAACTTGATCAACTTCCATTTGCAGTTACAAGTACACTAAATAATACAATGTCTTAAAATACATACATTCCAACACAACATTCAACAATAAAAAATGCATTCTGACTATTTCAGCTCATAAGAATGAGAATTCTAAACACCATCCATCCACCTACCATGACACCTTAAACATCTCTTCGATTCAAAATACCAACAACATTTGGAGACAACTTTCTAAAACAAGAAATTCCAATAATTAAATGGAAATTTCTGCAAAATTAATGCCATCCATAATGAGTCCTGCAACATTTAAACTTCCCTTTAACAATCACCACAATTCACCAACATGTACACCAACATGGCAGCACCATAGCAAACATACTTGTTTACAAACATTGTTTCTATTATTTAAATATTGAGAACGATATACAAAAGAAACCTTTGTTTAACGAACCAATAGTTATTTGGATGCCAGTTAATAACATGTCACGTCACTGATATCTATGTTCTACTGAGCCATTCGGATTTCTTCAAACTATATCAAAGAAAACTTGAAGTTGAACAAAACACACAGACTTAAAAATTCGAGAAGTGTAATTTTATTTATCTCCAATAACTCACAATTCCTTGACTTTACTCACTGAATGGTTTTCGAATAATTTTTCCAAGTAAGGATTGCATGACAGAGCAATGCAAAATTGCTTTGCCATGGCGACATACTTGAGTTTCTTGACTTAACTGTAAAGAAATTCACATGATAGGTTTCTTTTTTTAACTATATATAACTCTATGACATGAAAGAAGGAAAATCTTGTTTAGCAGTGTTTAGTTCGTCATTTTAACTTTCTTATACTATACGTAGTTTTTCATAGCGTTTTCCTTAGGTGCAACCAACCAATCACATTCATAAACAACAAAACCGATTTCTAACCTTATATCCCATGTTCCGCAGAAGTCCCGAGTTCATGCGGGGAATCTACATAGTTCACGATCAAGTCTAAATATAAGATGACGCTTCTGAAGATGCTTTGAATTGAGATGAAGAAAAAAGCCCAGGTTATAGCGAAGTGAACTCCATGAATTAAGTCTAAGTCTATCGCAAACTGATTAACAGTCACGAGCAGCCACCATCCGTCACGGTTGTGACAGGTCGTGGTGATCCATCCCGATCGGGTCGATCCATCGACATAATCACCCCTCTCCATAACACCGCCATGAATATTTTCCATCAAAAACTGACAAACGATCACAAAGGGTCACCATCCATCACTGTTGTGACGGGTCGACACGATCCGTCCTGGTCGGGACGATCCGCCGACATTTTCTTACACACCATCGCACTGCCATGATCCGATCGGAACCATCTGCCGACATAATCACCCCTTCCATTCAGCCTCCAAGTTTCCATACACTAATTCCACACCAAAGTGAACTCCATGAATATTTTCTAAGTCTATCGCGAACTGATTAACGGTCATGAAAAGTCACCATCCGTTATGGTTGTGACTGGTCGTCACGATCCGTCCCGATCAGGACGATCCGTCGACATAATCAACCCTCTCCATAACACCGCCATGAATATTTTCTAAGTCCATCAAAAACTGACAAACGATCACGAAACGTCACCATCGTCATTGTTGCGACGGGTTGACACGACCTGTCCCGATCGGGACGATCTGCGGCATTTTCTTACACACCATCGCACCGCCATGAATATTTTCTAAGTCTGCCACGAGCTGACTAACGGTAACACAGGTCACCCAACACAGGTCAAATTGAAGGACTTTGCTGCCTGGCCTTTCTGCCAAGTTCCTGGCCGTGTCTGAGTCACAGTCACATAAGACGCACTATAAGTCACACACACAATGGTCATGGCGTTTTACATATAAAAGACACATTATTATGGGATATCCCAGAAATTTTTACAGCGAAGGATAGTGGAATGGCTGATTTCACGAAAACAATAAGAGTCTAGAAAGCAGTTCTAATTTCCAAAACTGACACATGCCGAAGTTTGGCAAATGAGCCAAAAGTCCACGACGGATGCTTTGTTTTGGAAGAAGAAGCATTTCAAGACTCTACCGCCTGCCTCACTTGTTCTTCAATGGCTAAGTTAATGGCAGACTTAAACCACGATCTCAAAACAAAACACACCTCGGTTCTTTGAGGCATGCTGGTGACTCATAGAGGGTCAAAGGCTTAATGATGCCAAATCTCTTACCAGGTGGGCGCAAATATTCCTCCAATAAGCTTCAAATATCGGGGGAAATAACAAGCAAAAATCTGCTTAATTAACAGGTAAGCTCTGAATAATCTATGCTTTGTGCCCCAAAAGCCGACGTCAATTCCAGCTAAAAAAACATCTGCAGATGTCATCATTACAGACATTGCAAATAACAAGCCCCATGGTTCAAGCATCGATGTTGTGATTTGGCCATTGCAATTGCTGATGAAGGACTGCGTTTGGTACCCAGAGTTTCTAACCAATTTGGTTATTCCAGATATTTCCATCACAAAATTAATGACAAAAACCCAGTATGTAACTTGTGATTCAGCTAGGGTAGTTGTAACCTTTCCATAATCACTGTCAGAGGTTTGTTTTTACAAATTATGTCAGTTGCCAAATTTCCAGGAATGAAAGTGAAAGTGACATGACATCAAGGGATGCAAGTTCCTCATCATTAGTGACCTGTTGGCTGAGCATGAAGTCTGCAAACTCAGTTGAGTTCTGTATGGTATATTCGGTTATCCATTTGTAAGGTTCTGAGTACCTTCACAGACGACTTGGATAACTGTTTATTGGTCTCAAGAAAATGTGATTCAATTTCTCTCCGGGATTATGAAAAGATGATCATTTGGTACAGGTTCCACGTGATGAGCTCCATAAACTGTTGAAGGGTTTGGATCGGAAAACGACAAATTCTCACTTATCCTCGGAGTTGCCAAAATTCCATAAGGTTTCTCAGCTTCTTCGGAAGATCCAATGCAGATTTTGTAATGTGGTTCAATCGCTTGTCCCTAATCATTTGTTAAGTCTTCCAGTCTTAAAGCATTGTCTTGATTTTCTCCTGGTAACTGGACTTCTTCATTATCACACCAGAATTACCCTTGCCCACGGGGCAAATGAACATGTTCTCATTTTTCAGAGCTAAACTCTCTCTTTTTTACTATGTTACTCATTCTGGGAGGCAGAGTGTATTTAAGGATATGGCTCACTTCAACTCTGATTCCTTTCATTCATAGCTGTGGCTAGTAGTCAAGTAATGCTTTGCTTGACTGATGCTATGATTTCAAGGTATTTTGTCAGGATTAAGATATAATTATTGCAACTCTGATGAAGGTGGACAGAAGCCACCAAAAATAAAAAAAAACAGATCAGATTACAAAAAATAATTGGAAAAATGTCTATCACCAATCGCAACAATGAAAGTAGTGTATTTTTCAGTCACATCATACACTGTATACTCACCAGCACATTATCAATTTTGCCAAGCAGTTGACAGTCACTTTTCTCAAAAGCTCGCATACAAGTGAGCATTGCTTCAACATGAGGAGCACTTCTCAAAAATGCAAATTCTAAAAAGTTAAATACGTTCAAAAAGAGTAATGTCAACACTACATATTATTTTAGTTATTCACATACACTGTAAGTTTCAGCACAGTCAGTCACTTCATGCAAATAAGTTATAATAACAATAATAACAGTTTATTATTTTATATAGCGCTATTTCTATTACTATCCAATAGCACTTTACAATGCATTTAAAGTATAACAAGTTAAGAATCCCAACTGGTGGGAGGCTGACCAGTTGGCTATTTACAAGGCGTGGAGGAGTTAAATTCGGGGCTACCGAAGACAAATCCATCCAGTGGCAGGGAGAAGGATTTGAACCCGGGACCTCCAGATTATGGTTTTGAGACATTTTCTGATAAAGCTATAAAAAGTGAAAGGTGATAACAAAGGAAAACTTGGGACAATTGAGAGTAGTAATCTGTTATATTCTTAATTACCTGATCTACATGTCAAAGTAAACAATGCAAGTGGTGGTTTGGATTGTACATCTCTCCAGGGAGATTGCTAACAAATTAAGGGCTCTGACTTGTATTTTTAGCACCAGGGTCTGAAATTGTGCTTTCCTGATCGCCAATGCAACTAACAA
>CM042755.1:9962651-9973009 GCA_022496165.2 Catalaphyllia jardinei
ATCTATATATGCGTTAAGTTCTAGGTCAATATATTTAGTGGCTCGTTTGGCTCTTTTTGACAAGAGAGCAACGAGCCAAACGAGCTGGCTGGTTTGGCAGATGATTAAAAGTCGCCCTGTATTCTGTAGTTAAGCCATAAAGGAGCTTTTAGATTCTAGTGATATTCGTAGGTTGAATATAAAGTCAGTATTTATTCCACGTTGTTCTTGCTTGCGGAGCATTTTCACACATTGCGGCGGACGCGTCCTCGGCACGGTCTGTCAACATTGTAAAGACATTTAAAGCGTACCAGTACGGAATTTATTAGTTAGATTTCTGCTCCTACAATTTCCACATCTTTCGATTTTCATGATCTGGTAAAAGGGAGCTTCAGTGATGTGTACCGTTTTAAGTCCAGACATATATGTAGATCACTATGTGCTTTTTTGTCACGATCCCTAATTAATTGTTACACCTCGCCTTCGATGTGTCATAATACATGAAGTTGACGTATCCAAGGACGGATTCCTCACGATTTGACACTACTTTGAGAAATGAATGTTAATGCCAAGCGAGGCCCTGTAAGGGGGGGGGGGCGGTTCTTTATGTCCCCGTTTGAATTTTTAACCTTTTCAAGTCGCAATTTCGAAAGGTTTCCATGTCGCTGTTGGAATTTCGTTCTATCCCCGAAACATTCTAGTTTTGGATAATTATCAACCTCATTCCCAGGGCCAGTGTTTCCCTGGCTTGGGGGCGGGGCGGGAAAAGGCCCTGGCATCGGCTGGTCACGTGCCAACCTTACACCCTGAAATCCTGGGTGTAATAAATTGAGAGTTTGCATAAAGTGACAAAATCGAGATTGCGGAGAAACTGTCTCTGCTTTTCGACTTGGATCTGCTTTTTTTAAAAACGTTGAATCTTTGCTTTGTTTTGTTCAGTAAAGCAACTTCAAGTGAAATGTTTTGAATATTTACTGGGAGTGAAAGACAAAGATATTGTTGCCCTTTTACAGACTGGCTTTGGCAAATCTCTGCTGTTTCAGCGTCTACCGGATTTCTTGCCTGTCAAGGCGGACAATAATATTTTGTAAAATAGACGAATTCTACGGTTCGTGACATCTATACATTTGCCTTTTTCTGTTCGATCACACCACCATTTTGCAGGGACCGCGCAGAAGGAGGGGCGGGGGGGGGGGAGCCCTTTGGCTTTGATAATTCTCATTTTCATATTCCTCTAATTTATCAGTATCAGATTTTTTTTTTCTTTTTGATGCGTTCACTGTGTGGAGTCACTATACCACAAGGACAACAACATGTTACGTCTGCTCAACAAAGTCAAGTCCTGTTCGGCACCGATGTTACTTGGATGGCTGACCAAATACGAATGCCCTGTGTTGTAATATTTTTTTTTATTTATTTTTTTCCCCCTTCCTTTTCCAAGGCGATATTAAGGAGTGCAGAACTGCCATCCTTGTGGAATGTCGTTTTCTTCTATTTATCAACTTTTTTTTTCTCATTTTTTATGCGTGTTTATTTAACACATTATCGTATAAATAAACAGCGGGACACGTCGTTCGAATTCTCCTCAATTCGACTGTTGATCCTTGAAAATATTTAATAATGGCTTGAATCATTCGAAAATTCATACAGCACGCCAATTTTGTGACTTTCAGTGTCTTCTATTTTTTTTTGGCAATCGAGTATGGTTAAACCTGTATGAGCGGGAATTTTTGGGAAGTGAGACTTCTATAATTCGTTCGTGCGAGAATTTATTCATTGTAGAACCTTTCTTCGTGTTTTATACCGAGTCCGTAATGCTCGGTCCGCGTTTTATACCCGAGTCCGTATTTGATACCCAGTCCGTAATGCTTAGTCTACGTTTTATACCTGTCCTGATTCCTTTTTTTTATACCCAGTCCGTAGTCCGTGGTCCGTAGCCCGTAGCCCGTAGTCCGTAGTCCGTAGTCCATAGTCCGCAGTCTATGTTTTATACTGACCGGTTCTTGCGATTTTCTTTTTGGGAAGCAAACCGCCCCCGGAGGGAGGGGACTCACATATGGAAGGGGCGGGGATGCTCGTTCGAAATTTTGAATTAAACCCCCAAAGGTGACCGATCTGGGCGTGGCCAAAGATTTTTATTTGACCCCTAAAAGGGTCCATGTTAAAAGACTGACGGACGCGTATTTTTCCATCTCTTGGCGTGCAACCCTAAACGAGACCTTCGCGGCTATATGTAATCTGATGTAATGGCGTTTTGACAGAACACCTAAGACCAAAATCCCCTTTCATATGCAAGTGCTTTCCCCCACCCCCCACCCCGTTCCCGCTGGGAAACTGCCAGAACATAAAAAAAATTCGCCTAAGTGGCTCTAAACAGGAACCCGGAGCCCTAGCCCAGTGGGTGTACATTTTGTCGTGCAAGAAAACGAGGACGCAACCGCACCCTCGTACCCGTTCTCTTGGACCAGTGGTCGTGAAGCCATGCGCAGTAAGGAACGAAGACTCGAGGTACGAGACAATCTCGTTTCCAGAGCTTCGTTCCCCTTGACCAGCGGCCGGAAAACGAGAGCTCTGGGAGAAACCATTTCATAGCATGAAATAGATGCAGACTGAGACTGCGCAGTGAACTGGATAACCAGAATTCGGTTATTTCCCATTGTTATTTCAAAATGGATGCTCCCATGCTCTTAGAGCTCTCGTTTTCCGAC
Source organism: Catalaphyllia jardinei (assembly GCA_022496165.2). Taxonomy (NCBI): domain Eukaryota; kingdom Metazoa; phylum Cnidaria; class Anthozoa; order Scleractinia; family Caryophylliidae; genus Catalaphyllia; species Catalaphyllia jardinei. Next base: position 9,965,339 of record CM042755.1, read on the forward strand.
CGCTGGTCAAGGGGAACGAAGCTCTGGGAACGAGATTGGGTACGAGAGCAACATGATCTCCTCTTTGAATTAACCATTCTCGTTAATTCGCAAGTTCCTTTGAATTTACGATTATAGTTAAAGAACACTGTTTCCCAGGCTATTTCAGAATAGAACAAATAAAAAAATCGTGTTATTTGGACTGGATTTGATCCAAGAATTACCCGGCGCTTGCAGGATCGGCTACTTACCACTAGGCCACAGAAGAACAAGACGACGGAAAGAAATTTAACTAAATATTTAATAGCGTTTTACATAGAATATCACTGATGTACAATGATTAGGCTTAAGCGCAGATATTAAATGGTTAGCTTTTTGTTAAGGTTGGGTGATCGACCTTTTCCATTCACTTTCTGAAATTATTTTTTAGCGAGTAATTATATATGCTTACTACAGGGTGTAGAATAAGTGTATGAATTATATTGTTTCAAAATCGAGGTTTATCCAACCAGCAACGTGATGGTCTAGTGGCTAGGGGAGAGGATCAGAAAGCGAAGATGCGTAGGTTCGAGTACTGTCCGGACACTGATGATTGTCCCTTTTTAACAAAAATGCTTACTTCCCAGAATTCTTTGCAGACTGTTAGTGTTCTAAATTAACTATAATCGTAAGTTTAAAGGAACTTGAGAATAAACGATAATGGTTAATTTAAAGAGGAGATCATGCTGACGAGAGAGGTGGGAGAAGCTATATCGCGGGTGTAGATCGAGGGGAAGAGCACACAATATTTGAGATCAGCGGCGACCTTTGAAAATCAAAAGCGTTGCAAAACCCGCCAAATCTGAATATTTATCAGCAGCCGTGACCTGTCGTCGCCTTCCAACATTAAATGCGAATTTGAATCCTAAACAATGAATGTTCGTGTACTGGTCTGTTGTCCGTCAAATCGATGGCGAATTCAAGTGATAATTTTGGCTTCTTACGGAATAGGGAGATCGAGTTTTTACAAGAAAATTTCGACCATGTTTCTGTGCTCGACCAACATCGTGTGGGATATTTTGATGGGAAGAGAGAATAACTAGAAGACAAGTTAAGTTCTACGTGCGATGTTAGAAGAGACCTGCATTCAAGGGAAAAAGATCATAAAAGATTTTCTAAGTCATGTAGGCTTATCACAATATTGTAATTTCTATTTAAGTTATTCATGGCAAACAGAGTTGACCTTCAACACTGAGTCTCATGTTTAAAATGCATGTTTAATAATTAACCCTTTCACTCCCAAGAGTGACTTAACAGATTTTACTCTGTCTAACGCCAGACGATTTTACTCGTCAAAGGGAGACCCCTTGGGAGTGAAAGGGTTAAAAAACTATCTCCCTTAACCCTTTCACTCCCAAGAGTGACTTAACAGATTTTACTCTGTCTAACCCCAGACGATTTTACTCGTCAAAGGGAGACCCCTTGGGAGTGAAAGGATTAAACTTCAGCTAGTCCAGTCTTTGAACACAATCGTGCCGGCGTACCAATTCCTTTTTTTGGCAAGCCATTCACCATCACAAGCAATGAAACAAGACATTCCCTTCATGGACCAATTAAGGTAAGGGAGTGTTAAGAAGCGATTACATCATTGTAAAGTGAAGCAAGTGTATACATCAAATTATAATCGGATTGACAGTCCTGCAAGTAGTCAATGTCTGTTGTGTAGGCTTTTGTACATTTTGCTTTTATTTCCCTACTAAAATGCTCCACTTAATGCTCTATTTTTTCCACTAAAATGCTCGATTCCCCCCCAAAAAGTCACCAAAATGCTCGGTAAATGCTCAGATGTAGGGATTTTTTAATTTTCACAATTTTAACGTCTGAACATAATTAACAGTTCAGAGTGCTTCATAAAAACGTTTAATTTGTAGAACAAGTCAACAACAACGTATGTAAAAGTCTCAAGACACCAGAAGATCATTCTCAAAATGATCTGTTAATCCTTTGTGCCCTTTCATTGATACTTAGTGAAGAGGTTAAATTAAGTTTTTATTTTCTCGTAAAAAATAGTTTTGTTTCTATATTCTGTGGAAATGATATTATCCTGGAAAACACCACTAAAATGCTCGAATAATGCTCAATGCTTTTGCCTCACTAAAATGCTCAAAAAAATGCTAGCATAATGTACAAAAGCCTACTGCTCTGTAGCCCAATTTGACTCATTTTAGATTATCGATTGTGGAAAGTTTCAGTTCTTAAGACTCGCTGGGCACGTCTGTATATTGCTTTGTTCTAGACTCGTCACGTGTGGGATTCGCTGTGTAAACGGAAAAGCCTTTTTCCATTATCAGTTCATTAGTTGCGTTCGTAGAACGCAGTCCATAATGCGGTCTTGTGTCCAGTTTTATGGGAGTGACGTCATGGTACGTTGTATCAGCGGTTCTCGGAACAGATATAATTTTACATTCGTTTGAAAGGTTAGACCTTTCCTGGGTCAAAAAGGTCTCGGATTACAAAGTTATGCTGAACCCACACATTAAAAAAAAATGTGTTTGAAAAAATGACTTCAAAGCGATATATCACTTTGGCCTTAATAGCTACCACAAAATCTATTTCCTTAATAATCCAGCTTCATGTGGAAATTTCAGCAAAATCGAACAAGACAAGTTTTAAAAGTTTTATTTAGAATTTGTAATTAATACCTCGCTCAAGTGCTTATCAAGTTCTTGAGTAAACACAGGGAGCCGCTGGCGCCCATAGCAAACGAACACGAAGAAACGTTTTGGTCGAAGAAAAAAAAATTGAATGAGAACATCTTTGTCAGACTTTGCTTAAGTGATTTAGATAAGAAAATAACCTCGGCGAACTACAAAAGAGAACGAAAAAAAAACAAAGCCGATAATTTATTCAATTTGTTAACCTCGTGTCCCTCGTCACGTAGAGCTTAAAAAAGGCTTAGTTCTTGATAATTGTAACCTTAGAAGCCAGTAACTGGGCGCGAATTACTTTCTATATCCTTACGAATGTCATGACTTCCATCTTTAAAAGATTTGGTCCTGATTTTTTGAGCAAATATACATTCCGCCGATCTCGAGTGGGGGACAGGCCGGATGTAACGCCGATTTTCTGTCACGCTTTTAAATCACCATGACTTTATTTAGACTGGTAGGCAGGAAGGGTGGATAAAAAAAGGACACCTTTACACGAACGCACTCATAATCTATGATTACTTCCAGTCTATTTATTATTTTGTGTAAAAATAAAGCTCTTACTACCCTCGCAGACGGTGTCGAGAATATGGGTTATCAACCAGTTACTTTACACCACGTACTAAGTGACGTACCGCTGTTCAAGAACCATGTGTGCTCGACCCTCGATCTACGCCCGCGATCTAGCCTTTCCCCGAGAGTGTTAGCGGCAACGATTATTCAGCGGCTTTTCAAAGAGCGTATGCGTGAAATAACGTGCGCGCTCCGAACTCATACACGCTCACACTTGTAGTGATAGAAAATTAGAATGTTATTGTTGTTTACAATAATTATGAGAAGTTGACAGCCGAAGAACAAATATCTAACTACAAGTAGTATGCGCTTAAAAAAATTCTTGTTACGCTATTATCCTCCAGGTATGTACAATTTGATGGCAATTCAAAAATACGATTTACAGGACAAGCATTGCATGCGATGTCCCAGGCTGCTCTTCTGTCAAAATGTGACATAAGTTATGGGTCAACTAATAAGCTACCTTAAAGTGCCAAAGTTAGGACTCTTGGAAGCAGCGACAATCCGAACGTTGCTACAAAATTTTAAAGATGTGAAATAAGTAGATGTAGCTTATTTACCTAAGTATGTTTAGTCTATACTATTAAATTAATTATTATTAATTAAGCTAATTACTGTGGAGGATATATAAGCTTGTCACATGTGTTTGTGGATTCTCAGCGAACGAGTGAAAGATAGTGTCACTTCCAAGCAGCCATGTATTGCTCTGTTTGTTATTGTAGATGAAACAGATTTTTGTTGTGATGTTCCAATGAGATGTGGCATTTTGAAAACAGTAACCAAAACTGAGCCAGAGTGTGCAATAAAGTCATGACAAAGTATAGTGAAGAATGTAAAAGCAGGTTGCTGCCATGTAGTACTTTGAATTTAATTGCTTTTGTTTAAGTTAACAAAAAGGGCTAAACTACAGAATACAGGGCCACTTATTTACATCTCATTGAATCACAAAGGTGCCTATTGTGTTATGCTTCGTTCTTCAAAAGATTTTGACACATGTAAAACAGGTGGTCTGAAGTGGCCCTGCATTCTGTAGTTGCTCCACAAAAAGTGCTTAATGGTATTTTTATAGATGTTTTGGGAAAAAAAACCGCCTCATCAGTTACAAATGAATTGTTTAAAGAATGTGCCCTTTATCCTGAGGAATTGTTAGCATCTGGTCTAGAAAAGGTTCAGTAGCTTGACATATTTTAATTCAATAGAGAATAATAGTTTTGTGACAGTACAAATGGACCTCACAGTATCGAGATGTTTTGCAGACTTTGGCTCACCTTCAGGACATGCCATTTTATTGTTTTGTGATAGCTAAGTTAATGTTTATGATGCCTCCAGTTATGGAGTTCTTGTGATACATAATTTGAAGCCCATTCTCGTGGAAGGAAGTAGTACCAAAGTGAATATTCTGATAGTGGCTGAAGTGATTCAGTTTGCTTCCTGTGTCACTCAGTCGTGTGTGACATAGGTCATGGCTTTGGCTGTCAAGGAAAAACGTGAAAATATTTTAGTGTATTTTTTTAAACAGAAATGTCTGAACAGTGCTCGAACTTAACTTTAACTCTGGTATTCCACTGGACCAGTAGGCTTAGAATTTACTGGTTTAGGGAGCAAAGTTACTGGTCTGCATTCCCACAGACTGTCAATAAATAACTATTAAACTAAGTGCTTAACTAAAGGTCCACAGTCCCGCAGTCAATGAATACCCGGTAAGTATTAAACTAAGTGTTAAGCTGAAGTGCTACCGCGGTCCGCAGTCCCACAGTAGATGAAAGAACGAGGTATATTGATTTCGTGTTTTTTATATACAGGCAGCATCTGAAAACATGTATTAAGTGGCCGGGTAATCTGAAGTTTAGCCCGTTTCTTTCCTTGATCCCTGAAATTTCCGTGATTTCTTGATTGGAGCTGCAGCGGGCATTGTAGGTGTCGTGTTACTCCCTCGATCTTGCTTTCCTCCGAAGAAAGTATTCAGTGAGCTTTTACTTTGTTTTCGTTTGGACATTTCAGCAAGTTGTATTTTGAAAGAAAATATAGATGCCATCAAGTTTTGGAAACACGGAAAGGAAACCTGTCATATTTTATTTCAGAGTAGAACCCAGATTATTACCTGCCAGGAGAATGCCTTTTATTTTTCCTCGATGTTTTTGAAGCGTCCGTTTTTGGAAATTCTTTGTTTGCTTTGTCACTTGCAGCCCTTTTTGGCAAGAGTTAAGTTAAAGCATTTATTCATCGGAGTGACTTTACTCGTCAAGAGGACTAGTGGCAAAAAAAACTCAGTCCTTTTTGGGCAATTTTTTACTCGTTTTCGACGAGTGGATGGCCGTTAAGTTCGAGCACTGTTGAACTGACTGCCTGTTTTGCCCCCTCCCTCCCATTTATCTTGATAACCGGAATTCCTGAATTTCTCTTAATCAGTCTGAACTGAGTTTTCCTCCTCATGGGAGACATATTTCTAGAAAAATATGTTTTGACATTATTTTATGCATCAGGATATGTATCTGCAAGCTGAAAACAGTGAAAATTTGTCTGAAAACTTTAAAATGAAGCATTAGAATTGGAATTAAGAACATGGCCTTGTTTATTAGACAACCCATAAATGCATGAAAGTACTCTGGACAATTTTGTTCATTCTCTAGCAAGACATTTTCTCTGGAGCCAACTAGAATTTTTTAAATAACAAGATTGTGTCTCAAAGTTTTACAGATAGCTCAGTTATATACATTTAGGAAATTACAGAGTGTGAGATTAAAACTTTGAAAAGGCTTGTCAATCTTCAACTAGCGCGATACAGAAAGTGAACAACTGACAAAAATTGTCAAGAAATTCTTAAAGGTACATGTATCAGTATGTTTCTTTTTTACAGGGATAATTCTGGAGTATGAACAATCTGGCATTATGAAGTCGAAGTCCATAGATTTGTTGGATTTGAAACCAACGTGAGTACCTTCACTGTGCTAGGTAACAATGGGAGATAAGATTATAATGGCACATGTTCAGTGATCAGTAATATTGCTGACCAGCATTTTTGGTGTAAGTTATGATGTTATAGCTTTTGAATGCTGTATTGTATGTTTCTAATTTAATATGTGGTATTTGTAAGGTACCAGTAGCATTATTGCATTCTTAGTTGGTGTATCAGCTTTCCAGATTCAATCATGAAAACCAGGTTTGTACCTAAGATTAAGAATTGAGTTGAGGCCCAGTCAGTTCTGTGGTTTGTTAGCCTGTGAGTAAGCTCTTCTGGAGATGGAGGTGAAAGGGGAGCTTGTGATTCTAAATGTCACATCCAAAATTTGAATACAAAATACTTATTGGTGGAGATAACTTATTGATGACATAGTTATATTACTCTGACTAGTGGTGTAACGATAAATCTAATTCTTGATTAATTGCGATAATACTGTTCATTTCGGTTCATGATTCTTTGATTCCACATGTCGATTTGGGTTTAAATTTTTGCATACCTTTCCCAGGGTGCCCTCAGTGAGTTGTGAAATCAGAATCCAGAACTCTTTAAAATGTGCAGTTTTGATTGATGAAATATGAAATATGTTTGCAGTTTGTGCACTATTTTGTGTTGCGTGGTAAAATTGTTGCCCTTGTGCCATGCCATGAGAATTTCTAAATAAGGCAAACCATGGGTGACATGCTCATTGTGTGGTTCCAGAAAATATCCATACCCCCACCATGGAGGGAATTGGAAATTCTGAAGGGGAGGGGGCAGGGCAGAGACCCAGGAAATTCCAGACGGGAGGGGGGTTGTATGATCGATTTAGTTTCCAGAGGTCCTTTGATTCAATACGATTTAAGTGTCGATCTAGCTGTTCAAAAATCCTTTCTTACGTACTACATTTAAGTAGAACTTTTACATGAAACATAGTGGCTTGAATACTTGTATTTGACTCGCATTATATTTGAAAATACATTTTCTTCCTTCAAAAAGCACTTTAGAAGCTAACAAATGCGAAGAACGTGCAATTGCATGGAAATGGCCACCATTACTTGTTACCAGTCCACATGAAGTCACCTTGTGGACCGAAAAGCACTGGAGACTAGCCTAGTTTGTGGCAGTTGATTTCTTTTGTGAAAATTAGTTTCTTTATAAATTAAGGTAGAAATGATGTTACGCTTTCAAAAACTTTAGGATTTCTTATCCCTGTTTATCTCTGTCTATTTGTGTGTAATTTTGCTGCAAAATTTGCTTTTGTGCCGAGTCTGTTAGCGATCATGTTCGCAGAAAAAGTATGTTGTCAATTTCATACACACTCATTTTATCAGTCCGTCAATGGAAATTGTACCACATTTACAAAGAGGGTTAATCACGTAGGAAGGTAATTTGACAAGTTACTATTTTATCTTTTCTTTTAAAGCAAGTTTCACTAAACTGCTGAAAGTGCACCTAAACCCCAAATATTTTTTTGCTTAAATAAATCATTGC
>CM042755.1:9973109-10008109 GCA_022496165.2 Catalaphyllia jardinei
AGTGCAATTAATTACCTGTCTAACCAGGAGAAAAGGGACGCTTCTGACAGTGGCAAGTATGTTAGTCACCTTACACCAAATCAACACGCCAAAGTTGCAAAATTGGTGGGGAAGAGATGCATGGTTCAGTGTGTTATGAACAATGTGCCGACCCAAGCTTCGTGGGACACCGGTGCCCAAGTTTCTATTGTTTCTAAGGATTGGATTGCTGAGAACCTGCCCACAGCGGAGTGTCGTCAAATGGATGAACTGCTTAATGACAACGGACTTGACCTGAAAGCAGCTAATGGTACTGAAATTCCATATGAAGCATGGATTGAAGTTTCTTTCAAACTTGCGACCTCAGATGACAAACATGGTATGTCAGTGCCCTTCCTGGTTTTAAAGGATACTCTGGATCACCCTATTGTTGGATATAATGTAATCGAAGAAATTGTGAAAAACCCGGTCAGTGGTTCTCCAAACAATCATGAAGAGACATTAGTCAATGCCTTGAGCACAAGCCTTCCAAATACAAAACAGGAAAATGTTAAAGCTTTGATTGGTCTCATCAGGACAAACATCTCAAGTGAACTGTGTAGAGTAAAAGTAACAAAGAAGGATGTGGTAGTTCCAAAGAATGAGACAATAGTAGTTTCTTGTTCTGTAAGTACTGGCCCAACTGAATCAAGACTCCCAGTATTGTTTGAACCAGACGTTGAATCACCTTGGCCATCAGGGCTTGAGGTCCCTGAAACATTAGTAACTCTCAGGGGTGGCACCTCCTCACGTATCAGAATTCAAGTCAAGAATACCACAGACCATGACATTACCTTAAAGAAAAGGACAATGCTAGGCAAGCTTGAACTAGTCAAATCTGTAACACCACTTGAAGTAAGAAAGAGAGAGAATGAAGAAAGGTCAGCAGACTGTATTCGTCTTGCCAAAACCTCATCAGAGGAGGGAGAAGAAGTCAAATTGCAATCAGATACACCTGTCATGAAGGGATGTCAAAGTGAGGTCATCCATCCAACTCCAGATGTCGACTTAGGAGACCTTACAGAAGACCAGAAAATCGTAGTAGCGACCATGCTTAGGGAGGAAGCAGAGTCCTTTTCCAAAGATGACGATGACGTAGGGTGCACTGAGGGTCTGCAACTCAAGATCAATTTGTCAGATAATCGTCCAGTCCAAAAAAATTATAAGTCTATTCCAAAACCTCTATACTCTGAAGTGAAGCAATATGTTGAAGACTTACTCAATCGCGGATGGGTGCGGAAGTCACGCTCAGCCTATTCATCACCTGTGGTTTGTGTGCGGAAAAGGGACGGTTCCCTGAGACTGTGCGTGGATTTTCGTGAGCTGAACAGGAGAACGGTACCTGACAGGCATCCACTCCCTCGGGTACAAACAACCATTGAGAACCTTGGTGGGAACAAGTGGTTTTCTCTTTTGGACCAAGGAAAAGCCTACCATCAGGGATTTGTCAACCCTGAATGTCAACACATGACTGCATTTGTAACACCGTGGGGCCTGTACGAGTGGGTGAGAATCCCATTTGGTCTCCGGAATGCCCCAGGAGAATTTCAAAGATTTATGGAGGACTGTCTGGAAGGACTTAGAGATGAAATTTGTGTACCTTACTTAGACGATGTGATAGTCTTCAGCAGTACCTTTGAGGAGCACATTGAAAATGTACGAACGGTGCTGAGGAGGCTACGTGAACACGGGATAAAGCTGAAAGCCAGAAAATGCAAGATGTGCAAGAAGGAGGTCAACTACCTAGGAAGAATTGTCTCTGCTGATGGATATCGGGTGGATCCCTCAAATGTTAAGGCAGTGTTGGCACTTAAAGAGACTAACCCAAAGACCGTTGGTGATGTGAGGAAACTCCTGGGTTTATTAGGCTATTACCGAAAGTACATACAGGACTTCTCCAGAATTGCCCAGCCTCTTTTTGAACTCTTGAAGACACCTGTGGTTAAGATCAACAAGCGTCTTACTCAAACAGAACGGCGAAGTCGGAAAGGAAATGGCACACAAGCACAATCCAGCCATGCTATTGTTTGGACACAGGAACATCAAGGAGTGTTGGAGAAACTTGTTGACTGTTTGGCTAACCCTCCAATTCTCGGTTATCCAGATTATGGTCTTCCATTTGTTCTACACACTGATGCGTCCAATGAAGGACTTGGAGCAGTCCTTTATCAGCGTCAGTATGGTAAAATGCGGGTTATCGGATATGGATCCAGGACCCTGACTACTGCAGAGAAAAATTACCACCTTCATTCAGGAAAGTTAGAGTTCTTAGCCTTGAAGTGGGCCGTCTGTGAGCAATTTAGAGACTATCTGTACTATGCACCGTCATTCACAGTTTACACGGATAATAATCCCCTGACGTATGTTTTATCAACGGCGAAACTTAATTCAACGGGACATCGCTGGGTGTCCGAACTGGCTGATTTCAATTTTGAGATCAAGTACAGGCCTGGTAAGGTGAATAAAGATGCTGACACTTTGTCCAGACTTCCTTTGGACATCAACCAGTACATCCCTACCTGTACACAGGAAACTGCCCAGGATGTGATCAGTGCAGCTCTGTGCGGTGTAATGGCACTTCAGAATGGCGATGCAGTCTGGATAACAGCAGTCAGTGGTAGAACAGAAGCATTGAACCTTGACTCTGATCTTCTTGATTCCAGAAATTACGATAAAATCGAGCCTCAAGTCATCCTGGCAGCTCAGAAACAAGATCCTAGTATTGGCAGAGTCCTAGCATGTAAATTGAATGGCCAGAAACCGGCAATATGCGAAATTACTAAAGAACTTCCGTATACAAGAAAGTTGCTGCGTGAATGACCTAAATTGGAAATTGGAAGCGATGGGCTGCTACGAAGAAAGAGTGGACATAATTTACAGTTAGTGTTACCAAAGCAGTTTCACCGCTTGGTCTACAAGGAACTACACCAAGAGATGGGCCACCTGGGGACAGAGAGGGTACTACAGCTAGCCCGAGAACGGTTTTACTGGCCTCATATGCAGAGAGATATCACTCACTTTGTGACTCGGGTGTGTAGTTGTCTGAAGCAAAGGCGACCAAATCTTCCAACACGTGCCCCTCTTCAACCTATTGTGACTAATGCACCGTTTGAGTTGATATCTATTGACTACCTACACCTTGAAAGAAGCTCTGGTGGACACGAATACATACTGGTGATTGTTGACCACTTCACCCGATTTGCACAGGCGTATCCCACTCGAAATAAGTCAGCTCGTACAGCCGCCGACCGGCTCTACAACGATTTCATGCTTCGATTCGGATTTCCAGCTCGTATTCTGCATGATCAAGGAAGAGAATTTGAGAACAAGTTGTTTCGCCGCTTGCAGCAGTCGTGTGGGATGATACGTTCCAGAACCACACCCTACCATCCGCAGTGTAATGGTAAAGCAGAGAGATTCAACCAGACCTTGTTGTCAATGTTAAGAACACTACCTGAAGAAAAGAAACGCAAGTGGTCAGAGTATGTGCCCAAGGTAGTTCATGCCTACAACTGTACCAAGAGTGATTCAACTGGGTATTCACCGTTTTACTTACTATTTGGAAGGTCACCACGTCTGCCAATAGATCTGATATTTGGACCTTCACTGGAGGAAGCTAGGGTCACTCACACAGAATATGTAGACAAAAGGAAGTTTGCCATGAAGGAAGCATATTCACTGGCCCGAAAGAACAGCTCGAAGTCTGCAACAGATGGCAAACAACAATATGATCGCAAGGTGAGGTTTTCAAAGTTGCAACCTGGGGACAGGGTATTGGTCTGAAATTTGTCTGAGCGTGGTGGACCAGGGAAACTCCGATCGTATTGGGAGCAGCAAATCCATGATGTGGTTGAGCAGAGAGGGGACCTACCGATCTACAAGGTGAACCCAGAAGGAAGGCCAGGCAAGTCGAGAGTACTACACAGAAACCTCCTATTGCCATGTGACTTCCTTGCTGCTGAAACTCAGGAGTCCGTGCCCCAGTCAATCCGAGAGAGGGGAATGCATGTTCGTAGAGTGCATAATGAGAGAGATTGCCAACCTAGCCATAATGAGAGTGACAGTGGGGATGAGGAGGAGGAGGACCTACCTGGCCTTTTGCCCAGTGATTTGGACCCATTGCCTCTTCCATCATCGACAACGGGACAGTCAGAATGCACTGAAGATGAGGTGAGGCAATGCTTGAGAGTTTGGAGAGCGGTGATGGAACTTCATCCAGTACCTCCGACCCAGAACAACAGCCAGAATTGGATCCTGAACCAGAACAACAGCCAGAACTGGTTCCTGAACCAGAACAACAACCAGAATGGGAAGAAGATCAAAGTAGACCCCAGCGTGTTCGTTATCCACCAAAAGTGTTTACATATAATACATTGGGACAGCCAACCATCTGTAGTGTCCAGACTGGTCCAGACTTTGTATCTGGATGGTCTTATCCACCTTTCCAGTCACCCTGGATGTTACCTATGCATCAGTACCATCCACCACCCTGTTATGGGCCTTTGGTGTATCCCCCGTATATGCAGATGATGTACGCTTGATGCACCCGGATTTATTTACTTTATTGGACTTTTAGTAACGTTGTTGTTAACCGGATTATGATTGTATCAACAGTGGAATTTCCAGTCTTTTGTGCTGCCGTGTCTTCTACACAGGCTAAGAAATAATCTAGTTATCCAAGAACTATGAATATGCTATTTCAGTTGAACGAAGATGAGTTGTGATCTGCATTTTTCTAAGTTTTGTTTGTATACAATTGCGGAAGTTGGGCCTGATCAACCCACATAGTGCAAGGCATGCAAACAATGAGAGTGAGAATACTATGATATAGCATGAGTTTAGAGGAAGTCCAGAACTTCAGTGAACATTGCTGTAGCAAATATCCTAGTGGACATTTTCAAAAAAAGTGGGGGAGTGTGTGGCGTTATATAATGTGTCACGTTATGTAACAAAAATCATGTGATATGCGAGAGTAGGACCTCGTGCGGGAGATGTCTTTCGTACAGTCGGCCGATATGTTGTACAACTCAAAGTGTTTATGATCGGTCGAATTATTTACCAGCACAATAAAGGACAGTTCACTATTTAAAGCGGGCAACATTCAGCACGAAAAGTCACCTCGAATTTCATTTCTTTCGCTCTTGAAATGTTTCGCTCAAAGGCGATTCAGGTATTACCAGTTTATTATTCAGATGTGTTGAACACTAAAAAATGGATGTTTAAACGAAAGTTTCTGTTCAATAAGCTGGAGAAAGCTTTTTTCGGTAAATTACGACCCCAGATTATGACGTAAATTGCCACCAGTGGTGAAAGCCATGGTGACATGTCGTCGGTCACAGCTGAAGTAACTTAATTATGGCTCTCATCTGCAAAGTGAAGGTCGATTTGAAAGCGTAAAAACCGTAATTTTTTTGCAGTCAGTGATTTGTTTCCGACCGATAGCTAAGCTTTTCGTTGCACTTGTTAATGTAACCTTAACAATCAGATACTATTAAGCTTATTTAAACGACAAAAAATGAATTTGTCTGTCTGTCAGTATCCAACTGGACATGCCAAAATCCATTCTTGTCATCTACTACACTGAACACCTTTGCCTTTGACAACTCAGGTAGCAAATCATCAATTACAGGAAGTGGATAATGGTTTCGCTTCAGGGCCTGGTTCAGTGGCTTTGGATCAATACACAGATCTATTTTGCCATTACTCTTTATAACAACCACCATTAACGACACCCAGTCTGTCAGAGTATCAACTGGCTTGAGAATTTGTTGGGCTACGAGCCGGTCAATTTCTTTCTTAAGAGGTTCTTTCACAGCAAGCGGCACCTTTCGCACAGGCAGGATCACGGGCGAGACAGTCTTATCTAAAGTAAGGTGAAGTTTTTCTTCCAACTTGCCCTCTCCTGTGAAGACTTCTTTGTATTCAGCAAGGACACTGGACCAATTAGGAGTGTCAACAGATACTAAAATAATGTTGTGAACATTGACTGACATAAGGTTAAATTGCTGTATGGATGACGCACCAAGAAGTGCTTTAAATCCATTAGATACTACTGTGTACTCTATGAGATAGCACTCACCATTCTTGGGATTGCGAGTCTGCAGTTCGACAGTTCCTAGAGGCTTGAGCTCTGAGTTGTTAAACATAACCAGGGTCGTTTGTGTTTTCTTCAAGTGTTTCAACTCAGGGTCCCTTTGGACTTCTTGATAGATTTCAACTGGCAAGATGGAAAAATGTGCATGTGTGCCCGGTCCATAAAGGCAATGACCGGTGTGATATGAGAAATTATAGACCCATTTCAGTCCTGCCAATAATAAGTAAAGTTTTTGAGAAAAAAAGTAAATTGAAAGTAAATTCTATTCTCTCTAAATTCCAGTCTGGTCTCCACCCTCTCCACTCAACTGTCTTGGTCCAATTCAAATGTGCAATGATTGGTCTGATAATATGGATAAGGGAAGATTGACAGGTGTCGTTTTTTCTTGACATTCGTAAGGCCCTTGACTCAGTTGATCATTTGATTTTACTCAAGCAAGTTCAGTTTTATGAGTCACTGATAGAGAATTGATGTGGTTCAAGTCTTATCTTCTCAAAGTAACTTACTCTGAAGTTTCCCAAGGCTCTATTCTTGGTCCTCTCCTTTTCCTTATCTACATATTAAATGATTTACTAAATTGTTTAAAATTGACTACCCCCTGTTTATATGTAGACGATACTCAAATCTTTATCTCTAGTTTTGATATTGGTGTACTTGCCAATAAATATAAATACTGAAACTTTAAGCGACTGGCTCATTGTTAATAAGGTCTATCAAAGCACATGGCCCAGACCTGGCAACACAGATTTCACGGTTAAGAACAGCTAGGATTTTTGCGATCAGATGAAACATGTCAAGCTCGAAGAAGGCGACGAATTGGTTTCCTTTGATGTTGTTTCTCTTTTTACTTGGAACTTGCCATTCAAGTTGCTACCGATGTACTATCTAAAGATGACACTTAGCAGGATAGAACTGCTATCCCTGTTGAGGACATTGTTGACCTATTAGATTTTTGTTTGTCAGGAACAAATTTTAAATACAATAATACCCATTACCAGCAGATCTCCTGTGTCATCCGTTATGGCTAACTTGATTATGGAAAACCTGGAGCAACGAGCTTTGTCCACCTCTCTCATCCAGCCTCGGTTTTGGAAATGGTATGTTGATGACGTATATGCTGCGGTTAAGTCCAGCATTGTACATACATTGCAAGATCACCTAAGTAGTATTGAGCCATCGATCCAGTTCACCATTGAAAGAGAAACTAACCAAGAAATAGCCTTTCTCTACGTATCTGTTTGTCGACAAGACAGTGGTCAACTTGCAAGTAGGGTCTATCGCAAACCCACTCGCACGGAGAAGTATCCCAAGAAATCTGCACTCGCCAAACATTGTTTACAATCTGGTCATACTATCTCGTGGGAATCATCTACAATATTATGTACTAGCACAAATTGATGAAACCACTCAATCACGATGACAGCTTGTATCTGCCCCAAAAGTACAGAGCCTTGACTCTATTGGATAAAAAGTAGTTTTTCTAATTTATTCAGTTTTTTACTAGAAACTATAGGGATCTTAAATAAACTTGTCACATCATTATATTTTTTATTACCCCTGAAGAAGGCTTATGTTAGTAGCCAAAGCTTTGGGTTTTTAAGATTTTTACTAGCTTTTAACCAGTGTAGCCTTTTATATTTATCGTGGAACCACATGGTTACAAATCAGGGTTTTTTTCAATACTAAAGGTGTAGGCATGCACAGTAATAAAAAACCCGAGCACATGGTAGCCATGTTGTGAGACTGCATTTTTGAGCTCCGAATATTACAATTCTGATGACGAAGATGGGATTATTAATGGCTTTGGTGGGTCAAGTTGGAGAATATGTGGAAGGGAAAGAAGACATTACAAGTTACATTGAGTGAGCAGAATTGTATTTTGCAGTGAATTATGTCGAGGAAGGTCACAAGGTTTGAACATTTCTCTCTTTGATTGGAGCGGACGCCTATGGAGTTCTTCACAATTTGCTGGCCCCGGACTGACCAAAAGATGAGTCCTTTGCAGTTTTGAAAGAAATTTTAACCACTCATTATTCTCCAAAGCCAATTCTTGTAGCAGAAAGTTTCAAGGTCCACCAGCACAGTCAATTGGAGAGCGAAAAACGATCGCTCGGTCTGTTGTTGAGTTAAAGCAGCTGGCTTTGAAGTGTGAATTCGGAGTGGTTTTGGAAAAAGCGTTGTGCGACTGCCTTGTGTGTGGGCTGAAAAATGTTCAGATTCAGAAGAAATTGTTGATAGAAAGAGATTTGACATTTAAGAAAGCTTTTGAAACAGCACAGTCCATGGAGTTGGCCATTAAGGAAGATTTTCGTGATGTCAGTTCCTCTGTGGAGGAAAACAAAGTTGGCAAATTTACTTAAAACAACCTCCCAATGACTGTGCAGTTTGTTTTCATTGTGGTCGAAGGCATCTTCCATCATTGTGCCGGTTTAAAACAGTGCAGTGTTATAAGTGTCAGAAAAGGGGGCATTTGGCCAAGATGTGTAAAACCATAACATATTTCTTTAATTTGATTGCTTGTCAACATGAAGGTACGCTTGATAAAATGGCGGACAAACTTTATCGCGAGCGTATGCCACTTATGATTTTGTAGCAAGATACTTAAGTACTCAAATCAAGTTTTACACAAACATGAACACTTACTTAGCATTTTTTTCTGATATTTTCAATTTACCTTCATTTCCATAGATGACAGCCTGTATCCTGTGACTGCAGTGGGCTCATAAGTGCTTATACTAGTGGTTTCCTTGGGAAAGTGAAGTGCTGCGAGTGAATTTTATGTGGAAGATGTCACTTTTTGTTTATGTCATTTAGGAAGTATTGTAGAGAGATAGTCAACATGAGCTACTAGATTAGAGTATTTTGCCAAAGGCTTCTGTTTAAAAATAAAAATGTACTGAAGTCGATACAATAAGCTGTTCACTCATGCGAAAGCCGTTCATCGATTATTCACGGTTGACCGCGACTGCATCAGGCCATGATTAATTTATGACAATAAGATATTTTGTATCTGTTTTCAATTGATGTTCACTTAAATGCTCCTCCGTTACACTGACGAAACTGCTTGTTAGATATTTAAATGCTCTTTGAAAATCGAACGACTTCAACACTGTTTGTGACATTCTGAAAGCTCATCCACAGTCATGCTGTTACTCCACGCTGATTGGATGATGCTAAAGAATGCATCCAATCAGGGTGGAGCAAACAGCGTGACTGTTGCTCCTTGGCACACCAAATCCCTGCCGCCAATGGTGGTCCCTTTCAAAAGGTGCATTTCTTAAAAATTATTAGGCGCTTAGCACTCGGACTTTAAATTAGATCTTCGATTGAATGCCACGAGAAGAAGCATCAACCTTTCAGTTTATCTTGTGTTCAGTTTGGAAGCCGGTGATTCATTCAAAAATGAGCGTTCTACCCTTGACTCCTTCCAACATGTATGTGAAGAAGCTAGTGATAAAAGGGGATAAGTGACGTTTTTGGTTGTTTCTGTTACTCTCGCTCCAAATTAGCTGAATTTTTGCATGCGGCCTTCATTTCAGTTGAAAAACATTGCCCTGTAATTTTTTTCGCTGGCTTGCTCTTCGTTTTCGAGAAATAAAGTAAGCAAAAAAGGCATGCCATTAGGAAAAACCGAGTGGATTTTTGCATAAACTAAAATTACAAGATGTCTCGAAAATGAAGCAAAACTTTAGCGGAAAAACTACAGGACATTGCTTACTACCATTTTTGAGCTACTGTAAACGGCCAACTTTTCTCTGCGTTGTTTCACGCTTTAAAACATTCAATTACAATCCAGCAAAACATTGATCTTTCACAACGTGTAACCTTCGAAAATGTCGATTACTGGTAAAAAAAAACATTAAAACTTTGATTTCAGGTTAACTTGCGACCACAAAGACGTTAATTTCACTCAAATTATAGCCAAAGGTTTACTTCACGCAATGTGCAAACTAGACACACTCGATATCAGGTCATTTACAGACAGTTAAAATTTTGATTTCACATTATCACGCCACCGCAAGGACTTTGATTTCACTTAGAGAACAGCAAGAAGTTCATTTCACAACATGTGAGCTCAATTGAGAGGCCGCTTGCAAGAATGTCCCCTAGATGTTTTGCTAAAATCGAACAAGGCCAAAACAGGTCCAAACTTCGCAGCTGACTTTACCCTTAGGGTTAAGAGTTCCCAGTCTTATTGAGAGTTAGGTTTAGGGTTACCGCTTGAAACTAGGGTTAGCATTGAAGGTTAGGCTTACAGAACAAGGTTAGGGTTAGCGTTTGGGCTCAGGGTTACGGGTCAAGGTTAGCGCTTCGGATTAGGTTAGAGTTAAGGTCAGGATACGTTAGGGTTAGCGCCATGAAATCTATTGCACAAGTCGATACCTAAATCAAGTCAATGATTAGTGGCTAGAGAAAGACATTAAACGTTTTGCAAATCGGCTATGTCAGTGATTTATTAAATGTTTCTAGGTGAAAGTAGTTTTTTGGCCGGTACAAAACTGCTTGTTCCATGAAATGATTAATTTTGACAACACAGAAAGAGGAGGCCTTAAGCTAACACGCTGCTCATGCCGAAAAAAAGCGCATGAAATGGAAAATTTATCAGCAAAGGAACACTGAAACACAAAGCAAAACTTACATTTTAGCTGAAGTTTTCTTCTTCCTAACCTGCGATCAGGCATTCTTTGTCTTTTTTTCTTCGCAGCCGGGCTCGATCCTATCGCAATTCAAAGTAATCGTCTGCTTGGAAATCCACCATACATACTCACGGAACGCTTGCTTGCCAATTTAACCACCTCCGTTCTTTTTTGGCCTGTAGAAATGGCTTTGAATCTGTTTAAATTAACTTTTCACCTAACACAGGTCAAATTTAAGGACTTTGCTGCCTGGCCGCCTTTCTCACCAGTTCCCGGCTGTGTTTGAGTCACGTTATACGTGAGACACACACACACACACACACAAAATAGTCATGGCGCTGCCTTTACATATTAAAGATTATTATGGGATATCCCAGAAATTTTGGCAGCGAAGGATGCTAGATGGCTGATTTCAAGAAAATAATAAGGGTCTAGAAAGCAGTTCTAATTTCCAAAACTGATGTACGCCGAAGTTTGGCAAATGAGCCATAAGTCCACGATGGATGCTTTGTTTTGGAAGAAGTCGTTTCTAGACTTTTCCGCCTGGCTCACTTGTTCTTCAATGGCTAAGTTAACGGCGGACTTAAGCCATGATCTCAGAACAAAAACATGCCTCGGTTCTTTGAGGCATGCTGGTGACTTATAGAGGGTCAAAGGCTTAATGATGCCAAATCTCCTACCAGGCGGGCGCAAATATTCCTCGAATAAGCATTGAATATCGGTGGAAATAACGAGCAAACTCTGCTTGATTAACAGGTAAACTCTGAATAATCGATGCTTTGCATGCCAAAAGCCGACGTCGCAATAGAGAGATTAAGCTTGAAGTTATGTCAAACGGCAAATGGCAAAAATGAAACTTTAGTGGTTTGTCTTTAGCTCTTTGAACAGTAGAGTGAAAATATTTGTATTTGTGGTGAATAGTAGGAGACATTTTTCTATGTGATTTAATTAAGGATTAGAAGAAAAGAACACAAATTCAGAGGTCATCTTTGCCATTTGCCGTCTGCTGTAAACACCATGCTTAAACTCACTGATAGCCTAGTGAGTAAAAACGGCAATTCAATTACAAAGACATGAAGATAGATCTTTTCTATGCTATTTTCCTTTGACTTAAAAGACAGTCAAGATTTTGTGGGATTTGATTTTGACTTCATACAATATAAAAAAGTCTGCCTGTTTGCTGCTCAACAAATTAATTGTGCTTAAGGTTTCTTTTGTTGTTTATTCAACAATACATCTACAAAAGATGCTGCTTGGAAAACTGAGGGTTTTTTTGCATACGTTATTTCTCGAAAATGAAAAGCAAGGCAGGGAAAAAAATTACTGGGCAGTGTTTTTCAACTGAAATGAAGGCCACATGCAAAAATTACCTAATTTGGAGCGAGAGTTGGAGCGAGAGTAACAGAAACAACCAAAAACGTCACTTATCCCCTTTTACCACTAGCTTCTTCATGTACAATGTAGTTAGAGGCAACGCAAAACCCACCAAATTGCTCAAATCTGCCATTTGCGCCGCAAAAGTTTTGTAACGAGTAAACAGTTTAAGCGGAAAGCATAATTTCATATTCTTCGGAAAGCTTGAGAATTAGTTTAGACAAAACGTACACAGAATTACATAGCATGCAAATGAAGAGTGTCTTAAATCTTGCATGTCACGAGAAACAAAAACCTATTCATATTTACATTCGCTAATGTCTGAAATTTTCCCCACTAAACTTAGGAGAAGTTTCACATGCAATATATCTTTTGATCTACACTTGTGTCCACTGTCCAGCGAAACAAAATGCGCACGTTAGCTCAAGCGGCAAGTCAGCAACAGCGGGCCAGAAGGCAAAATTCACAAAACGAGAAAAAACAAAAAAAAAGTACGGACATGAAAGGCAAAAAATAGCCCGGGCATGATAGGCAAAAATAGTGCAGGCATGAAAGGCCAAAAAATGCGCGATGTCGGAGGCGTGATTGGCAAAACGCAAAATTCGCTGGAAAGCCAAAAAGAAGCAAAAAATTGCACGAAATGTGCGAACAAAGGCGCGATAAAATGACAAAATTTTGAATTCAAAAATGTGGTCTAGCGCTTTTTAGTCATATTTTTTCGACAAATGCAACCACAAATGAAAGAGTCCCACCATTTTATAACACAATTTAGGTGCACTTTCGAGGCACCAACTTGAAATGAATTGTTTACACTAAGAAGTTAAAAATTATAATAATGCACTTTACATTTTGGTCAAAAAATGGGGGGAAAAGGTACTTTTTGCATGACGTGTGTTCGGAATTTTGTTAATGTTCTTCTAATAAATCTCTTTCAGACAGAAAATTTTGATTTTGGGGGTGCACATAGCTGGCAGTTTAATTCTGCGAAGTTTTACAATCACTGCATTTAAGAATGACAAGAAATAATGAGAAATCTAGTGTGAGGCCCTTTTTGTCACGCAATTGTGCACCAACATCGTGCGCGAGGCCCATTTTCCTCTCGGTCTCTCACTGCAAGCGAGCGTAACTATCCTCAAATCAAAAGGGAAGCACTCGCAATTGTGGTGTGAAAAGGTTCCATTGATACCTATATGGGTGGAAGTTCAAATTGATCACCGATCATAAACCCCTGGTGACCATTTTAGGACCCAAGACTGGTGTTCCCACATTGGCTGCTGCGAGGATGCAGCGATGGTCTCTGATTTTGGCAGCCTACCAATATGACATTGAGTATTGGAAATCAGGAGAACATGCCAATGCTGATGCCATGTCGAGACTTGTCCCATTGACCACAGAGGATAAATCGGAGACTGAAGAGTTTATGATCAGTTATGTAGATGAACTTCCTATTACTTGGACCCAATCTGTGGAGGATCCCTTTTTGCTGCCGTACTTTTCACGTCGAGATGAACTTTCAGCCGACCAGGGCTGTGTGCTGTGGGGATTGAGGGTTGTTATCCTTGGAATGTATCGAGATCTTCTTTTGGATGAATTGCAACAGGAACACCATGGGATCTGTCGTATGAAGTCCTTGGCTCGAGGGAATCTTTGGTGGCCAGGGTTGGATGCCAACATAGCTCAGAGGGTTAGTGGTTATCAAGTCTGTGCATCAGTCAGCAAGTTGCCACTGAAGGCACCATTACACCTGTGGAAATGGCCTACAAAGCCTTGGGAGAGAATTCACATTGATTTCTTTGAGAAGGACAAGTCCGCTCTTCTGATTGTTATTGATGCCTACTCCAAATGGCTGAAAGTGATTCCCATGACCTCCATGACAAGTTTGAAGATCATTGAGGTATTGCGCTCCTTGTTTGCTCGTTTTGGTTTGCCCGAGGAAGTGGTTTCGAACAATGGCCCTCAGCTGGCTTCAGAAGAATTTGCTCAGTTCTTGAAACAAAATGGTGTCAAGTTCACCCGTGTACCACCATATCACCCAGCGTTGAATGGAGCTGCCAAGCGCTCAGTGCAGACAACCAAAGTGGTCTTGGCTAAGCAAGTGCTGGATTTTAAAACAAGTAAACTTAGTCTGCAGCACCGGCTGGCTAATTTTCTTATCATATACCACAGTACCCCTCATAGTGTCACTGGACAGTCACCAGCACAACTCTTTTTAGGTAGGCAGATAAGAAATTGTTTCACACTTCTGAAGCCCAACCTCAGAAAAGCAGTTGAAGAACAACAGTTAAGTACCACAACAAGGGATGGATTAAGTACCGGGAATTTAGGTTGAACGATATGGTTTTTGTGCATAATTGGAGACGTGGAGTTGAAAGGTGGATCCCGGGATGAATTACCAAAGTGAAAGGCCCACATTCATACCTGGTCGTTTTGGAAATCAAGTGCGATTTCGTATTGACTACCTGAAGTCAACTGGATGCAAACTGCCTCTTCCGGCTGCTTACCAGGGTGCACAGCTGGAGGGACTGCCTCAGGAAGAGGAGTCAGTATTCCAGGGTCCATTGACAAGTGCTTTTTGTGTCAGAGCCAGATCTCCCACGGGTTGTTGAAAGGACTGTCACAGAGAGTGTGGAGGACAGTTCAATTCCGGAAGGAGCCGGTAGCGCTAGGGAAACACATCTGGAAATGTCCATTGGTCCAAGTTCACCAGTGCTTACTTATCAGCAGAGCAGGTACCCTCAGTGGCTCATTTGCGAAGTTCGGACTGAACTTTGAACTGAACTCTGAACAAATTTCGAATGTTTGATTTGTTTTACTTTTGTATTTCTGACATTGTCGTCATATTGTTCATGTTAACCATTTCATTTGTTTGGGAGGAGTGTAATAGATTAGGTTAGGCATGCAAAGTAATAAATCACCCAAGCACGTGGTAGCCATGTTGTGAGACTGTTACAAATATTACATTTCTAACAAATGTTTGGAAGTCCTACTAGATGTAAAGCTTACATTTGAAACTCATATTGAGTATAGATATATGTAAAAAGGCATGTGCTGGCATAGGAGCTTTGAGAAGAATTAAGCCTTTTGTCCCCCTCTGCACCCTCATAACTTTATGCAGATCACTTATTCAACCTTATTTTGACTACTGCTCACCCCTGTGGGATATATGTGGTAAGCAACTGAAAGATAAATTACAAAAAATTCCGAATCATGCAGGAAGTGTTATTACAGGCTCTTCATATGATGTTCGGTCTGCTGATGTGATGAATAACTTGAAATGGAAAACCCTTGAAACCAGGTGCTTCCATAATTAAAAAACCTACCCTCGTATATAAAATCCTTAATGATCTATCTGCCCCCAACTGAGTAACTCCTTTGTAAAACTCAATGATGTTAACATAAATTGCAATCTTAGGAATATCGAGACTGATCTAGCACTTCCAAGGATCGCACTGATTCCATGTAATATATATATATTAATCCTTAATCAATCCTTATACATGCATACCTTAACTTATTGTAACATGTTTACCTACGCCCTACCTGGAAACCAGCTTTTGTTGTGTGTGGCTAAGGTAGTGAAATGAAGTTGTATCGTATTGTACTGTATTATACACTCGGCCATAACAGGTTACAGCCCTTATAAACAGCCCTTCATTTAGCCACATTCATTCTTATTAAAAATAGATGAACTTGGTAAAAGGATTGTCGAGCCACATGCAATCTAAGATTTGCACATAGGATATCCATGACAACCACCGGACCCCACCCCCAGATTTGTTTAATGACACTATTAGGGAAACTGAAGTGCCAGTCAATTGGTCTTTACAAACTGTGGGAAGGAAAGTTTTAACATGATACCAACTTAATATGTATAGTATAACATGACAGCAATGTTTACTGTGGAAGTTTGTTTCTAGGACTGATGTGGATATCTTGCTTGATGACATTGTTGCCAAGGAACCATTGATTACACCTTCCAAGATGGAGCAAGTTAGAAAGTTGATTCTTAGTATCCTTTTGTAGATATTCACAGATAAGCTGCACTATGGTAAAAACCCTTATATAAGAACCAGGCTGATAATATTCTCAATAGATTATGTTAGAAATGAAGACAAGACCTGGGAAGTTCTTGGATTTGGCTCACTATGTGCCAAGATGAAGCAGCAAAACTATTCAATAAATTACCTTTGTCGGTTAGAAACTGCTCAGATTTTAGTATCTTTTCTAAACTGACATTTAACAATTTAATGGAGAGAATTAAGAACACATGACTGTGGTGAAATTTTATATTAATATCATAGTTTTTTTTTTCATTCATATTCTATTTTATTGTTGTTATAACTATTTGCTATTCATTAGTCAGTAAGTTTTTTTTTGTTAGTTCTTCCAGATGAAGAGCCAATTGAGCATTGGATATACTGGAAGAAAGTTATTATCACTATTATTATTATTATTATTATTATTATTATTATTATTATATTAATTGCACTTTTCGACTGGAGGATTTAAGAAGAAAAGCTGTCTTTCTAGGACCCCTAAAGTCCTCTAAAAATATGCTCAGCAAGTCCCTTCTGATTGGTTTATTTGTTCTCAAGAGCAGTAGAACAATGAGATAACAAAAAGGTCTTCAGGGAGGGTAGGAAAGGCAACTGTCCCCATGTGCTTATTTCTGGAAGTTATGCTCACCACAAGGAAATGGAGTGGTTATTCGCATGGGCAGTTATGAGCGGCACAGACGCCAATGAGTTAAATTGGAATATTATGCTTTATGTAATAACCCAAGTTATTCTTGCATTTTGATTGGTTCCTGCCTATGATCTATTAGAGGACAGACACATGATTGATGTCATCATTACAAGTTTTTCCCTCTGTGTTTTTGAATGGCGGAAAGTTTTGAGAATTCAGATAACATTACGTGGCTGGGCAAAAGATAAGGTTCAAAAAAAGTCTTGCTGAGACATTGAACAGGTTCGAAAAGCAGGAAGAAGAAAGATAAAGCCTTTTCCTTTAGAAAAAGATTCAGAAAAAACACTCGAGCAGTCTCAGTCAGCAGTTGAGCGAGACTAAACCTAACACAAAATTGGAAAAAAGCTAAGAATCATTGCTTTATCTCGAATTTAACTAACCCAATAAACAAAATTTTTCTGAGATTAATTTATTTTAAAAAATTCAACTTTTCCCAGTTGACACACTAATTGATGTCAGGAACGAAACATCAAAACACCACTTCTCAAAATCAGTTAAACTAAACACATAACCTTGCTTTCCAATTCAAATTTTCCAGTCCTTTTCAGGTCACAGCAGCAAGCTAAGTATAGCTAACCACAGCTCACGACTAACTGCATTGCTGCTAAAATGTGTGTGCAACATTACATCAAACTGATTTAAGAACCACAGAGGACAAAACTTTGCACTGTCACTAATGTTCCTTTCCTTCATAACTCTTATGAAATGGCCTCTAGGTTGACTGCAACCACAAGTTTTCGAAGGCTATTTTTTCAACTCCAGCAATATTTAAGGCAACGTCCAAGCCTTTCAGCTCACAGGGCTACTCTGATGACAAAAACTGACTTGACTTTTCAAGCATTTCGCAATTCAATTCTGCTTTTGCTGTAAGCTGTAAGTTCATTCCACGAGGAGTGATACTTCGAGTCAGGTTTGACAGTGGCGTGATTTTCCTGGACCGATCACATTTCTTTGCTGCACATAGCAACCAATGAGATTACGTCATTTTGTTTAGATAGTAGATTACATCAAATGGCTTTTTCCGTGTTTGCCAAAGTGGGTGAAGGTGGGGCAAAGGTCGGCTTTCACGTTATGTTGAAATATTTTGAAATTAAAAAGCTTTATCTGTAGTAGCTTGTTATGTTATTATATAAAACAAATAGATTCCATATTGCCATATATCTGTTCAGTAATAGATCACAGAAGAGGTCAAAATGTGGTAAGAGCATCAGACACACTCAACTATTGCCTCATGTGCCACGTTTTTGTTCTTACCACATTTTGACATCATCTGTGATCTATTACTGAACAGACGCATGGCAACATGGCATCTATTTGTTAACTAGAAATGGAATATTATGCCTTAGAAAAAAAATAAACAATAGATTACATTGAAGAAATAAAAAATATAAAATTCATGCTTTACACGTAGAATAAAAAATATAAAACCCATTTTATTGTAAAGAACAAATGTGAGATATGACATGAATATGAATTTTCACGAATTTATATAACTGCTAAGGGCTTGATTTTTTTCATTTCCTGACACGTACATGTTCAGTTTTGTATCAAATAACCAGATTGAAAAAATAAGGTATGGATGAATGAATAGAAATTTGAGATCCTGGAAATATTTTTATTACCACCTCGTCAGTGGTGCAAAGAAAAAGTCAACATAAATCAACCTGTCAAGGTATTGATTAAGTACTTCTAAAGGACTGCAATTAAAAATTTTATTCTGAAAAATTAAAAAAGCGAGCTTAATGAGAGATGGGCAGCATTTAATATTTTATTTTCCATACAGAAGTCATGCAGTACCTACAGTTAAAATATATTTGGCTTGATTAAAGAACTAACTTTGCTTTTGGCCAACACTTTAACACGCACTTATGCTTATTCAATTTTCATATCCATAAACCACAATCTTGGACAAAATAAATGAGAAATCTGAACCACCCCTCCCCCCATTTCAATGATGTCAAAATGGCACGTTTTTGCTCCTTCGGGCCTTCATCATTGCTGTGGGGGGGATGGGGGTTAATCGTATCATTTTATTCTGTCCAAGTTTGTCCGAGGACGACACTGGGGTTACAAGAAGCTATATTTGCTATTCCGGTCACATCTGATCTGTTGTTGCACGTTTGATAACCAAGGGAAAAGAACGTTAGCCGAACTAAAATCTTATGATCTCTGTGCGCGACTCGAGCAGAATTGAAATAAAATCACGACATCGTTTATTTTTGGTGCTATTATGAATATGCATAAGTGCGTGCTGAAGTTTTGGCCCTGAAAAGCAAAGTTATTCCTTTAACCAAGCTGAACATATACTTTTATTGTGGCCAGTTGCGCGCGCGATAAATCATGAAAAATATAAAACGTTGCACATCTCCAATTAATCTCCCTTTGTTAGTTTTTTTCAGAATTTAGCCTTGAAGTTTGGTTCTTTTAAAAGAACTTTATTGATACCTTTCCACCGGTTGATTTTTTTTTCATCACCGCTGACGAGATGGCAACATGTGGTGTACGTAAACAAAAATTGATTGATGGGAGGGAGATGGAGTGAACAACAGTACGCTGGAATTCTTTGCCAGCAGTGTTAAAGACGACAAACAAGAACGTTTCAACTTATGTTACCCACAGAAGGGAAAAAAATAAAATGAAATAAAAAACCAGAGGAGGGAAATGGTCTCGAACCAGCCCGAGAGAGTTCATGCACGCCACTTACACCAGCAACTTACGCACTAATCCAAAGTGCCACTTTAACACTCACACTTATTTCAAGCGTTATTTTTAAAGCTTCAACTTTTCAGGCTGTTATTGGATTTTTGTCTATTGAAGTATTTTGTTTCTGTGGAATAGTTTTTTTTATTGAAAAAAACATGTCTTACACGATTTTTATCTGCGTTGAAATAAAATTCAACGATTTACAAGTTCTTGACGATTTTTAACGGTTTAGCAAGGTTTTGTAGCAGGACAGTAAAATAATATTCCTAGTTTAAGTTTATTTCATTGGATCGCAAAATCGTCAAAAACCGTCTTAAACCATCCAAACCCAACCTTAAATCGTAGGAAATATGTCGTAAACCATCACTAAAATGTGCAAGCATCGTTAAAACAAAGTACACATGCCTATAGGGAACGGTAATTTTATTGACTTGAGTCTTTCCCATTATTTCGTATTATGCCAGTGTTATGACTATTCATAGACTCTATAGTTTAAATGATCAGCTCTTGAGAAATACTATAGATTGTTCTCTATTAAATATTTTGTTTAATGTAAAATTTTAAGTTGTCTTTACAATTTTCATTGAAGCTCACTGCTTCGTCCAGTATTCTTTTTGGTCAATGGCGTGTTTGTACTGAGCTTTTTGAGTTCTAATATGATTCAGCATTAATCCCAGTACTGCTTTGGAATGCTGGGGAAAGAGCAACGTTTTGATTCATTCATTGTTACCAAAATACACACTACTTGATAGTACCCAAACTTAGGTTATGAGCATTGCCATTGAGCTCTGACGCGCGACAGACACCACTTCATTGAGCTCTGACGCGTGACAGACACCACTTCCTTGTATTGCCGATAAATGTGTTGAAACATTGGTTCCTAATTACTGGCTCCCTTCGTCTTGTCATGTTGAAACCTTAAATACAATCTTGTACAAAATAATTGAGAAATCTGAACCACCCCCCCCCCCCCCCCCCCCAAAAAAATAAAAAAAAAAGGTGGTGTTTTTTCGAGGATTTATCATTGATTTGGGGGGGGGGGGGGGTAATCATTTCACTTTATTCTGTTCAAGATTGCAGGTTGTGATTTTTTTTTCAATTCTGGTGCTTGAATCATGCACAGAGTTACATTTTATTTAAGCCAATGTTCTATTCTTTTGGTTATCAAATGTGCAGCAACAGCTCAGATGTGATCTGCGCAACCCATATAGCTTCTTGTAACCCCACTGTGGACCTTGGACGATCATAGACAGAAAAAAAATAAGAAATAAAAACACCCCTACCTTGAGTTGTTGGAACTGGTGAACTGAGGCTAAACTCAAAGTGTGCCAGATGAACTGGCGTTAAATCCAAAGTGCACCATTTTCCCCATCATGTCACCATTGAAAATGAAATGCGGGTAGGGGTGGTCTTAATTTTTCAATTGAAAAGTTTTATCCAAGATTATAATTTGTGGGTTACCAGTACTAAGGTTAGCAATTTTTGTTGGCCACTATCTGCTTAAAAACAATGGCTGTGAAACCCTCTTTCAGTAAATCTAAGCAGATTATATTTCCTTTCTTGATTTTTTACTTTTGGTACAATGATTTCCCTATATTTGGCTACAAAATGTCCACAGTACATGTCGCAATGCTTGATGAGAAGGAAGTCCTAAACTCAAGGTGATGACATTATTGAGACATATATCAAATTATTTGATATGGTTGTATTACACCTACACTGTAATATTGATTTGTTGCTCCCTTATTGGGGATTTTTAACCTCTTTTCTTTAAAAGACAGAAATGATCAAATATCATTATAGACTTGACAAATTCATCAACAGGACTCCAAGAAAAACAAGCAGAAAGTGTGGATCACCATTTTTACCTCTTCAAGGTATTCAACTTATATTAAGTAATACATGTACTAATTAAAACTGAATTAATCATTTTGAGTTTATTAGATTATGGTGTAGACAAAACGTTTTAATGGACAACCCTTCACTAGCAAGTTAGGGAATTTGACTAAATGAGAGAAGCCCACACTCGGAAGTTGTTTGGTATATTGCACATTAGAGAGGGTGTATGTTAGTCAATGACCTAGATTCTATGAGTGGGAGAGATTGGTTTCCATGAAATCCAAAAATAACTGAATCTCTTAAATGT
Source organism: Catalaphyllia jardinei (assembly GCA_022496165.2). NCBI lineage: Eukaryota > Metazoa > Cnidaria > Anthozoa > Scleractinia > Caryophylliidae > Catalaphyllia > Catalaphyllia jardinei. The sequence continues at coordinate 9,994,828 of CM042755.1, forward strand.
GAACCACTGCATGTAACCAGAGATTCCAGAAATACAGGAGCAAAATTGAATGGATTGTTTAGGGTTATCCTGAAAAAAATTTTAAGTAGTCTGAGAATGTTTTGTAGTAGGACCAGCATTAAGCAGTCAGTATAAAATATGGATGCGGACTGCGGACTATGGACTGGGTATTAAACACTGACTGAGGTATAAAATGTGGACTAAACATTATAGGTAAAAGGTAAAGTCTGCGTACGAGCCAAGTGGCTCATCAGGCTGGAGCTTATCCCGGTTTCCTTAGAGTATTTCTACTCCCCCCTGGATGGGATGCTAGTCCATCACAGGGTTATCCCCCAGCATTAATTTCGTTGGTACCCATTCATACACCTGGGTGGAGAGAGGCACTGTGAGAGTAAAGTGTCTTGCCCAAGAACACAACACAATGTCCCCGGCCAGGGCTCGAACCTGAGCCACTCGATCCGGAGACAAGCACACTAACCATGAGGTCACCGCACCTCTCACAAACATTATAGACTGGGTATAAAATACAGACTCGGGTATGGACAAGTGTGCACTGGATGTAAATTACACCCAGCTTTCAGTGTTGCGTGCAGAGGCAACATCTTCTTGACATGCTAAAACTTGTGTAAATTTGAAGCTGCAAGATTTAAACCTACATACAATGTAGAAACTGGGATACAATTTGTTGAACATTCAGTGAAATCGAGACAACATTCCTCTCCTTCCCTCTAACACACACACACACCAGTGATGTTCATTGTCCCTATTATAAAAATGTTCATCAGAACTGAAGGTGAAAGGCCACTTACCTTCGTCCTCGGAATTGACCATAATGACATCTGATATATCTGTAACCAAGAGAAAAGAACGTTGGCTTAAATAAAATGTAACACTGCATGATTCAAGCACCAGAAACAATACTTTGAAACATATGGAGTTGAAATTTTTTTATAGCTTCCCTGTGAAGATAATAGACAGTAAGGTATCTAACTGTCACAATTTTGCTATCTTGGAAATCAAAACTCTGCGAGAAAAGAAGAATTATGAGGCTGTTTCTCTAAAAACTGACCACTGATTTTACTTCGAAAATTCGATTTTTCTCATAAGCTGGGAATTCAAAGCCCTTACCTAGTCAATCACTAAGATGAGTTTTATTTGATTAAAAATTGCAATTGAAGTTCGGTCCGTTCGACTCAAGTTTCATGCCTACCGAAACTGGAAAAATAGCACATATTGCCAGCGCTCTAAAAAATGTAATATTCGCTCAAAAGTCCCAATTCTTTTTTTCAACTATAGATATATCTCTGACAGCAGTTTGTTTAGCCATGTTGCAATTATAATTAAATGTTGTTCCTTCAACGGTTAAAAGCAGATTTGCTACCTGTTAAATTGACTTTTGAACCAAACACGAAAAAAGCGCTACTTTGAAGGTACGTTTTAAAAAAGTGGTACCTGTTTGAAAGTGCTGAACTACATGAAATGACACTTATTTAAAACAATAATAAAATTTGTCTGCCCACTAGGTTTTCAAAACTAACGACCACTTTAAGTTCAGGAAATTTTGAAAATATTTCAGTGAGTAACTGCCTACTCGCCTTCGTAAAGTGCGCTGATAAATTCACGTAAATTTCTTACCTGGCTTCAAGATTGATGTTTTGGTCCTTTGTAGCAATCCTAGAATCCTAGGTAGCATTAAAACTGTCAGCTTTTCTTCCCAGCGGTAGGTTTGTATACAAGGTACATTTACACGTTCCTGATCTGTGTCGAGTGTGATGGTCACATACTTCCATGTTCTTTGTACTGATCATTGTTTTCCTCGAAGTCTGTTTAAAGTATATTTTTTACGAACATTATTCTAAGCGTGAGGAAGCTCAGATATAAGTAAACATTTGCAATCTAGTGCTCGTTCATCGTAAACAAACTCCGTGCGAGTGATTCGAGTATTCCCCTGGCCTGATTGAGAAAGCTAAGTATACAGTATAGCGATGTTTCTCGTTATGTCACCTATTGTCATTAGTATGCCAACCAGAGGTTTATTGGCTGTTGAAACAATGTATGCTATTTATGTTGTTCAGTGGCTGGCAAATTTAAATATCAAAAAAAATGTGACGTCAAGGTCTGCAAGGTTTACATTTCACTTCCCTGTTCAAATTCACTCTTATGGATCGTGCCCTCAGAGTACGTACTCTTCCACCGACTCCAAATAATATTCGACTGGATATGACCAGTACGACTGACCTTTTCTGTCGCAAATTGGAAGTAAATCAACAAATGCAATCAAATACAGCCCGGGAATTACAGCTGTTTCCGCAGTTAACATCCCAAAGCCCAGGCGATCGTGTTCGTGAACATATAAGATAAACAAGCTCCTCGTGAGCCCGAATGAGTGTTAAATAACATCATAATTGAATATAATACTGCTCAGCCTCAAAATTCCACGGCAAAAGTATCCAACGCTACCTCTGAGATCGAGAGCACATTGAAAGAAAGTCCAAAGTCTACATGGCCTGCTCATGTGCTCACATGTTCCTCACATGTATTATCACATGTCTCAGTTACTGTTCCAGTTTACTGGCCGTGACCATAGTTAATATACCAGTAACTATGCCGTGACATATAGGTTAATAACTATGCCGTGACATGTCCCTGTAAAATTAAGCGGGTGGCCATTTTTGAGTCCTTACAAGAGTGTGGGTTTTCCAGACCATAACCTTACACAGGGCAACCAACTCTGCAGAGACACATGCAAAAATTAGGATTGCGTTCCACTTCTTCGAACGCATTAAACAGAGCTTGGTCAATTTGAAACAGAGAATGTTAAAACTTGGTAGACTGATGCTGTCATATAATTTTAAATTGTGTTTGGTAAAGGCAAAATGTTGTGCAATGTTCATGGCTTTTGCATGATTGATTCTCTTTTTCTTTTACTAACCAAAGGTTTTAAGAGCTCACATCCTACCACTGACTAATGTGGCTTTTAACAAGTCTGGAACAAGGTATGTTTAACATTATCATCAGTTATTTAAGTGCATCATTTAACAAATTGGTGTCAGTTTTTTATGCATCTGCCTAGTTATTGATCATGAATTTTGTCAATATTATTATTGTTTAAGTAAGAAGAAAGCAATTCGTAGGCAGTTCCTTTGACTTCAGTTGCAAAATAACTCCTTTGATAACAAATATTTTCAAAATTGGATTGATGATGCTGCAGACGTTATATTTACAATTGAATAAAGATAAATTTGTCTAAATTCTTGGGCTTCTTTTCAGTCCGATACTTTAGAAAACTTCACTTAGATCCGGGGACTTAGATGTACTGAATGAATGTCTTGAGTTTCTAAAAGGATTATCTTTATGACAAAAGTCAAAATATCAAGTAACTAGCCAGCAAAAAGAAAACATTATTGCAATTCTTTTTTGCATACTAGGGTTTTATCTTTTTTATTATCAAATGAATTGTCACAACTCTTCCCAATATACAAGAATAAGCGGCCAATATAATGAAGTAATGCTGCCTTGAAATCAAAATAACCTGTAGTTCATACTTATGTCCCAAAACAATTTTTGGGGGGGAAAAATAACACCCCCCCCCCCCCCAAATACCTCTTTCATTTTCATTTGTTTTATTTGCAGCTTGCATTTCATGATATGTACAATGTATTTAGTTTGTTAAAATAGAATTGCAGAACTCAAAAACCAAAGTAGCAATATACATTATTGTTAAAAAAAAAACAAACAAAAAGTTGCAGCACGGGCATGGATTCACCAGTTCTTGAATTTGTTTAAATTGTCATCTGAACTCCAATTAAAAATTGAAATGTGTCCAAATGTGTCAATAGATCGCTCTCTCTATAAGCGATTTAATTTCTTTATACTGATTTGCATTTTTGTCCGACCAGACTGGCTTCTTGTCAGGTCAAAACTGGCCTCTGGCCTGACAAATGACCTGCCCTTAGGCAAAAATTATTTGCAGGCTTGTAAGGGGTCTCCCTTTGACGAGTAAAATCTGTAAGTCACTCTTAGGGAGTGAAGGGTTAAGGGAGATAGTTTTTAAACCCTTTAACCCCTAAGGGGTCTCCCTTTAACGCGTAAAATCGTCTGGCGTTAGACAGAGTAAAATCTATAAGTCACTCTTAGGGAGTAAAGGGTTAAACTTTCGAAGACTTGTGCTTCAGGTTTCCAAACACTCGAAAACAATAAAACCTCTCGACCTGCAGCGTCCTGGTTTTAAATGTTTCTCGCATTTAGAAACTTGATGAAACCCTCACAAATAAATAACACTTCTCAAACTCAAATAGCACTTCTCAAACTCATTAATAATTCATAAAGTTAACACAAAGAAAATCATAACTGTGAAGGAGGTTTGGATACCTGGTCATAGATTTTGACAGTTTTACTTCTTTGTTTACTCCATGGTTTTTGTTTCAATTGAAAAGATATATCAAACACTTGAGACAGTGTCTCACAGGCTATCCAACCACCTTGAATTTTGTCAAAAATACTCTGCTGCATGTCAAATTTTCAACCCTCTTCTAGGTGTTGGGATATCTTTCAATCTATGTGTACAATTTTATTGATCTGCATTTTCATCATAATCTAAGCACTATTGTAAACTATGTGGTACAGTTCCAGTTTTTATTAAGTTGAGCCTGGCCATCATGACAAAAACTCTCTAAAAGTGAAAAAGTTAGATAAAAATGTATAAATGTGTTGTACAGTTGCCAAGCTGAGTGAAAACTTCAATTTCAGGTTGATAAAATGGCCTCTGTAAGTCTGTGACACCCCTGAGCTAAAATATGCCTACAGCTTCTCAGAAGGGTGCAAGAAAGTTAAGATTTTATTTGGATTTTTTTAACACACTTCACTTGGTATTATTAAAGGGTTTATAGTATGCTTGCGTAGTCCAAAGTGGTAGATGGCAATTTATTTTTGTCGGAAATGCAGAGTAGTGAGCTCTGCAACCGGTATGATACATCTAAACAGGCTTTTAATTAGTTGATAAAAGTGATGTTTTTGTCACTGACTTGTATATTATGGTAAGACGTTTCAGCTAACTCTTAAGCCTTCATCAGTTGAAAAAAACTGCTTGATGTTGCGCGTGATTTAAAAACTTTTAAATTGAAACGTTGCGCGTGACTCGAGAGAATTTAAGTGCGTGCAAAGCACTTGTAGACATCTGGGATTACCATGTGATCATTCCCAGTGTTTGGGTCTTTTACGGACATCCAAGCCTCCAGAAAAAGCCGCTGATTGTAATGTGCCTCATGTCCGACGACTTCAACGTTTTCAAAATCCATATGATGGTGATGCCCGTGAACATGACACGCAAGTTTGGAGTGATGGTTGAACATCAGAACAGCCTTCTTGTGCTCAGAAACCCGCGTTTTCAGTGCTCTTTCGGTCTGGCCATAGTATACAAAATCGCATTGACTGCAATTGATTCTGTACACTATTCCAGATGACGGACAGTCGGTTTTATCCTGCTGCTTGGGTCAAGGAAAAAGACTGTTAATGGTTCTGTGGCTGGTATGAAACTCGCAAACTTTGTTGCTTTAGCAGGCGACTAATTCTTTCGGAGACGCTCTTAACATACGGAAGAACTACATAACCATTCGTGGTAGGCTGAGATGGTTTTTTGCCAGCACTCTTTCGTATTCCTTAATAAAGCCAGACGGGTAATTGTAACATCAAGCGGTTTTTTCAACTGACGATGGCTTAAGAGTTAGCCGAAACATCTTACCATAATATACAAGTCAGTGGCAAAAACAACACTTTTATCAACTATGTCATCTCCTGACTACAATTGCTCCATTTTTAAAGGCTTTTAATTAACTTTTATAATTATTTGAACTCATGATATCCACAATTATATTAAGTTTCATAACAGGAAGCTATGACAGAACATGTAAAGTGTGGGATACAGCCTCAGGAGAAGAACTTCATGTTTTGGAAGGACACAAGAATGTTGTGTATGCAATTGCATTTAACAATCCTTATGGGTATGTTCTAACAACATAGTTCAATAACATTTTGTATCTAACAATTTGTACATAATATTCTCAAACTCCTTAACTGATCAAGTTTAAACAAAGGAAATCATGACCATGATGGGGTTTGCAGGGACTTCAAGACGTTTTTGAGTTGGCAGACATCAGGGCATGACAACTGGGCAGAAAAAATACAAGGTCTGGAGTGCCTTGCTAAGCAAGGGTCCACAATCCTCCAAGTTGCAACCATTTTAGTCGCCATGGCTACTAGAATTTGGTAGCTGGCGACTAACTTGAAACAGAAGTCGTTAACCCGGCAAGTTAAATTGAGAGTTTGAGCAGACTGTCATCCAGAGTGAAAAAAATGCACTGAGCGCTATGAATTACCAAGTTTGTAAAATTAGTTCTTCTGCCATTTAACCCACCAAAATTGATAATAAATTAAAATGAAACATTAAATTCCAAGAACCTATCATAAGAAAGAACAAATTTGCAGTATCATTAAGCTTTGTATGTGACAAATCTCATTCTGCTTGACTGAACTTTAGCATGTGATAATTTTACCTTTGAGCTTGAGACGATGCATGTGCACAGTTTCTACGTCTTTGATATATTGTCAAGTTTGGGTTTGCAACATGAAACTGGAAAGTGCTAGCAAAAAATTGCTCAGCACCTTCGCATCGTTTTCCTGCAAAACACGACTATTTTTAACCATGGAAAGAGATTTTACCCATGTACCTGAAATCTAGTGTTTGTAACTTTCAAAATCGTTATCAAACTATTTAGTCAGCCAGTGGCTTGCCTGGGTTCTTGCCCGTGGGGCAAGCGAATAGAGAAAGTTACATGCCCAAGAGGAAGATTTACTTGTCCCAGTCAAGTAGAAAGGATTTTTGTTAAACCCTGTTTAGATATGCTGGATATCACTTTACAATCTAGTTGCTACTTGGTATAATCTGTGCAATCTTTTTTCTTCAAGGGCACAAAAAAGCATTTTTTTGGAAAGAATTTAAGTCAGTCATGTAATCTGAAGTTTAAAAAAGAAAACTATTAGATCTAAAAAATGTGGCCAAATTATTTAGAGAAAAAAGTATTGTCAAATAAAGTCAATAAACCAGGAAGACATCATACAGTAATTGCTTAAATGTGCCAGGGCTTGAGACTAACTTTTTAGCTTGCTAGCCCAGTGGCTTGTGACAGGTTTAATTTACTAGCCAAAACAAATTTTTCACTAGCCAGGTATTGTAATATCCATCATCGCATTAAGTCAAGTAAATGCTAGTCTGTGTAACTTGCAGTATGCTTTAAATGAACCACTGACAAGGACAAAGTTTTCACACCCTTGATTCTCACAGAACTGCCGTCAAAACATCATTCTTTTCTTTCAAAATACTTATTCGCGATTTTCACGCATAAAATAATTTGTTCCACCTTAACGCTATAAGTTGCAAACATAGGCATCGATGCCATACTTATAAGCATGGCACAACAACAAAAACCCAAGTTTACGCTTCCGTGCAAAATTTTTACAACTTCGCAACTCATCGTCGAAAAACATTCATTTCTTTCAAAATGCTGATTCACGATTTCTCATGAACTCACGCAGTAATTTGTTCTTTTTTTATAAGTTGCGTATGCATCAATATTATATAGGCATCATTTAAACTTTCTAATTGTAAATTTTTTAATAAAAAAGCATATGTGGCCTCCAGAATGAGATGCTGCGCACATGAAACATGATCCCTAGAGCTCCGCATGATTTCACACATGACTAATTATTAGTGGCAAGCAGTTCATTTCTCGTTCTTTACTTTTTGTAAATGGAAAGAAAAAAACCAAAACGTCATTAATTCTTTCGTATTTTAGTAATTTAAAGATTTTATTTGGGCTAATAAATTATATATGATAATTTTATTTACTATAGCCATTGTTTTAAATTCTGCACCCTCTGACTCAATTTGGTTTTGTGAATTGGTTTTCTCTGGGCCTCCAGTGCTCACATACTGTATTTTCACTAGCCAAAATGGCTAGTGAAGAACAAAAACCACTAGCCAAAATGGATTTTTTTCTAGTCTGTAGCTAGTTGGCTACCGTTAGTCTCGAGCCCTGAGTGCAGTTCCAGAAAATATCCATACCCTCCCCACAGAAGGGATAGGAATTTCCTTAGGGGTGGGAGGTTCTGTAAGGCCAAAAAATGTAAAGAAATGTATGAAGCTTAGTTAGAATTTCCAGAGGGGTGGGGGTCTTAGAAAAAATCCCTTCCCTGGGGGAGGTATGGATATTTTCTGGAGTTACACAGTGGACAAAACTGCCAGGGGTAATTTTTGCAGGAAACACTCATCTTGGAGCTCGTATTTTATGTTATTTGGTATTGTTTTTATCATGCATTTGTTCTTTTGCCTTTGGCTACCTCGCCTGCTTTAGTGTCTTTCTCTTCAATGCAACAGTGAGATAGGAAATGTGTTGTAATGTCACAGTGATGTTTTTCCCCGGAAATCCTGATCCTGATGTAATCCTTGCACCTTCTGCGGCTTTTCCTCAAATCCAATGCTTTTATAAAGCCAAAAGAAAATATGCTTGGCACAATAAAGAAAGCAATATCTGTAACATTTTTGTGTATCAGTGTTGCAAAAGCTTTTGGTGAATAAACATTGCAGGTTGCATGATTCAAAGTCCCGACCACGACTTGGCTGAGTGGAGGTCTGCATCTGGTCACCGACAAAACTAAAAAAGTAAAATAAACCCCATGCAGAACATCAACCATGCTCGGCCCATGGCCATGCAGTCAATTAATACACAATGATATGAGAAGCATTTCAGCGAGAACCTACAGTACAAACTATTTTCAAGGATGGTTTCTGGAGGGCTGGTAGACTAACTTTCAACAAATGCCTCTTAACAGATGTCAACAAGTACTGGTGCCTTACAAACAACTTATACATGCCATAAACAAAATCAACAAGTGGCAAGCTAACAGACTGATATGACTAACAATAGTTGGAGAGAAACTGACCATTGACTGATGCCAAACTTGACACAAGTCTTGCAGGCAGTAACATTAAGGCTAAACTGACCAATCACTTTTAACAGACCAGACTGCTCTGGGCTTTTTATTCACAAAAAATAACTCCTGCACACTTTGCATTTCTATGTTTCTAGTTTTGTCAGTGACCAGACGCAGACTTTCACTCGGCAAAATCATGGTCAGGACTTTGAATCACGCAACCTGTAATGTTTACGTGCCAAAAGCTGTTAAAACAATTAATGCATGGAAAATGTTTCAGATACTGTTTTCTTTATTGTGTTTAAAATAATTATATTTTCTTTTGGTTTTATCAAAGTGTTGGATTTGGTCAATAATTTTGTTTTGCGACTCTGTGAGTATTTCTTGTGGGTTAGGCAATTAATTAATTGAAGTGAATGCTTTTGCTGTTTCATCTAAGCAACTTAAAAGATTTGAAGGAAAATTAAATATTTGCTGAGGTAAAAACAGCTTTCTAGAACTTGCAGCATTTAAAGTCAATGCTAGGCAAAAAAACACAACCATTCTAAAAGTAGCCCTGGATAGCGAACCTCAGATTGCGTGACTCGTGTGACTACTTTGCTTCCTCTTTACTCATAGCATTTTGACTTATTAAGGTATCATGGTAGGTGGATTTTTATGACAAACATGAAAAATCTTTTTTTCTGTTCAAATTGAGAAGACTGAGAAAAATAATTTGCAAAAAGAATGGAGAAAAAAGCTATTTTACTTTTTACGATAAAGAGAAAAACTATTTTTGAATCTCATTAAACCTCTTACAACGTGTTGACACCTCTAATTAAAATTCACCACCAGTTGTCACATGTAATGCGAATTGCAGTGTGATATTACTAGTTCATTGTCCAGTGCATTCAGATTTTCACTGGACAAAATGCAAGATGTACTGGCCATGTGCTGAAGCAACTTAAATAACTTAAATAAAAAAAATAAAGAATTACCGTAAATACAATTAATGTAAAGTAACGGTTGAACAGCTTCCCCTTTCCCTTATGAGTCAATTGTTAAATAAAGTTATTACATTACATCTATGAACTCTGGTTGTTGCAGAGCTGCATAACGACCAGTTCTGCTTGTGCAGCATCGTACTCCTGGAACCCACAACCATTCATTGAAATGTTCAAGGCCTCTAGTGTATCAACATTTAGGGATGCTGTCCAGTCCGTCATAATACGAGCCAGACAAGAACAACAACTAGAACCAGTTCCAAGACAAAATACCTGGCCAACTATGGCAGATTTTAAACATGGCGGAGATATTCACATTTCACGTGTGGCTGGCCCCGGCCTGGGCAAGTGGCATTCATTTGTGAGTCTGCTTTCAAATTTTGAAAAGGTTTTCATTTCAAAAGCCCAAGAAATTGATACATTTGTAAAGTTTTCTAAGTGGCATATGCAAATAATTCTCAATTAATCTGAAATGTGAAGTCACATTTTAAAGAGTTTCTTCAGTGCTAGTCGCACGAAATTGCTGGAAAACGGACATGATTCTGAAACTTCCACAGCGAGAGAGTCAAGCACAGATGTAGATGTAGACGATGTAGACCTCAAAATTTCCTCTTTTTGGCTTCATGATTCTTTGTTTAAAAAAATGTCTGGAGAACGAAGACATCTAAACTCGAACAACATAACCAATAATACCAATGCCGTTGATGAAATCTTTGTAGTAAAAGAAATAATCACAGCAGTTTAAATACCAAGCTGTTGTAGTAGTTTTTTGCTTCTTGGATGATTTCATTGCAATGTAGACGTCTGTTTATTTCAAGTTGTCATGACCCATTGTTGTGGTAAACTGACCCATGCCAACATCTGTCAGTGCGGAGGGGATTTTTAACACCCAATCATACCAATCTCGTAATAGGTTTTTAGTCTTTTTCTCAATAAAACAAAACTGCATATAAGGATGACCATTTTTAGTTCGTTTACAAGCGTTTTCCAACAGAATTGGCTGAAAATTGGCAGGCATGTTCCTGGTTACCTCCTTCAAAAAAAGGGAGTCAGACTTAGATTAAGTTCGCTTCTGTTCCAGAGTTATGGCCTCTTCAGTAGTGGGAGGAAACACACGCACGTTCAGAATATCAAACTTTAGGAAGATGTAGAAAAAAACCCAACCATATCTGGAAAATCACTGACACCCTTTTTGAGGGTGATGTGTGAGAAAACATTTCTGATGTTTATCGCGCCGCTCCGATAATTCACACGTGAAAGCGAACCAGTTTAAGCAAAGCAGTGTTCCTGGGTATTTCTTTTCATATCACTGCAACAATGACATTTTGGAAAATTTCAAAAATATGATTGTATTCTATAACTATTAAGTTTTCAGAAAAATTTATAGGTTGATGGAGTTTTCTTTCAAAGCGCCAGCATAAAGAACACGATTTCCAAACACTGTCAGTCCACCTACCATGATACCTTAATAGCGTAATACTCACTTCCTTTTGTTCTCATTCATGGGCATGTCCCAAGCAAACTTCCAGATTAAGACCGTTACCCTATCACAGAGAGGGATGGTACAATAATACCAGAAATCAATAAATCATCAAGGAGTGCTTTTAAAACAGTTTCCGGATTTCAAAGATTTGAATGTTTTTGCTTTAATGCCTGTACCTTTACCAAAAGCATTTACAGTCCAAACATAACTTTATCAATGATAATGAAGAGTGATGGACGAGTGATGGACAGAGAGTGATGGTGCAATAATACCAGTAATAAATAAATCGCCAAGGACTGCTTTTAAAACAGTTTCTGGATTTCAAAGATTTGAATGTTTTTGCTTTAATGCCCGTACCTTTGCCAAAAGCATTTACAGTCCAAACATAACTTTATCAATGATATCAATGAGTTTCTTCAGTTTCTCAACACGTGAGTTGCATTCTCTCAAACTTAAACAAAAAATGGTCTTCAGATGCTAGAAAAGAAAAACCAGCAGCAATTTATGTATAATGAAAGAATTCTTTTAATGTAGATTGCCTCTGTCTTTTGGCTTGCATTCACAAAAATGTGTCCTCCATTGATGAGAGTGAATGTAGGAATTCTCGCTCTTTCACACCTGAGTAGTCAAATGTCATAACAAAATTTCTTAGCGCTCTAACTGCTTTCAGTAACTTCAATAGGAGAGAGTGGCTCTGGCTCTAATACAGAAATATCATCATCTAAATTGTCTGCATCTTCTTGTTCTTCATGGTTGGTCCAATCCACAGACTGGACTGCTTCCAATGCTTCCCATGTCACCTCTTGGTCTGTTGGTTGACATTCAGTTACAACATTGTTATCTAAAGGTACAAAGTCACTGAATGATATCTTTGCAAGAGAGGGACAATGATGGGTAATGCTTCCCCATAGGCCTCTGCCAGATTTGTCTGCTTCTTGTCCCTTGTCCGACTCAAATGGATCATGCGAGGGCTCTGCTATGTCATCTGGGAATCCTACTTTACTCCAGCAGTTGCTGATTGTTGTGAACGGTTGCTGTCTCTTTATCACAAGGATTAATGGATTTGTTGACTGTTGATCTGTTCAGCATTTATCTTTTTTCGCGTGTTGACATTTTAATTCGTTGTATCAAGGTAGATTTTCCGTTTGGGCTTCCAGATTATGTTTGTGATATCAAAGAATTTGTTATATTGAGGTTTGTTTTATTGAGGTTCTATTCCATACATTTTATTGTATCGAATATTGAAACCAACAGGACGTGACATCTCCAGTATACAACGACTATTCATAACGCACACTTTATTGCTAGTGATCTTTAGTTGTGGCTCATTGTGTGGTTAAAACTGAAATAAACACAAACAAAACAAACTTAAATAATGCGAAAACAGTACAAGCTAAAAACTAGTGACAACAGTGGAGACTTACACTGGTAGCGCGATGCTGGGACTACCTGAAAACGGCTGAGATTCTGATACAGACTGCACTCGATGCTTTGATAGATATTACTGCCCGGTCCACATAGCGAAAACTTAAATAATTAGGCACTACCCAAAAACTATTTGAATAAATTACATGACGATACGAACACACATTCCAACAAATAATAACATACAATACAAAGGAGATACACATTAATTAACCAGGCATGCATTAACACCATTTGAGGCGTTGCAATCTTACAAATATCGCTAATTATATCCAGGAGTTCATTAAATAGAGGATCATTAAATCGAGGTTGCACTGTAAAGAGAGTAGGAAACCCCTCATCGGGGCAACCAAAAGGTAGCCAGTTAATAAGCGTTTATTTGCAGTACTTTACTGACAATAAT
>CM042755.1:10023987-10048987 GCA_022496165.2 Catalaphyllia jardinei
GGTCCCGTAACATGACCGCCAGCTTTTGGTTTTCAGTTGTCAAACTTACTTTGAAACATGTCTATGGAATAGTTCAAACTTTGTCACTTTGTCCTCAAGGTGGCCGTTGTGGAGGGGTTTGACTGTGTGTACACGTCTTGACCATATATCATAATCTGACTGTATCAATGCTCGATAATGGTCGGCGACAAAGACAATTTACAGCTGGAGAATGAGTGTCGCCTTTAGACTAAGAAATTGCTTCAGCTGTGGTTGCTTACAATTATAGCTTAGTCTTGTAAGCAACCAGTTTAGTTACAACCGCATTCTCAAACTGTCCAGGTTTATTACTTCAAGAAAATTCAATTGAATTTGTAATCACCAATGTGATTTTCTTTTTCAGGAGAGTACACACCCTGATTGGTCACAGAGGGGAAATTTCCAATGCGCAATTCAACTTTGATAGTTCATTCATCGTGACTGGATCAATGGTACTTGTGATTTATTAGTATTCAGTTACTAGATTCTGATATAGACATTTGTGCCAATACAGATTTTACTTATTTCATTTATTATTAAACAACTTGGGCAACCGCACAAACAAGATATTGTCAAGCATCTGGTCTCAAAGTTAGGTAAGGTATTTTCCCCTGACTGAAGCAATATTGCATCTATGGAGCTCACAAGTTTTTATTTTGAAAATGATTATTCTATACATAGTTTCCGTCAACAAACTTAAGGACGTTCGCGCGAAAATTTTCTAACATTGATTTTTTTCCTGAAAATTTTACCATTGAAAGATGATGAGTTAGTGATGTCAGAAATGTAAAGAAGACGGGGGTCACCGGCTTGGTTTTGGAGAGAACATGCCCGGATGAACACCTAAATCTTAGTACATCGGGCTTCGTTAACGAACAAGACCACAGTGGCTGCAAGTCCCAAAATATTACAATTAGAGCTTAGAAGGGAATATATAGTATATTTTAGTTTAAATGGACCTATTAAGCGAATTTAGTCAACTGGCGAGGTTCCTCAAAGAGCAAGTTTGTATTTAGCGACCATAGTTCACACGCCTTGCAGCCGCAAGATGGCAGGATTCCATGTTCCATCAAACTGGTCGTTAAATACAAACTTGTCCTTTAAGGAACCTCGCCAGTTGACCTAATTCACTGAGTACGTCCACTTAAACAATATTTGGCAGAGAATATATCACTTCAAAAATCTAATTGCAATATTTTTGGGCTCACAGACAGTGTGGTCTTATTCATTAATGAAGCCCGATTTTTTCAGGTATTCTTCAGAGCAAAACGAAGTCGGTGACCCTCATTTTTTTACATTTCTGACATAACTAACTCATCACCTTACAGTGGTAAAAGTCTAAAAAGAAATCGATGTTGGAAAATTTTCGTGCGAACGTCCATAAATAGGAGGTGATCATCAGACAATGTAAGTCAGAGGATAGTCAGTATGCTTAAAAATTAATTCTACTGGGCTACTGGGACGATCCCGCTTCTAAGTAGCCGTATAGAATTAGTTCCTTGTCAAGACATACACAAGGCACATAGAGACGCTTTACAAAATAGTTCATTGCTCAGCTATAAACAAATCAATCCTAAAACAAATAAAGACAGTTTTAAAGAAAATGATGCAGGGATGATGTTTGTTAATATTCAGATACATCTATAACTTTAATACTCAAGCTAGAAAAAAGTTAAAAATTACATGCATAAATATATGGTTAAAAATGCTAAAATATGTAATGTTTAAAAACCGAGCAGGAGTGTTTTATCGGGTTTAAAACCACGAGGCGCAGCCGAGTTGTTTTAAACCCGATAAAACACGTGCTGCGAGTTTTGTGAACGGCTTCAAAAACATTCCTGAAAAAGTGGGTGTCTTGGGAGTCCGAACAAAGGTTCAAATTGTGGGGGGAAGATATTAGCATACAAGAAAAACAAGCTATGCCTTATCAGTATTCTTTATATAAAGAATACTAATGAGGAGTATTTTATCAGATATAAAGCTCATGCATGTAATGCTTTCTCGGTGTTTTGATTGTCTGTTAGGCTCATGAATTATTAATGAGTTTTGAAGTATATGGAACCATGGGGGGATAAAAAGTTAAAAAGCTTAATGCGAATGCTATGCATAGTTGCAATTAATGTAAAATTCTAACTGTAAGCTAAAAAAGGTGAAGATAATTTTAAAGTATTAAACAAGTAACCTATAGAAATACTTGCACGTGGAGCCAGTCACTGCTTGTTGAGTTTTGGCTTTAAAATTCTAATAAAAAGCATTTCAAATATCAGACACTCAAACTTGCTTTGGCAGTTTTTGTGAAGGATTAAGTTGTGTCTTGTGAACTCTTTCCATGTTGTTATTGGAGGTGACGTCCAATTGCTGACCCTTCATGTTCTTAAATTAATTAACATTCAGCAAACAATGATCTAGTTCCATTAGTTTTACCAAACCGAGGACGATATCTTCGGGCTCTTTATCGTCTGTTTCAGGGATTTCATGTATGTCGATATTGAATTTTCTTGTGTCTTGTTCCAAATCATCGTGTTGCATAAAGGTTACGTCTTATTTCTTTTTACACTTCCTTCCCCAGCATATTGTTTGTGGTAAAGAAGCTTTCTTCATGTTTAATTTCTTGTGTTACGGAGCCCAGAAATACATGTTTTCTCATTTCAACCGCTCCTTCCCAGTCGAAAAAGTAGAAATCCTAGTCTAATCTAACCACATTTTCATGTCTTGATTCTTGAAATGTGGTTTACCAATATGCACACATGTTCATTAATTCACTACATTATGTGTTTCAGCAGGTGTTTCAGTGTGCTAAATGTTGTTATGTCCATATTACTTTGTTACGTAATTGATTCTTATAAATGGGAAAAATAAAATAGCAGAGAAGCCAATTGTTGTCTGGTAGACTTTAACTCTCATCTTAGCTATTATTAGCGTCATAAAGAATCATTGGAATGGTACATTTCACTGTTAATGAAGTGATACTCTGTTTGCTGGTTTGTAGGACAAGACATGCAAAATTTGGGACTCCAGGACAGGACAGTGTATTGGTACATTAAGGTACGAAATGAGGCTATTATTTAACATATGTCACAGTGGTTAGAGAAAGCTGTTAAATAGTAAAATATCTATTGAAAGTTAAATATTATAGTTAGCTGTATGCAAAAGTCCTGTCATTAAATAGCTGTATCTTTTCAAAACAGCTTTTTATGATGTATGTAAAGGTAGTTTTAAACTACCGAAACTACCCACACTACCTAAAGGAAATTATTATGACTAGGGTATCTAAAAGATAGTAATGCTGCAGCGAATTTCGTTTATAGTGAATTTAATGTAGTGTCATATCGTAAGGAATCTGTCCTTGTATGCATCAACTTTATGTATGATGACAAATCGATGGCGAGATGTGACAAGGGATCGTGACAAAAAAGCACATATTGATCTGAACCGCGCCGGTTGGAACATAAAATGATGCACATCACTGAACTTCCATTTTACCAGATCGCGAAAAACGAAAGATGTGGACATTTTAACAGCAGAAATTTAAAGTATAAATTCTGTACTGATACGCATTGGAAACAGACTGTGTCGAGGACGCGTCAATCGCAATGTGCAAAGATGCTAAAGCTTAAGCTTAAATTCATGTTTGGATGAAAAGGAATAGATCACAGCTTTTATGAAATTACCTTGTTCTATCGTTTTCGTTTGTTTTATTATTCTACAAGCTCTTAGTAACGACGATTTCTTATTATTTAAGAATTCGACCGAGGAGGCAAAATTGCCAAATGACAATTTTAAAATTAAGATGTTACAATTAATCGCCCAAATCTACAAACTTTCACATACTGCATTAATTTAAGAACAAAAGCAAGAGCTCTGAAAGTCAAGCACGATCTCGATTTCAGGTAAATCAGCAAAACATAACCACCATTAAACCTTTCTCACTGGAATCTGCATTCTGGTTTATTGCAATGCATTCTGGTAAAAAGTGATGAATTCTAGAATTCGTACTCCCTTTTATATATTCTTCTTAAATCCTGATTATGTTGCTGCTCGCTCGCTCCGCAGCAATTATTGTGTGAGGTAACACTCGCCCGTGGCTCGTGTTACCACAGCATTTCTCGTCCTCCCAAACTTCCACTCGTGTTTCTATTTGACAATTAGATTATTCGCCTCGATTTCTATCGTGTGATAACTATCACCCCCCCCCCCCCGGGGGGGGGGGCAATTCCGCGAATTTTGGATAGGGGTGTGCCGCGAAGGTTCTTGAACCTTAACCCTATTTAAGGACTAAGAAAGCGAAACTGATACCATTTTTAAGGCCCAAATCCGCAAAATGACATACCATTCAAGGCTATTAAACTGCTGTTTCACAATCATTTTGTTAATACTTTAACGGATACATCAGATTTAAGAACAAACATTCGTTTAGGATGGCGTTTTCAAACTCCAGTATTATATAATACATTTTAGCTACCCCATCTATGGGCCACGCCGGGAGCACACTAACAAAAGGGTTAAAAAAGATACCCTATTTAAGGACCGAGAACCTCAAAAACCATACCCTATTCCGCGGCACATACCTATATAGCCCATGTATGGGAGAAGCCCCCCCCCCCCACCCCACCCAGGGACTATCACGCTTAGAAATCGAGAGCGAATAATCTAATCCCAGGCACTTCGAAAACGCCAAGAAACGGCCTTCATTTTGCCGACAAGAGTACACTGCTACGCTACTCACTATCTATCACAATAGTAGAGTAGCGTAGCCAATCAGAGAACGGCATTCGTGATAAAACGCCAGTAGATGTATACTAAAACTCGATGAAACACGGTGCATGTTTTCTATTTCTTAAATACGTGAGCTTCTTGCCTAGACTAATGTTCGTAAAAAATATACTTTTACAAATTAGCTTTTAACGCTTAAACATTACGGAAACTGGTGCCGTCACGCAACGTAGTTTGTACCGGAACCTCTGCAATCAGATTGGCGTGGACTTTGTCACTGAAATATCTTTCTGTAAAACCCTGGTTGTTGATGAAAAAATGTTTTATACAGAGGTTGAAAGTCAGCTAGGGAAATCATGTAAGGTATCTGTGTTAATGTTACAGCCGGGGTTACAGCGTCGAACGCTCTCTCATAATCTTTGATTACTACCAGTTTTAAGCTTAGTATGTCATTTCTTAGCAGTCCCCCCTCCGTGGTAGAAGTCTTAAATCAGATGACGAGAAATCGTCGTTACTAAACTTGTAGAATAATAAAAACAAACGGAAACTGTAGAACACACTTATTTCATATATGCTACGATCTATTCCTTTTCATCCAATCATGGATTTACTGGCTCAGTTAAGTTTTAGCATTTTCACACATCCGGCGACTGGACTCGTCTTCGACACTGTCAACACCCTAGAGACATTTAATAAGTACCAGTGCAAAATTTTTAAGTGAGATTTCTGCACCTGCAATTTCCACACCTTTCGATTTTCATCTATGTGTACATGTATGTGTCTCGATCCCTTGTCACACCTCACCATCGATGCGTCATGATGCGACTTGGAACGCGCAGATAGATTAACGGCGGCGTAAAATATGTCACTATCAGCAGAATGTGCCGCAGCATTACTATCTTTTAGATATCCTTGTATATACACTGCGTTTCTCCATGGACCATTATAGTAACAATGGTGGAGATTCCATGGCAGGCGCGGATCCATACCAGTTTCCACCGTTTTACGGAAATCGGTCAGAATTTTCATAATAAAAAATAAGTACATATGTACATATTTGTAATAAAAGTAAGACTGCAAGGGGAATCTCGAAAATAGTTTTGACATTTATTTTCTATTTATTTTCTTTTTTGCCAATTACCGGAAATAGACAAGGGTCATAGACACGTACTGGCGGCAACATTTTACTGCCGGAAAGTCACCAGACCCCCAATGGCTTTCAGACGACCGAAAACATATTCACGAAACACAATGTCACAGACGAGATTGACAGAACTTGCCTTGCTGCACATTTATTGCAACATCGACATTGACTTTGACGAAATAATTCGCAGATTTGCAAGGCTTCAAACAACGGGAATGGAACTGCCAAATATTTTGCCTGACTGACTCAAAAAGCCATGAAAGGGCACTTAAGGTAGTTAAAATTGAAAAACTTTCCTGGGGAAGCATGCCCCGGACCCCCTGGGAGCTTGCGCCTTCGGCGTTCGTTTTCAGTAATTCGCTCAACATTTTTCCTAGATCCTCGCCCGCATGGCAAACATTTTTCTGCTCTCTGTAGCATTAATCAGCCAAAAATGCGTTTACTCCACTCTCGATGTAATAAATGTTTCTCCATCACTTGGTAACCGCTTAGCATTTACTGGTAATTACTTATTTACTTTTGTGGAGAGAGGCACGGTAAGACAATACAATGATCCTGCCGAGGGCTTTCATTCATCATGTCTCTGGCCGTAAAAAAACAGCCACCCTAGGCCTGAATTATTCGGCCATTGCAAAGAGGTGGTCAGTATATGCATTGATAGATATTTGTATTAAATAATTCTGGTTGTAGTTTCTCATTTGGTCGTTTGTATTACATGTACTGGGTTCATGAACACCTTTGATTTTGTTTGTTTGTTTGTTTCAACTCCACGCAGAGGTCATGACGATGAAGTTTTGGATGTCTGTTTTGATTTTACTGGTCAGTACGTAGCTACAGCTTCTGCAGATGGTAAGATGTCTTACTTGCAATAATTTAAAATTTATTCCACTTTCGCTTGTTGGATTTGAGATGGTAGATAACCAACGAGGCACGTAGCGCCAAGATGGCTATAATCATCTTTTATTATATAAACACCAGTAAAATCCCAAACCATTTCACTTTAATATTTTCCATGATCTTAAAGTAGAACTTGCCGTTTTATTGCAATGTATAAAGTCAAAAATGATGGCCATTAGAACCCTAGATTTCGAGAAAAGCCAGTTGCAAACATTAAAGGCGCGATTCATTATGTAACCATAACGACGGTGATCTCTTCACGTGTGAAGATAACATGTTATCAAATATAAGTTTTCACGTGTGAAGAATATGAAGTTCGTGCGAAAGCTCACTTGCTATTGCACTAGTGTTTATATAATAAATAGAGGATATTACATGCCCGCGTGTGGATATGAATTTATCTTCTTGTGTTCAACTCTGTGAGGGGAGAATTTGCCAATATTCGTAACCATGAAAAAAACCAACAGTTGCAGTTAGTGAAAGTCCAATAACCATGGAAACAACCTGTCTATTTGTATTGTCGTGCAACGTCTTGTAGTGAGAACTGTCTGAAGTTGTAAGTAGTTAAAATATACCGAATTACTCAAATTTCGGTTTCAAGAGTAAGCTAGAGTTGCAGTTAGTGAAAGTCCAATAACCATGGAAACAACCTGTCTGTTTGTATTGTCGTGCAACGTCTTGTAGTGAGAACTGTCTGAAGTTGTAAGTAGTTAAAATATACTGAATTACTCAAATTTCGGTTTCAAGAGTAAGCTAGAGTAGCTTTCTAAATTAATTATTTAACCGAAAATTGACCGCTAAGGATATGCAATAAACAAGAATTCACTAGCAGCGCTGTCTTGTAACCAACAAGTTTCACGGTAGATAATTACCTTGCGAAATTAAACTTAATTAACCTTGCATGTAATTTCTATACGTACATCTCTATACGAACCACTTAATCGCAGGAGTTTACTAAACAACGAAGTTAAACTGTAACCGTTTCTAGGGAGATGAAAAACATCAAGTCAAGTTCTCCTTGCTCTCAGATGACAAGGCAGCGACAAAATTATTACTTCATCGTGACAAGGGCTACTACTGAACTCCGTGACAAACACAGATATTTCAACAGATTTGTAATGTCAAATTCGTACAGGAGCGAAATATGTTTTCGGTTCAAAAGATTCGGAACTATTACGTGTAAGACATTCTGCAATTGAACAGAGTTTATTACAGGCTGTTAGCAATCGAAACTTAATAAAATTGGTCGCTTAGGCTACCAGTGGAAGTACATGTCAAATGAAAAAGTCTGTATGGCAACTGAGCATAATAATTTTCTAACCGTGATTTCTAAGGAAGTTGCTCTTCGGTACCAACCTGCGGCAAACTTGCTAAAAGATGCAATTTCCGACTCCGTTCGTACGAGTTGCAATAATCAGCATCTTCTCCTACTGAGTTATTTGGTGAGAATGATTGAGGTTGTCCGGATAGGAAAGTCGATCGGGTAATGAGCTACTTCGGTTTCCTGCTGTACGTAAAAGTTCACGAATGACCAGGAATATAATTCCCTGCAGTTCAGCCAAAATCAACAAACATTCGGCTACTCGACTAAACCCATGAGCACTCTGTTATTGTCTAGGCTACTCCGGGCCATTCGTCTGAGATACGTCACCGAAATCAATTGACCGCGAAGGCCTGGGAGAAAGCCGTAGAGGAACTTAACCTGTACGTGACGAAGGACACAAGGTTAACAAATTGAATAAATTATCGGCTTCGCACAGAGCCGCTTTGTTTTTATTTCGTTCGTATTTGTAGCTCGCCGAGGTCATTTTTTCGCCTAAATCACTTAAGAAAAGTTCGACAAAGATGTTCCCATTCACTTTTTTTTTCTCGGACCAAAACGTTACTTCGTGTTCAGGTTTTTCGCTTGCTATGGGCTACAGCGGCTCCCTGTGTTTACTCAAGTGCTTGATAAGCACTTGAGCGAGGTATCAAATACAAATTTTAAAACTTGTTTTGTTCGATTTTGCTGAAATTTCCACATGATGAAGCTGGATTGTTAAGGAAATAGATTTTACTTTTGCCGATGTGTGCAGGGTAGGCGAAAGTGGTATATAGCTTTGAAGTCATTTT
The DNA here is from genome assembly GCA_022496165.2 of Catalaphyllia jardinei. Lineage (NCBI taxonomy): Eukaryota > Metazoa > Cnidaria > Anthozoa > Scleractinia > Caryophylliidae > Catalaphyllia > Catalaphyllia jardinei. Next base: position 10,032,872 of record CM042755.1, read on the forward strand.
CTTAAAGAATTTTTTTTCAACGCGTGGGTTCAGCGTGATCTTTTATTTACCCTGACGGAAAAAAATACCCAGGAAAGGTCATTGAAATGACCTTTCAAACGAATATAAAATTATATCTGTTCTGGGAAGAATTTCCAGTCAAGGATTTTTGATGGTAATTGTCCACAATTAAAAGACCCGCACTAAACGAAACAAAGACTCCGCACTCCAAAGAAATGTACAGTGCGCAACTTCGATGCATCTTCCCATGACGTCACTCCCATAAAACTCGACTCAAGACCGCATTATGAACTGCGTTCTACGAACGCAATGAACCAAAACCTTACGCGTACGCTAACCATATTTGTAAAGCATGGTATAATGGCTCATATACCATGATGGCTTAGCCAATGAAAACTCATATTAAACTGATCCAGTTGATCAATGATCCAGTATTTAATAAAAAAAAAGTTAGTCAAGCCTCAAAGCGGAGCTCCCATTAAATACTAATCATTAAGATTTGCTCCACCCATTGACCTTTAAAGAGATTGAAAAATAAGCATTTGACAAAGCAAAACGAGGACATCTCCATAACCGCGATTAATAACCTCTTACTAGCCAAGCGCGAGGGGGGCCGTACTAGGGAATATTGGCCCGAGGTCGTTGAATTTTCCGAGCTATGGGGCTTCGCTTGGGCACCCTCGGCACACAGGGCTATGCTAATATAGTCTGGTTTATTTAGGTACTGGGAGAGTGTATAATGCTCTAACTCATCACTGTGTTTCAAAATTAGAAGGCCATGAAGGGGAAATTTCAAAGGTATGCTAGTTAATGTTATGAGACTGATGGAACTAGTGTGAACTTCCTGTAAATTTCGCTGTTATGAGATTTGTCAGATTGTTGACCTCTAAAGCAATTAATAGGCAGACAGCAAATTTAACTGTATTTTCTGATCTGAACAGGACATTTTGCTTTACTTGTGGGTCTCTTTGTGCCATGTGTGACTTTCGTTTTCAATTGTGTATTATTAGATATCTTTCAGTCCTCAAGGCACTAGATGTTTGACAGCTAGCAGTGACAAAACAGCCAGACTTTGGGACCCATTTTCTGGGAAATGTGTACAGGTATGAAAAGAGAAGTACTTTACACTTAAACAAAAAGGTGCGCTATAGAAGTTCATAAGGTCCTCCCTTATTTTTGAATTCACTCATTAAGTTTTTATCATTTTTCTGTAAATACTGAAATTTTATAATACTGTATGGCAATTAGTTTTTTTACTATTTTACTGGTGTCCCCAAGTAGTCTATTTAGGCTTAACACATTGACACTTGAATAAGGGTTTCACTTAACTGACGTACCTAGTTCACCAGAACCTCAACATGGCGACGATGAAGAGATCAACAGCAAACGCGCAGTATTTCTTACAATCGTCAAAAGCAATAAAATATATTAGAAACGCTTCGTGTGAAAAACTGTCGTTTTTGTGGTCAAAATGAACCAAGCCTACCGGCAAGCTTCTCGATTAAAGATTCGTCCAGTAAAAGTCCAATAAAATAGTAATCTGTGAAGTACTTCTTTTTATGGCAAGTAAAGACAGCAAAGGCACTTAAATTCACTTACAGATAACCTTTCATGTATTCAAATCGCCCGCAATTTTGAATTTAATCCGCGGATGTCAACTGTGGCCGACAAATAAGTCTTGATTTTCTCTGGGAAGACTTTTTTATATAACTTGCCTTCGTGTTTTAATGTTGATACTGCAAGTCACTCACTTACGCGTCTTCAGATAAACTACCAATTTATTTCCCAGTGAAGATCAACAGTGATAGTGGCTGATGTAAATATTTACCTGTTGGTTCTACTTAATACTTTCTGTAACTGGATTAAAAGTAACAGATCGTTGAAAACTTGGTAAAATGTTGATAATATCATCATCACCATTATCATCAAGGCCACCATCATCCTCATGTTAATCGCCATCCTCTTCAGCTATGTCATCGGGTCGTCATTGTCATATTTGAATTAGTTTTTCCCTTAGATACATCATCATCATCATCACGTCCATTTCCCTCTGAGAGAAATAGGGCCTTGCGTTCTCTCTCCAAACTTCTCGGTCTTTCGCACAACTACCAGCTTCTGCCCAACTTTTCAACCCAAAATCGCCTTGTTCTCTCTCTACCGTTCTTCGCCATGTCTCTTAGGTCTTCCTTCAGGGGTCCATGTTAAGTCTATCCTCGTGTTCTCATTTAAACTTCTCCTCAGCACATGCCCAATCAGTTTCCAGCGTGTACGTTTTATCTGTTGGGTGATCTCTTCCATATTCGTTTTGAATCTTATCTCTTCATTTGTCACTTTCATAGGCCGGTAAATCTTTAGAATTCGTCGTAGGCATTTGTGGAGGAAAACATTAAGCTTGGTCTTGTCGCTTTTAATCAATCGCCAAGTTTCGAAACCATAGAGAAGGACAGCAAGTACACCCGATCTAACAATCATCAGCTTGGTGTTTATGCTGAGTTGACTCTTCCTCCAGATGTTCTTTAAGTTGCAGAAGACTCCTTGTGCTTTTCCCAGCCTGGCACTTATATCCTCACCTGCACCACCTGTTGTTATGACTGTAGCACCACGATTAACAAACTTCTTTACCTCTACAATATCACTGCCTTCTAGTTGGATCTTTATTCCAGGATTAACATTCCATTTCATTACCACTGCGTTTCCTAAGTTAATCTTCAGCCCGGTCTTCTTCCCGTTTATGTTAAGACTTTCAACCTTTGTTTGCATGGCCATTATCCTACTTGCAACAAGAGCCACATCATCAGCAAAGCCTAAATCCTCTAGCTTGTTTGCGAATTGCCATCTTATCCCAGTTCGCTTTCCTTCAATAGTCCTTCTCATAACCCAATCAATCACAAGAAGAAAGAGAAATCCAGACATGCAACAGCCTTGTTTCACCCCTGTCTTTACATCAAACCAGTCGTAACTACCAAAATCGTCTGCAACAGCACATTTGCTCTGTTCATATATTGCCTTTACCATTGTAATCAATTTTGATGGAATACCATATTCTCTCATTATTTCCCATAGAGTACCTCTGTCAATGCTATCAAAAGCCTTCTCGAAATCCACAAAACAAACATACAGGTTGGCATTCCACTCAATTACTTTCTCGATGATGTTTCTCAGAATGAATATCTGTTCGATTGTCCCCCTTCCTCTCCTAAACCCTTCTTGCTATTGTCTAAGCCTGGTGTCAACAGTGTCCCTAATTCTTGTGATAATCACTTTGCCCAATACTTTCGCGGCCACAGGTAGCAGTGGTATACCTCTCCAATTTCCACATTCCATGATATAATCCCTTCTTAGGAAGACGAATGATCAACCCACATCTCCAGTCGTTAGGTGCTCTTTCACTTTCCCAGATCTTCAAGAGCAATTCATACAACACAGCAACTGTAGTTTCAAGATCTGCCTTCATCAGCTCTGCCTTTCCATTCTTTATTTGTTTCATAGCAGTCCTGATCTCTCCATGACCTGTTTCAATTTCGAGTGGTTCACAAGCTTCACTCTCTACTTCTGACCGTGTGGGGGGAGGTCTATTTAGAACTTCAGCAAAATGCTCCTTCCACCTTTTCTTTACCTCTTCCTCTTTTGTTAGAAGGATGCCTTCGTTACTCCTTATTGAGTCTGTTCTTCTAATTGGTTTGCCGCAAAGTTGTCTCGTAGAATCAAATACCGCCTTCATATTGCCCGTTTTGGCTGCTTTCTTGGCATCGCTAGCAATCTGGTCAATCCAATTTCTCCTATCTCTCCTCAGTTGTCTTGTCTTTAGCTTGGTATTCCTCTCTGTATACAGCTTTTAGTCTCTCTGACGTGGTTGAATCAACTTTAGCCGTACAAAATCTTCTTTCGTCGATTTTCTTTCAACTTGTAGCGCTTATCCAGAGCTTACTCTGCTTTTTCCTGTACTAAGATACATAGTCGGTAGATTAGAATTCCCGGAATTCTTGAAGGGAAGTCATTTTCAATAGCTTGATAATTTTTTTAAAATACTGTATGTGCACATGTACAAGTTCGAATGCTTGTATGTACGTGTATATCTATATTTGCATCCTTAACCAAAATAAACGTTTTGCGCATTTCGCAGTAGACCAGTTTAATATCAAAAAGTCACATCGTGTTCTTTTGTGTTCATGCGTCTTTACTGATCACTCATTTTGGTCATTCAAACAATGTAATAACTTCAAACAAGCCCCCTGAGGCCATTTGAAGTAATTATAACTGAAACGTATATGTGCGCTATTGTGAACGTGGGTTAGGGTTGGACAGACTTGTTAAACGATGTTTGTTTTTTATGGTTTAAGATTTACTTTTCACTTAATGAGAAATAATTTGTGACGTTAGAAGTCGACTTTACCTTTGCTGCTTCTTTTCAACTCCATCAGGTACTTGAAGGCCACACAGATGAGATTTTCAGCTGTGCATTCAATTACGAAGGAAACATAATAATAACAGGTAACACTGTTCACTCAAGTAGTGCTGTTATATGGTGGTAATTTAATCTGGTAGTGTAACCTTTTTGGCTCCTCTGTTGTTTCTCAGTGTGGTGTTTGCTAGCACGAAAATCCATCTCAGGATTTGTGATTTTGCTTGTGTTACTGGCAAAGTGAGTTACAGTTGGTCAATGGTCACCCGTGAACCTAGGCACAAGTTATGGATCAAGGCGGTTACCCAAACAATCTCGGAAATCTGGAGCCAAAATCTGGCATATGTATTGTTTCCCTGAGGTTATTGAACTAATGACTGCTATATTTTTCTTTTGTATCCCTCCTGCCATATTAGCCGATTTTTTGTTAACGCTTAGCAAATTATCCACCACAATTTGGTTAAGTAAACCGCCATTGGGGAATTAGTCTATCCAAAGACGTTTTTTACGGTTGTAATTGAATGGAAAACGAGTAGTGCTGAGCGTGGAAATTGGGGAGTATGGTAAATGCGGGGTGTGGGAAATGAAGAGTGTGGAAAATGAGGAGTGGGAAGTGGGAAGCGTATGGAAATTGGGAAGTATGGTGGTAAATGTGGAGTGTGGAAAGTGGGAGTAAGGAAATTGGGAAGTATCGGAGTGTGGAAATTGCTGAGTCCGGAAAATGGGGAGCCGGAGTATTGTAAATGGGGAGTAGTGTAAATGGGGAGTATTGTAAATGGGGAGTGGAAATTAGAGTGTGCAAAATGAGTAGTGTGCAAAATGCGGAGTATGGAAAATTATTTTGATGTACGTTGAATGTCACGATTTGCATAGAGAATGCATAAAAAAAACATGAACATGTGAAAAACCATAGTTTTAGAAAAGTGTGATAGGTAAAATGAGAATGGAATTGATCAGTGAGATGAAGGTATCTACACTAAAGTAGGAAGGTCAATCCCTAAATACATTATTTTTCATAACTTACAACAGGTAGCAAAGACAATTCTTGTCGACTTTGGAGGTAGACGATGGGATACAGAAAGAAGGAAACCAAAGCTCAAGATATTTGAAAACAGAGTGTAAAGAACCTGTTGATTCATAGTGAATTAGATTCAACAGCTGATTTAATAGTTATTTTTTATGTACTATGCCTCAATGTAACGTTTATTCCAAAAAAATTAAAATTCTTCTCCCTGTTCTTTTTCCAGCATGTATGGTTAGTTTATAGAGACGGGAATTAATTTTTAGGTAAATATCAAGTGAAAAAACAGTGTTGCACTTATCACCTGGTTATCAGTGTGATATTGGTTTATTTCAAGGGAAATTCAACTTAGAAATGACTAGTCAAGTAGTGACTTATAAGTTTGTTAGTAATGCAAAAAGATACGAGTTTCTTTACCACTATGGAGCGCCTTCACATAACGTCACGGCAGCTATGTTGGTGTCCAAAAACGATAAAACAGTGGCCATGTTTGTGTGAGTATTGAGCTCTGTTCCTATGTGAACACTTTCTTTTGTTTAAATAAATTTGCATGGTTGCTGGTCTCGAGAGTGAAAACGCTTTGTCAAAATCTTAAATTTCAGCACTCAAAAACGCCATTCCATGTCAACTGTCAGAAGTTATGTGAAAGACTAAAGCAATAAAGATCACTAACACCTTATTTAATCTCGTGGTTGGGACTAACCTTTATTTTTACTTCCGACTTCACTCGATCACTCTTTAGAAGTTCTTTGCTAATCCGCTGACAAGTGAAAATCACTCTATCATTTTAATTTTGCCGATTTGCCGTTTTGAATCTCTGAAATCAAAAATAAATTTAATGAACTGTGCTTCTAAGGTTGGTCTTTGTATGTACTGATGTTCAGTTGATCGTTGTGTGGTTCTTTAACCGTTTCCAGCGCTTAGATTTGGATGGGTCATTATAACCACTATTTATCTTTTGATGCTACAATCATGGTACCAAAAACTGCCTAACCAGTGGTGAATACGTTGTTATCATCATAATAAACATGATTAGGCGCAATTTTTGGCAAAGTTAAAAAATCACGCCTAATCATGTTTATCAAATATTGATACTATAAAAAAAATCACCATGCCATTTTTTTAATTATAAGCCCCTAAAGCTGTAATGAAGGGTGTTTTAGCAGGTCATACTGTTGCTATGGTAACCTCTCGAGTTACGAAAATGAGAACAACGTATTCACCAATGGTTGGGCAGTGTTTTTAATACCATGACTGTAGCATCAAGTGATAAAGAGTGGTTATAATGATCCATCAAAATCTAAGTGCTGGAAACTGTTTTGAGCCACCGTAAGCAAGTCTGTTCCTTAAAAAGGTGTTTTCACTGGGTTCCACCACCTAAAGTATTTGATAGATCTGAAACGAACTAAAGCCGCCAATGATGAATATCCTAACCTAGATAACCTTCAGGAGTATAGCTGATCGTAGTGTGTAATGGCCGGTAACACCGTTCATTGGTGAATCCGTTTAGACCTTCGGCACCGGTTCTTGATGATAGATTGCAAAGGTTTTAAACTTTGTTTGTAACTTTTGTTCCGAAGACTAAATCTCTGTCAAAAGGTGTTTTCCTTCCTAAAGTATTCGATAGATCTGAAACACGCAAAACTAAATAACCTAGCATAACTAAGCGTTCCAAACTGGACATTAGGCTTATAAAAATTGAGCATTGCTCCACTAATTAAAAACATCAAATTTCAATTGCCAAACACTTTTCAGTCACGAACTACAGTCAGACCAATTGTTATTCTCGTCTCATCTCATGGTCTTGAAGCAAGTAAGTCTCTTTTTGGACTATTTTGAGTTGTTTTTTTGTAAAAAAAAAGACCTCTTAGTCAACGGGTCTGGGCTATTTTATGTACCAGTCATTTCCAGTCATTCCCATTACGAGTATGTTATGAAGGATGAGCTTTTCCCACGAGATGAGGTTTTCAATTAAATGAGGCTTAACTCGCTCTACTACTAGATTGTGAATGAAAAACAGTTGATGCCATGATTTGTTTTTTTGGAGGGGGGTGGGGGCGGAATGCATTATTAAACTAGCAGTAATCAAAGATCAGGAGTGCGTTCTGCGGTGCCTGTGATAATTGTCTGTTGTTAAAATAATTATCTTCATGTGAACGGCTGAAGATTTGCGTACAGATATGATCAATCAATCAATCAATCACCTTTATTGGCATACAATTTTTTTTTTACATTATTAAATTATTATACATTTTAGGTAAATTAATAAAAGAATAATTAATAAACTTGTTGTTAAAAAAAGAGCCTAGAGGCTAAAGGAACCGTAAGGTTTTCGAGTTAGCCCCTATAACCATTTAGAGTTATTTTAATAAAAAAGAAAAAGGAAAAGAGAAACAAGGAGAGAAAAAAAAATGCTTAATGAAGTTGTAATAAATGCTAGATTACTATTCAAATTTCTTATAGTATTGTTCTGACAGTAAATAATGTTTTATTTCTTTGGCGAAGGTAAATGTGTTCCGATAGAAACTAGTAATTCTTTGATTTATAATTGATTGACTGCAAGATTCAAAGCACGCATATAATTTAATTAATGAGTATACAGTATTTGACATTGATTGACACTGTACGCGTAAGTAATGCGAGAAGGACTTGATTTAGTCGGAAGAGCTAACCAGGATTACATGCTCACGAACAGCTAACCAGAACTCATAAAGAACCTCGCTAACCTGTAGGATTTGCAAAGGATACAACGCTAACCAGGATCCAATTTAGACCGTCACAGAAGTAAGTGATAATTTACATGGAATTTATATTAGCGAATTTGCAAGTTGCTATGTAAGTCAGGAGATTTAAGACACGCTTACATTCTGGTTTCAGATCGAATAATTACCGCAGAATCCGCGACTGTAAACGACGAAAATAAATAAATACAATCAAGAATTATACGATATGTGGCTGGACTATACTGAGTAATCCGAGGGAACAAAGTGTACTGAGAACTTTCAAGTAATAAGGGATATCGCGCCAGAGGTCTATTGCCTGATAGGAAAACATTTGTTTTCCAGTGTTAGTACGAGGACACGGTTTACAGAAGTTTTGCTTTGATGCATACCTTGTGTTGTGTGTATGCCGACAACTAGCATATTGAAAAAGGTTATCAAACAGGCTTGGTAGATTCCCTTTATGCCATAAATGCGTTAACTTTAAAACATGGAGACGGTAAACATTATTCACTGTTAGGACATCTAGAAGATTTAAGAAAGGGAGAGCACTTTCTGTGTAAGGTCCAGACGTGGTTGCGAAAAACATTAATCTTAGAACTGTATTTTGTTTTATGACATACTGGCAAAGCCCACTATTGTTCTGTGGATTATTTGATTGCTTTGCGTTTCGTCCCATCTACTGAAGCAAACTCAAGGTACTAGGTGTCATTCACAATGATCGTAAACCAAAGATCCAAATGAATAACATGGGTTGAATAGTGCGTAGCGTTAAAACGAACTCGGCAAGAATTCTTGACTACAATTCACAACAGAGTTTATTGACAGAGGTCAAAGTTCTATAGATAAGTCACGTGCCAAGACGAAGATAGAATAACTCAGGTGCTGTAAGCTTAGCCGTAAATCGTATGGCGAAAACCGTATGTCGAATGCCGTATGCCGGTTCGAACTAAAATACAATAACGAAAATAGAAGCTAACTTAACTAGTTAACCGCGCAGCCGAAAGGCTGGGCGGTTCTTGCTCGGCTCGGCCTTCGGTTTCTTTTTAACCACGCGGCCGTAGGCGGGCGCTGGTCTAGGTTTTGCTTCGGTTTATTTTTAACCGCGCGGCCGTAGGCGGGCGCGGTTCTAGGTTTTGCTTCGGTTAATTTTTTTTAACCGCGCAGCCGGAGGCTGGGTTGTTCTTGCTCGGCCTTCGTTCGCTTTATCTTTTTTTATTACGTTTTGTCGATTACTAATCCCAAACCTCCGCGGATGATGTCATTATCAGCCAATTACAGGCCATTTCTCAGTTCTTTTCGTCATATCCCCCCTCAGGAGGGTTTTGTCAAGTTAGCGAATTAACTGTTTAGACAAACAGTGGCCGCCGACGGGAAATATGTTTATTTGGTCAAACGTGGGCCAAAATCCTTCAGCGATGGGCGTCAGGACATTTGCAAGGATAAAGCATCTAATTTGGGACCAGCTGCTGGCTACTAAGGCTGAAATTATCCAGAGTTAAGCTGTATTTTCGTTTTGCGTTCGAAACAGAAGATTTTGTAATCTGGAATTTTTGTTTCTGTTCACTTTCGCCAGAAGAAATGGTGGAATTTTCTCGGAGAAAAATATTAAATGCTTAGCGCTCGTATAAAACCCTTTTAACATGTGTATTTTATATTCGTTTGAAAGGTCAAGGTATTTTTTCTTTAGACGTAAACAAAATTCTCGGATTACACTTGAAGTCACGCTAGACTCGCGCTATGCAAAGAATGTAATCAGATATGGGCAGCGAGAGTAATGAAATTCGGTCGTTATGTAACAGTAGATGACGGCGGTAACTATGTCACGTTTTACGAGCTGAACGTTCGCAGCAAGATTAAAAAATAATAAAAGAGCGCGGCTACAACCGCACCGCGGTTCTTGTTCATCTTCGCACAGAAGATAAAACAATATATATGACGAAACCAACCAACTTACTATAAATTTGTAGCATCTCAGAAACAGGATACTCCGACAAACTAACACAAAACTCTAAGAAAAGAGTAACGCTATACGAGACTGGACTTGAACATAAATAGTGACGAAAAGAACTGTCAAAGATAAAAGATTAACCCAGCGATAAAAATGTTACAAAAAGTCGAATATAAAGACGACTGATCGACTTATAGTGCGATAAAGGACTATACTAAACTGAAGCGAAAAACAAACAGAAAGCTAAAACTATCCTTAACTGAAAACAAAGAAATAGGTTACTCACTTTGGTTTGCACACGCACTAAACTTGACTTGATAGAATAGCTAACCACGAGTGTAGAGAGAAGTCTATGGCCCAATGCCGAGTAGAAGTCCCGAGGTAGTCAATCGATAAAAATTGATATCGGAAAATCAATCGATAAAGCGATGTCTATCGATAAATTGGTTTTAAACGATATCGACTTTATCGGTCAATCGATAAAAAACGATACTCACACGCCGACGAATGTTAATTTTATCGATTTTATCGGAGGCGCCACGCACCTCTCGTAAGGTCTAACAGGATTGGCCGAGAAAACAATAGAATAAACAACAGAAACAATGGCCCTAGTCCTGAAAACAATAGAGGTGGATGATTCCGGGAGCAAATAAAATTAGAGGTTCCGAAGAGGTGCATGACTACTGGTTTTATCGGATTCATCGATCGTTATTGAATCGATAAAAATAATCTTGTTTCCGTTGAGGGAGCGTTTGATTGTGACTCTTTAAACATAGATTTCAAAGGCGACAATGGACTGATTTGTTAACAAGCACTGTACAAGAGATCAAAGAGACTGCATTATGATTTTCTTCCTGATTCTATTGTTCGATTACCCGGCCGGGATTCGATTACAAACGTATATTATTTTTCCTTTTCCGGCTTCTCGGCTTCAAGGTTGTCGTCTAAATAGCGTCCGATTGTGTTACATCAGCAAATAAATAAAACAGTGGTATGATCAACCAGGGCGGGTTGTTCGAAAGCCGGTTAACGTTAACCCAGGGTTAAACGTTAACTGAGGCGTTACGTTTTCTTATTTAAAAATGTTTTTCACCTCTAAGTAATGCTTGGTGTGGTTTGAGATTACTACAGCTCAAAACTGAAGGGCTGGCAATATAAACTACGGAAGCCGATAAGGGACAATCCCAAAATATTTACGAAATCTGAAAAAAAGTTTTTAAAATCCGAAAAAATATTTTAAATCGTAATGTTTTCTGGAAATCATCGTTGAAGAGTTTATCAAATCTGAAAAACTATTACAAATCTTAATAAAATTATTGAATCCACAAATATTATTTTGTAAATCCGAAACAAGTATACAAATCCAAGAATTGTCGCTAAATCCAGAAAAATATTTTGCAAATCCGAAAAAATATTTTGCAAATCCGTAAAAATATTTTGTCACATGTTACTTGCGCCAGCAGTCAGCCAGCGTCAGAGTTTGTTTCCGCCATTTTGCCTTATCCAAAATGGCGGAGTGGGTTGATATATTTTTTCCGTATTTTGTAACTTTTCGCTAATGACAGTGGAGTATGTTGATTATGTATGATTCGTGTTAACTGTAGAAGTACTTAACTTTAGGCGTGCTTGCAGGTATGATGAATCCCTAGGGGCTTGTAGGCTATAAGATTTTATAAGTTATGCAAGAGCCAGTCGAAGGCATCTCTTTCAACTTTGCTTTATTGTTTATTCACTGCTGTAATTTCTTTATGGTGATGATGCAAAACGCTCGCTGTATCAATAAACGAGATGCTCGTCCCTGATGCCTTGTTTGTGTCTATTGAGATTAGTTACAATATATTCAGTACTGTATTTTATAATCGTTTTAGGACGATTTAAGTATAAAGAGTTTGTAACCGTTTATCACACGAAGTACGATGTCAGTTCTGCCATAAATGTGGCAGAGAGTTTGAGAACAATAAAGTATTCTGTCGGCAGTGTGGAACAATAGAGAGACACCAACAGAAAAGTCTTTGCAGTTCCGCAGACGAGAGGCTGGTAATAGAACATTACTTTGAACTGAGGGGATTTAGGTACGATACCATTGTCCACTCTCTGGGCGAGTACCATGAGATCTATATGAACGTAAGGACTTTGAAAACTGAACTGGATCCTGGGTCCTGGATCGTTGATGTTCCTTTTAAAACAGGCTTAGTTGTTTGGCTTGCTAAGTTTCAGTCTGTAAGCTTATATCCTCTGCGTTCTTCCGCTTTGAAGGCTGAGTATTGCGATAATGACTTCGTACATGAAGAGGATGAAGCACTTTCATCTTCGGGTGTACTCATTCTTGGACTCGGGTGTGAAATCTCTGCAACTTTGGAACCACATTTGAAGCAAAATTTGTCTCCAGGGTTAACTCTAGATCCACACGAGTCGAATACGAAACACAAAACTCCGCCATTTTGGATGCGGCAAACCGCTGACGGCTGCAGACTGCTGACACAAGTAACACGTGACAAAATATTTTTTCGGATTTGCAAAATATTTTTCTGGATTTAGCGACAATTCTTGGATTTGTAAACTTGTTTCGGATTTACAAAATATTATTTGTGGATTCAATAATTTTATTAAGATTTGTAATAGTTTTTCAGATTTGATAAACTCTTCAACGATGATTTCCAAAAAAACATTACGATTTAAAATATTTTTTCGGATTTTAAAAACATTTTTTCAGATTTCGTAGATATTTTGGGATTGTCCCTTATCGGCTTCCGTAATAAACAGAACGCCTCACCAAAAAGTTACAAAACTGAAATCAAAATTCTCGCTAACCCTAAGTTCTGTTCAGGTGAGTCAATTTTTCATGGCTAATATTTACGCCGTTTACTGCGCAGTAAAACTAGTGCTGTTCAAATATAGACTTGTAAAATGTGATAGTTTCAAAGAAATTTTAAAGTATTTGAGGTTAGGATACTTAAAGAAGTTAAATTTTCAACAAATTCAATAATTAGCTTAAAATGTAACTGGTTTGGAATAACAAAGGCCATGAACATTAACTAAGTTTTGGATGTCGGATACCCAGTATCCGGACAGTGTTTTCTTTGTCGTGCAAAATCCTTGAATTAGCTGCGTACACTATCCGGACAAGACTTATTTCATATCCATAACTATAACCATAGCTTAGGATAAATACATTCATTTGTGTAATGTAACTTTACTCAACTCCTCATGGAAATTTTTATCACGCACTTGTCGAGGAGAAATATTTTTTATGTTTCGCATGACTGCATTTCGTAAAACGACTATAACCGGAAGCGATAATGGTTGAACCAAGAATTCCCATACAAATCTCTCTGTTGTGACTAGAATGGCGTTGCAACGGTCCGAAAAATTTCTAAACGCGATGAAAGATGTGAGAGAAGGTGGAATGAGTACTCGAAAAGCCGCACAAAAGTGCGAACTAACGAAATCAACTCTGTATGACAGGCTAAATGGGAGTGCGAACTTTGACCGCCGGAAGGGGCCTTGTCCAGTTCTAACCAAAGCTGAAGAAAACCAATTCGCAGATTGGCTGATTGAGCCGGCAAACCGTCGTTTTGGCTTGTCGAAGGATGGTTTCCTTAAAGCAGTGAAAAAATTCCTTGACAAAGATGGAAGGACCACACCTTTTAAAGACAACAAGCCTGGAAACAAGTGGTTTGTAAGTTTCATCAAGCGCAACCCTAAAGTAAAACTTCGCAAGACACGACCTCTAGAGAAGAAAAGGGCCCGTATATCTAAGGGTGCTGTAGATACCTGGTTTACAGATTTTGAAGCATTTCTAATTGAAAAAGGTCTCGCAAATTGCCCTGCTCAAATCTGGAATTGCGACGAGACTGGGTTCGACCTACAAGGGAGGGCTGGAACAGTAATTGGACCATCTACCCGGAAGCACGCACCCTACCGCGTCCTTTCAGAAGGTAGAGAGCACATCACGATGTTACCTTGTTTCAATGCATGTGGACAGTGGATGCCGCCATACTTCATCTTCCCTGGAAAGCGGGTCCCGATGACTTTCAACCCCTTAGAGGGAGGTGTTGAAGGAAGTATTTTTTCGATGACGGAAACCGGATACATGGATACGCAAACATTTTACATGTGGTTGGTGAATCATTTCATCCCAAACCTTCCACCAGCGAGGCCCGTCGTACTTCTCATTGACAGCCATGATTCTCATCTTGATCTTGAGACATTCCAGCTAGCGCAGAAGAATGGAATTTGTTTGTATGCTCTTCTCAAAAACGCGACTCACCTCGTTCAACCTGCTGATGTTGGTCTCTTCGGACCCATGAAGAAGAGCTGGTATAAATCAGTTAGAGAATTCAGTCAGCGGAACCCAAACAGTGACATCAACAAGAGGAATTTCTGCTCAGTCTTCAAAGGGACTTGGGAGGACGTTATGAGTCCTTCTGTTCTTGTTAGTGCGTTTCGCAAGTCTGATATATATCCGCTCAACAGAAACCAGGCCTCGGGGAAGGTGCTAGTTCCTTTTACCAAGCCATCCAACGAGGAAGATTCACCTTAGACAGGTTCCACCCAAACAACCGTTACGGTTCAAGCGTTTGATGCCCTGGAAGCTGCTCTGTGTACTCCGGCGAGAAAAAAATACCGTCGTAGAATGGAAGAAAATTATGACCTGAACGGGAGCACAACCTTCATGGCTTGGAAAAAGCTTTACACCTACTCTAGCTCGTCTAGCCAGCAAACGAAGTCAACAAACAGTGCAAACGAAGCCACCGAACCAGACCTTAGAGGTTACATGGTGTTTCAAACAAGGGAGACAACCTCCAATCAGTTAAATTCCTCGGGTGATCCTGACGTATCCCACACTTGAACCAAAAGGTCCTCCGAAGAGGAAGAATTTAAAGAGAACCCTCCCCAACTTTGTCAGTGGCCCTGAGGCAATGCAGCTACTACTTGATGAAAAGCTCAAAAAGGCACGTCAGTTGGCAGAAAAACAAAAGAAGATGAGAGATAAGGAAGCGAAGAAGGAAGAAAAACGAAAGAGAATTGAGGAAGAGAAAGTTCGGAAGCAGTTAGAAAGAGAAGAAAAAAAGAAAAACAAAAAGCGAACAAAAATGCAAGCAATGAGAGAACAAGGAAGACTGGGAAGGTAACAAAAAGAAGTCAAACACCTAGAGCTAAAGGCAAGCAATGGCGGCAGCAACAGTGCACGGAGAGTACCTCTTCTGCGGTAACCAATGAAGAAGACGACATTTGCAACATTTGCTTGAAGGAATATTTTCTCAGTGACGTGGAAAATAATCCATGGGTCCAGTGCGGTTCCTCTGAATCGTGGATGCACATCTGCTGCATTCCTATCGGGCTTGATGTTGGCAACAAGTCATTGTCATCAGTGCATGTAATAAGAAGAACAGTGGTTTAAAGAACGAACTGTAAAAAACAATTTTGTAAGCCTTTTTAGGAAGAGTTCCCTTGACCTATCCCTAATTCTGTTACTTTCTTAACTATTAGTGAGATTCCCGAAGTCGTGAACGAGTACGGAAACAGGCATGATCCTCATGCATGTTTGGTGTGGGTACCAGAAATCAAGAAAATCCCAAGCTCTTTATGGAACCATGTAACAGATGAGAAACGTGGGGAAAGAGTCAGAACAATTGCTGGCCTCCCGATAGGAACAGTTCCAAAAGGGCTGTCTTCATGTTTTTATGAGCTTCTGGGGTCCAGTAATGTGGACTATGTTGAGTGGTACGTTAATCAGTTATATTCCTTTCCTTTTTATTAAATTTTCTCTGAATATACAATTTTAATTAAAAGTTCTTGCGTTTCAGTGAACAAACCGGTATTCCCTGGAAGAGTTTCTCTCCATGGCCACAATAACAATCCCCTGGAGGCGGTGCGGGTTATACCATGCTCTTACAGAATACAAGTCAAGAGTTATCATCAACGAGTCCTGGAAAAAGTGCGTGCCGCTGTAGAGGAAATGGCTGAGAAAAGTGTCATTAAAATTAATGGCTATTAAAAATAAACATTTGAAAAGGAT
>CM042755.1:10056487-10061421 GCA_022496165.2 Catalaphyllia jardinei
TAATAATAATAATTACTCAAATGTTCTTTTAGCCTTTTTAATCTTGTTAGTAAATATTGTGAAGTTTTAATAAAGTTTTATTATTATTATTATTATTATTATTGTACTGTATTAGGACCCAGTTCCCCTCCTGTTTAGTGTAGTTTACAAAAACCCAGACCCTCTCGGTTATGTAGTGGAACACGAGTTATCATGGCGGAATAAAACTATCGTTGTTGTTTGATGTAATCCGGTTTAATCCTTCTTATCACCAACTAGTTAGGGACACAACATTGGCGACGAGGATGGACGACAACGAAAGAAACCATATTAAAACCTTCGACTGTCACGGCGACCGAAACACGTTGGGTCTCCGATGGAAACGCTGGCTTATCGCGTTCGAACTGTTTGCCGATGGCAAAGACCTGATCTTGAATGAAGAAAATGCAAACAACAGGCAGAGAAGACGAGCTTTGCTGCTTCATTTGGCCGGTATTGACGTTAAAGATATCTTCTACTCACTCCCAGACACATGAGATGCGAAAGATTATAAGAAAGCTGTGGATGCACTAAACGCATACTTCGTTCCAAAGGTCGACACAACATACGCTAGGCACTGCTTCAGACAGCTAACACAAGCACCTGGGGAAACAATTCGACAGTTTGCAACCAGATTAAGGCGGGCAGCAAACGATTGTGGCTACGGAGCGGACACGGACAATCAAATTCGCGATGAAATCCTTTGCAAATGCACCAGTACGTACATCAAGCGAAAACTCTTGGAAGAAGGTCAAGGTCTTAACTTAGACAAAGCGCTCGAAATAGCACAGAACTGTGAAAAAGTGGACACACAACTCGCCGCAATGTCTACAGAAGGACCTGGAGTGAAAGGAAAAGAAGTCTCAGCAAATGTAAACCGCATAGAGGACAAAAAGAAAGGTCCTGGGAAGAATTCACAACTCACCTGCTACCGATGTGGCAGAACCGGGCATCTTGGTAAAGACCCGAATTGCCCAGCAAGAGGTCAGTCTTGTCGCAAATGTGGATTGGAAGAACATTTCTAAGAGCGTTGCAAGACGAAACACAAACGCGAAGGCGGAAAGAGAAAAACCAAGCGCCACAGGGACCCCAAGGGAGGCTCCGCAAATATGGTAGATATGCAAGATGATGAAGATGAATCAAAATATACATTTACTGTAGGAGATAAAAAGCAAGAGAAAATTGAAGTCATTATTGGAGGATGTAAGCTGAGTATGATAATAGATTCGGGAGCAAGTACTAACATCATCGACAAGCAAACATGGCAGTGGCTGAAGAGAAACAAAGTGAAGTGTAAATCAGCTCGTTCAGACAAGAAGCTCTTCGCATATCCATCCCAGACCCCATTGGATGTAATAGGAACATTCTCATGTGAAGCCTTTGCAGGAAGAAACACCACTAATGCCGAGTTCTGCGTAATCAATGGCAAAGGAGATCCACTCCTAGGGAGAGACACCGCAACTGGCCTTGGTGTATTGAAGATTGGGATTGACATTGCTGCAGTAAACACAAGCTTGCAAACCATTGGTAAAGTCCTGCAAGAGAAATACCCGGCAGTCTTTAGTGGCGTCGGGAATCTGAAGGATCGAGCAGTACAACTTCACATAGACCTAAACGTGAAGCCGGTAACGCAGCCGATACGGAGGACTCCTTTCAGTCTGAGATCAAAGGTGGAAGAGAAGATCCAAGAACTAATTAACTTAGACATAATCGAGCCAGAAACTGAGCCCACCGTGTGGGTTAACCCCGTAGTTGTGGTTCCCAAGTCAGAAGGAGACATTCGACTCTGCATCGACATGCGCAGGGCGAACGAGGCAATACTGAGAGAGAGACACCCTATCCCAACGGTTGATGAAATTTTACATAGTTTGAATGGTAGCAAAGTATTTAGCAAGCTTGATTTGAGGTGGGGCTACCATCAATTGGAATTGACACCTGACTCACGAGAAATCACAACGTTTGTGACACACTGTGGACTGTTCAGGTATAAGAGACTGTTGTTCGGAGTTAATTCAGCCTCTGAACAATATCAGCACGAGATCCAGACAGCACTTGCCGGAATAGATGGGCAGGAAAGCATCTCAGATGATATAATAGTGCATGGCAAAGATCAAGCTGAACACGACGCAAACCTAGAGCTGGTGATCAAGAGGCTTGGAGAGCGAGGATTGACCCTGAACGCAGCAAAGTGCCAGTTCAGCATGGATAAGCTAACATTCGTCCGGATGGTTCTGTCAGCAAACGGAATCAGCTTTCCTGCAGAAAAGGTTGAGGCCGTTACCAGCGCAAGAGAACCTCAAAGTGCGTCGGAGACACGCAGCTTCCTGGGGCTGGTGAACTATTGTGGTCGTTTCATACCAGACCTAGCAACTATCTCTGAACCCCTGAGCCGTCTGACAAAGGCAGGCACGCCATTTGTATTAGGAAAAGAACAGAAAGAAGCGTTTGTGGAATTGAAGAAGCGCCTATCCAATTCAGAGACTTTGGGGTATTTCGACAAAGATGCCCCAACGCAAGTAATCGCAGACGCAAGCCCTGTTGGGCTGCGAGCTGTTTTGACCCAAATGAGCAAGGATGGACCAAGAATTATCAGTTATGCAAACCGAAGCCTGACAAGTACCGAGACAAGATACTCACAAACAGAGAAAGAGGCGCTCGCACTCATATGGGCTTGTCAAAAGTTCCACCCTTACACCTATGGCGTCCCATTCGAACTCATAACAGACCACAAGCCACTCGAGGTGATTTATGGCCCGAGATCTAAGCCGTGCGCACGCATTGAAAGATGGGTACTAAGGATGCAACCATACAAGTTCAAGGTCAAGTATCAACCAGGCCCAAAGAACATTGCTGATCCACTCTCGAGACTAGTGAGCAGCATAGAAAATGGAAGCAAACGCTCATCACAGGCTGAAGAAAATGTACGATTTGTGGCAGTATCAGCAACACCCAGTGCAATGACGACTCGTGAAGTAGAGGAGGCATCTGCCAGCGACGAAGAACTTTCAGCAGTTAGGCAGTGTATCAGTGGAAAGCCATGGGACCAGTTAGTTTACAAGCGGTACCTCCCATGCAGTGGCGAGCTGTGCACTATTGGAAAGCTGATACTCAGAGGAACAAGAATTGTCATCCCGAAGAAGCTTAGGCCTATAGTGTTATTCATTGCCCACGAAGGCCACTTGGGCATTGTTGGAACTAAGCAAAAGCTTCGCAGCAAAGTATGGAGCCCGGCATGGAGAGAGACGCAGAGAAACATTGTAAAACCTGCTATGGGTGTCAGTTGGTCAGTCGTCCCACTCCCCCAGAGCCCATTAAGACCACACCCTTACCCACTGGACCGTGGAGAGACTTGGCTATTGATTTGCTTGGACCGCTTCCTACTGGTGAATCCATCCTAGTTGTTGTAGATTATTACAGCCGGTACTATGAGGTAGACATCCTGAAGTCCACCGTTGCTTTTAAGGTCATCTCAAGCCTAGAAGAGATGTTTGCACGACAAGGTCTACCCTAGAGCCTGACGTCTGACAACGGACCGCAGTTCATATCAGCAGAGTTTGCAGAGTACATGGTACAGCAAGGTATCAGACACCATAAGGTCACAGCCAAATGGCCTAAGGCCAATGGCGAAGTAGAACGCCAAAATAGCTCACTTTTTAAACGACTTCAGATCGCACGTGCTGAGAAGAAGAACTGGAAAACAGAGCTCATCATCTACCTTGCAGCTTACAGAGCCTTACCTCACCCAACAACCGGTGTGTGCCCAGCTGAGTTACTCTTTGGCCGAAAGATACGCACCAAACTTCCAGAGCTGAGTGATGTCCATGTAGAGCAAGGAGTACGTGACAAGGACAGCGAACAGAAGAGTAAGAGTTGTAATTGCAAGATTCTAGAGGTTGCTTCTTACTCAAATGTAAACAACTACAGGGGTAGCGCGGTGCGAGATATCCGAACTCCACTTGATAGGTTCAAACTGATTTAATGACAGATCAAGTCCATAGATCTAGTTCACAATGAGTAGCGACTAACGGAATAGCGAAAACCAGTAGATCGCGAGTAGTACAAGTACATGAAGTAGTCGCATAAGACTAGTAGCAGTAGGATAAGTAGTAGTAGTAGTAGTAGTAGTAGTAGTAGAAGTAGTAGTAGTAGTACACTCCTCCTTAGGCGCTTTGCGGACATCAGTGGCGCTATGCGGACCTTTGTAATGGCGCTAGGCGGACATGTGGCGCTTTCCGGACAGCGATGGCGCTGAGCGGACGTTTTCCGGTGGCGCTTAGCGGACGCTGTGGCGCTTTGCGGACACAAATGGCGTTTAGCGGACATTATGCAAATTTTGGCGCTTAGCGGACTGTCCGATGCAATGGCGCTTTTTTCCTTTTTTTTAATCTTTGCCCGTTTTTCTACAATACAGCTGAAAAGGTTCATACTTTGTTTTATAACACATACTTACATCATCTATTTAACGCACGCTGTTTTTCGCGGATTCTACATATTTTGGGTGTGCCTTTTCCTTGACAGGTGTTCTTTCAATTGTGGCAATTATCCAGGATTGTCCTACGTGATAACCAAAATGTTAAACTTGACACTATCTAAAATCTTGCTGACTTTGAAGTTTTTAGGTCCAAAAAGGAGAGGATATAATTGTTTAAGGATAATAATGCAGCCGCCATATTGAATGAATTTTTAGAGCTCCTAGAGGTAGATGCAATGGTCTAGAAACTGTAAATTGTAGTGATGTTAACGTATTGCAATAAATAGTAAAAAAAAATTAAATGTAAATCTGATTTACAGTGGACATGCACTTAGCTTAGCACTAAGTTGCCTGTAGGTGTTCGTAGGTTTACATCATAGTTTTCTATAGTTATGGTGTATAGAAATTGTTTTGAGACATTTTTTAGCAATTATTATGAACAAAT
>CM042755.1:10065894-10068394 GCA_022496165.2 Catalaphyllia jardinei
AGTAGTAGTAGTAGTAGTAGTAGTAGTAGTAGTAGTAGTAGTAGTAGCAGCAGCAGTAGTAGTAGTAGTAGGTTCGAACTGAAAAGCGATAGTTAAGAATACGTCCCTTAGATAAGGCATAAAATGCTAATCTAACGGAATAAGACAATCATAATAGAACTACCCAGTCCATAGCGTGCTACAGACGCGACAATTGATACTTGAAAATAAACTGAGGCGATAACAACTCTTGTCGTAACAAACGAAGATATCAACGGCTCTCTTGTAAAGCAGCTAAATATAGCGTGAAAGAATCACAATTTGGCAATCATATGACAATTGGCCTAAGTAACTTGACATAAGCCTTAGATCTCGTGAAAGCGATTTCACGGCAATGAAACCTAGATACTAAATGAAACCTTTCGCGATAGCGAAAAGACTAATAATAAGCAACTTAGCAAATGAAAACTTAAGTACTTTGGTTGACGACTCGCACCAAAGAGTAGCAGAGTGAAAGTGAAAAACACTTGAAATAGCGGTAGATTGGATCCTCTGATCGTAGCACGGTAGCGGTGTAACTTCACTAACAAACCCTCTGACTAAACTAAGTTGCGCTTCGTATTTTATTACCTTTGCTACGTGAAAAAACTAGGGCGTTGTGAGAAACGTGGCGCCCACAATAAAGACTATTTCCTAGCGGCAAAACTTCTAGAACTATCAGATACGTGCGAAATCACGATTGTATGAGAGCTTTGATTTTGGAATCACGTACTTGACTAGAATAATAACTTATAATAAATCGGCAGGAAGTTACATAGGAATTTAATAAACGATACGCGTTTCAAAACTAACAAGAGTAAGAGCAAGTCTTATGCTGCCTCAAGAAGAGGTGCAAGACCCTCAGAAGTACTTCCCGGAGACCACGTATTAGTTCAACAGGAGAAAAGGGACAAATTTTCAATTCGCTTCAACCCAACCCCATACACAGTTGTAAGCAAGCATGGGAACAGCTTGATTGTGCAGTCCCAAGAAGGAGCTCAATACTCCCGCAACACTGCGCATGTTAAGAAATTGCTACAGCACGATGAGACACCAAGCTTGCAGGAAGGAACAGTGTCAGAAACAAGTCAAAAAGAGGAGGAACCAATTCAACAGCAGAATATGCCGCAGGAACCAAATGTGGCTGAGACCAAAATTCCAGCTGAAGGGCACACAGATGCCAAACCTGAGATTCCACTCAGGAGATCGCAGAGGCAAAGCCTGGCACCAAGTTATCTCAAGGATTACTATACCTGACTCTGAAAGACACTGATATTAATGACTGGAGATATCAGGGACACTGTTGAACACAAGTCCCACTGAATGAGACCGTTTATTTTCTTTAATGTTTTCTTGGCACTATGTTTACAATTGCGTCATTTGTCTTTTTGTCTAAAAAGGGGAGAGATGTAGTGTATTAGGACCCAGTTCCCCTCCTGTATAGTGTAGTTTACAAAAACTCAGACCCTCTCGGTTATGTAGTGGAACACGAGTTATCATGGCGGAATAAAGCCATAGTTGTTGTTTGATGTAATCCGGTTTAATCCTCCTTATCACCGACTAGTTCGAGACACAACAATTATTATTATCATTATTATTATTATTATTATTATTATTATTCTTGGGAATGTGAGGACGTTGTGATCAGGTTCAGATCGTTCTCGTGCGGCATTGAAAGGTCCTCGACAGGTTGAAGGGGATCAAAAACTTTGTTTAATTATGGTAAAGAAAGATCAATTGTGTGCGATTGCACTCATGAGGAAAAGATAAATTTTTTAGGTTTGACTCAAAATGGTTGCTATGGCAACAAGCCACACCCTTTTGAAGCTCTAATTTAATGATTGATAGCATTGACGACAGCCGTTCCTGCTCTTTGATAAAACAAGATTTGACTTTCAACCAAGCACATCTTCCAAGTTTCTGTTTCGTTCTGTCGAGTGAACGAAAGTTTTGACAGCTAACTGCTGTTTTCAGGGCTTTTTACAGGCTTTATCTGGAAATAACTTTTTATTGCAACAAACCCAGTCGACAAATTTTCTTGTGTCACGTGACAGATGTCAAATTTTACGATTATTTTGGCAGGTTGCATTACGACACTATTGGTGTTTGATTACCCCGAGTTTCAGGAATTTTCCTTTAATACGCTCGAACGTAGAACGTTTCTCATGAAGTCAATTGGTACAAAAGTAGACTTTTGAGAAAAATGCACTTTACGTTTGTTACACGATCGACTAAGCAGTTACCAAGCCAGGAAGTTGGGGGAGGGGCGCGTTTACAGGTTGCATATTACAGGAGTGTAAATGTTGTTGTATTTTGTGAAAAGTTTAGCAGTTGTAGGAAATATTACTTTCTATAAGGGAAATGAATGAGCCTGTGATGGGGATTCAGTTGGCACTTTTCACACGTGATTACAATTATTGAGTTGTGTATGTGAGCCTTCCTACAAAGTTTTGTTCATATTTATTGAAACTTATCTCCATTT
>CM042755.1:10073394-10083035 GCA_022496165.2 Catalaphyllia jardinei
CCAGACCGTTTGAGATTTTCCCGACATATGAAAACCAGGCTTAAATACCGATTAACTAAAAATGGCTTTTCGGGCCCGAAAAGGTGCCGGGGCTTTCGAGAAACGGGCCCCAGATGTCATAACATATTTTTCCTGTGGCGTCCATTTGCGCAACACATCTCGCATATTTTTAGCTAATCCAACTATAGTTAACAATTATTCTCCGAAGTGGAAGTGAATACTACTTTGCTTATCACCTCCGAGCTAGCCAATCGGCGCGCGCGAGAAGTACCAATTAGAATATCCAAAGAGTCTGACACGCTTTTGTTGATTGATGCCTTGTGAATAGGACTGTGTAGACATTCGGTCGTTTCACGCCTTACCGGCTAACCTCCCTATTTTTATCGTAAACTTCATCTTTTAAGCTTCCTTCTGATGTATAGTACGTTAGGGTTGTAATGAAACTGTTGCGCGTACGATTTTTTTCCCAAAGAACTCCTTCAGAGATATGGAAAGTAACCTTAACCACAGGGTACCCAAACAGTGCATCAGTAATAACGCAATCATTTGCTTTACACTCATGTAAAATAAATGTACCGTTATTTACCTGTGCTCTTGGGTCTTTTTGAGCCGGTTAGAAGGGATAAAACGGGTCTACGTAGGTTACGAGTTTTACGATTCATCACGTCTATTTATACCGTGGGGTTCCAACGTCGCTGCTAAACATAATATATAGATTTAGGCCAGCTTAAAGGGTAGCTCCTTGGCCAGGTTGTTAAGAACCCGATTAAGCTGACCCAGGAAATGGTACAATTTTGATTTGAGTTCTGTAACTTTGCGGTGAGGTTTTCTGTTTTCAGTTTTATAAACACAAAACAAAGCAGGAAAAAACATTTGTATAGAAGAAAACGTTATAATTGGGATAAATTTTAATCCTAGGCTAGCGTTAGCCGGCTTCCGAACAATCCTGAACTGTTTTCAACTAGTTAACCTGACATGAGCCCGCGATCCAATCGAAAACCAGCATTTGGTTAGCGGTCAACTTTAAAAAGTTTTAGACTTAAGCCCGCGATATGGTCACGTGATACTGGTCAGCAGATACCTTGTTTTGACATGTGTCAATTGCTCATAACATGGATGTCCAATATCAAAGAAGTACACGGTAAAACATGGCTGCATGTCTGTATCAACCTATTTTTGGGAGTATGGCCGCCATGTTGCGCGACTCCACCGCCGCCGCCGTCGTGCGCACGCGCCCACGAATAATACCGCTGCCGATGAGAAAATCAATGCATGGGCTTCTTTTTTCTATATGATATGGGGCTCCGCTTGGCGGCCCTTCGGGCCTCTGGAGCCCCGCCATTAGAAAGGACAAGATTGCGCTGCCTGGCCATACATTATTAACGGTCTTACACAATACGCTGGAACCCCATGGTATGAGTAGACGTGATGAATTGTAGAACTTGTAACCTACGTAGACCCGTTTTATCTTTATTTAGTTTGATTTGTTCGTCATTTCTGCCACTCCTTTTGGTTTCGAAAAATGTGTTACGACATCCAACACTATATAATATTGTAATTTTATCCAGCCAATTTCATTTAGTCACATCTAAACCTGAATATAAATACGTTGTATCAGCCTGGCAGCAGACTTTGGCTTCTCATAGTTTTACTTTGGCTGATTTGATGTCCTGTGAGATCCATCATTCAAACAACCAGGATCCTCGTTCACGGCTTTGCAGTTTGTAGTTTTCCATGTGAACTCTTACTTTCTAACAAGTAGCTCATGCGTAGTCAATAGATTCGACTGCATAGTTATGTATATATCACAGCAAATAGACTTTTTTCATGATCATTCGACGCTTTAAATATCTTTGAAAGGAAATGTCGACTCAAGAGAGTAATACTTATAAAAAGAAAAAGTAATTTACGTTCAGTTTAACACACTTTAGAACATAAACAACTACCACGCTTATTTCATTGAAAACACAGAAACGGCTATTAGCTGATAAAGAATATTGCCGAAACTATATTGTTGTAAATGTGGGTTGAACGCAAACGCAAATAAGGTTATGGTTCACTTTTCAATATAATTTATAGATTTAGCCAAGCCCAAAAGCGCATATCCTGTGGCACCCAATTAAGCTAACCCGGGGACCCAGGATAAACGAGAATTTTGATTTGAATTTTGTAACTGGCTTTTTGTCTTGAGTTTGAATGATCTCAAACTACACAAAACATAAGCACTGAAAAACATTTTTATACAAGAGCCCTGTTTACCATAAGTTAATATGGCTTGACTCCGCGATGCAATCGAAAACCAGTACTTGGACAGCAGTCAACCTCAAAAAACACGCGCCCTCAATGAGCTGTAAACTTAAGCCCGCGATATGGTCAAATGATATCGGCCACGAAATACCTTGATTTCAGCTCCACCACGCAGTACACAACATGAGCAAAAAACCATTAGGTTTATTTTGGCGGTTTGTGTCGAGTACCAGTAACTATAACGATACTTTATACTACAACCTAATACAAGATCTAAGTATTCGGTATAAAACAAGAGACAGAGGTTAGCGACGGTCTACACAGATACTACTGTCAGACGGAGGCTAGAAATAACCTGCCGGAAAAAACCCTGTTGGGGGAAGAGTCGGCAAGAAATCTGGGTAGGAACCATGGCTCAAGCTCTAAATAGCCCATCTTGCGAGGCTACAAAATTCAAACTCATCTACCCACGTTGGCTAAAAGAACGTAATACTTACGAATAAATTTTTTTTAAAAAAAGAAAATATCGAAGGTCAAACGAGGTGTCGGCCTAACATAACTATCCCATGTGCTACAAATCTGTTATATAGCCCTCCTTGACAACACATAATGCACTTCGACTGGACTAGTTTCAGTCGCCACTGCTCCAGTGTCGCAGAAATATTTCATTCCCAGCTAATTCGTATACACTCAAACGCCAGAAATTCCATTTTTGACAGGTGTCAATTGACCATAACATGGAATTCCAATATCCAAGATTTACGCTGCAAAACCAAGGCTCCAGGTCTCTGTCAACCTGTAAGCTGCAGTATGGCCGTCACGTATCGCTACTTCGTCGTACGTGCGCGCCCACGAGCAATACCGCCAGCCATGTTGATCATGGATGACGGGCGATTCATGGGTTTTCTTGTCCTTCCTATATGGATACCGTGCTGAATTATACGAACAGAACCACAAGCATGCATACACAGAGAGAACATGCAACTCTTTTTTCATGGTCAACATGGCTAGCGGGGTAGATCGCGTGCGCGTGCGCCTAACGACGACGTCACGCAACATGGCGGCCATACTTCAACTAATAGGTTGACCATGCAGCCTCGGTTTACAGTGGAAGGTGTACAAATGTTTTTCACTGCTTTTGTTGTGTAGAAACTGAACTTAAAAGGGCTGACCGTACGGTTGGGGTTAAATGTTATATCTTTTCCAATATTTCATCAAGCACGTCCTGACTTCAAGGAATGCTTGTAACTAAGATTACAATCCATCAAATCTTTTCGCTCGCGCGGGATTGGTCTAAGCGCGGCACGTTATGGTACGCATATAATTTCCCTGAACTCCGTCATACAGTGTGGCATTCCAAGATTCGCATATGTTTCAATATACTGAGGTTTGACGTCCTACATCATTATTGGTTATTGTTTCGTTTCGTATCTTCTGGATTTTTTGTTTTGCAGATTTTCACTCTTTACTTACCGCTTTATCGTATCTTTTTTGTTTACAAATCTTGTGGGCTTTGTTCTGTTTGTTTGCTTTCCTGGCTGAAGTTTTGTTACTATCGTGCCTGTTTGGTTTGCTTTTCTAGTTTCTTGGTACTTTACTAATTTTACATTATACTATAATTAGTTTTGACTGCACTAGAGAAGATACCGTAGAAACTGCGTCAGGAACATGAGTGGTGATTGATTAATTTTGTTCATACGGTTTATCACCGTGTTATCGTACACGTCTCCTAGTGATTTTTGGCTACAAACGACTGAAGCATATGATCAAGGAAAGCACCGCTTTTGCAGGCAAGCAATTTACTTTTGAATAATTCATTTCATCAGGCGTCAGTTCTGCTAAGGAATTAGTTCAACATTTAGTAAACATTCGACTAGAATTTTCCAGACGTTTTTAAAAATGGTTTTAAGGGAAACGTGAGTACAAACATTAATGAATATGATGTAAACATTGGCTTAATTATCAGACTGCTTTCTATTCGGTCCAACTGGGGCGGAGTTACTTTAATAAAAAATCGAACTCTTACTTATCTTCCATCGCCCGAGGATTAAAAGCCAAGCGTTTATCATGATTTGCAAATTGTAATTTTGTTTAGTTGATATCTTACTCATTCATGGTGTTAATATTTAAAATTCTTGCAATTCGCAATAATAAAACTGCCAAGTCATTGTAGTAAGATCAGGCTTTCTTCAAACGCTTCGGACAGCAAACTATGTTTATTTCATCGTAAAACTGAAAACGTTCCTTTCTGAAGAACCTTTAAATGACATTACTGAAAATGTAACCTACTGTGAGTTAAACATGAAGACAGCTTATCAGAAAGTCGCGTTATGTCTTCTAAGCGGGTTCACTTTCCTTACGCAGTCTGACAAAGCACTAAGTGAGACAGGTGAATCTCAAAGCAGCTCTAGTGGGGCAGGATTCGGCATGGCTAAACTCAGCGGAGGAGGAATGATTGCTATGATTGTCCTTGGTATATTTGGTGTGGCATTGTTGGCAGTTATATGTTGTGCCTCATGGTCGATGATCATGACATGTTTTGAACTTCGTGACCGCGATAAAACGAGTGAGTCACTGGAAGAAACGGCTCAGAAAAGCGTTGAAGGAAAAACGCTTTTCACATCAAGTGTATTTCGTCATCCTCTGGCAAGTGAAGGACCAGTGGACTCAACTGAATCAGTAGTGTAGCAGCTAAACAGAATACGTCAGGAGAAGACTGGCCAATCTAATTTTTGATGATAAAAATCAGTTTAATATGAGATTCATGTAACCCACAACTTAATATATTCATCTTACTGACCTTACTGTATAACTGAAGGGCACACCACCGCAAGCATATAGAGTATTTCGGATATCGAGGAACTGTTCACCAAAATTGCTCTGCCGTGGAGATTATTTAGTGTCGCTCATAAGGTTATATGCAATGGACTACATATCACTTCTCAATCTTGTATATATATTATGGTTTACGGCGATAAAACATGTTTGAGATTCTGAGATAAGGAATCGCCTTTGTTTGAGACTGACAACTTTTTTTTTACGTGAAGTACCTCTCCAAAGTGTATATGATCTGTCGAATCGCGGCAATTACAAAAAAAGGTGACTTTTACTCGTAAATTACTGTATTGCAAGTCGTCATCTATGGCACCTTGTGTTATTATCTCGACTGTTGAGAAAACGACCCTAAGGCGTTCATATGCAGTTCAAATGAGAACGAGAAAATCAAACGCTTGGAGAATCGCCTTCTCCAAAGGAAAAAAGAAAAGTAAAATTCACCTCGTTACAAAAACGCTTGTGCTGTCTGTGCTGCTGTTAAAGAAGACACTTTGTATCAATTTTGTCTAATTTTACTGAAGTAAGAAAATGGATATCTTGTTTCTGAAATTTTTATTGACCATTAAATGAAATAATGAAATTCCACTGGTGTCAGACACATCTGGGACTTAAAGGTGGGAAAGTCCACACCATATTTCACATAATAATCTAGAGGAAACTTGCAAATTAAAACTTGTCTTCCATGGCTTCTGGTCTGACATGAACCAAGGTGTACCAAATCCGTTGCTACTGCAATTTCCTGAGCTGGTAACTTCCTCGAACCAGGATCCAATCACAGAGTTCTATTAGGATTCGTAACCAATTACTTCTCCGTGTTGTTGTTTTTTTAATATTCGTTAATTTACTTCGAACCGACTAAATGTTTACTCCTCGTTTCTTTAACATAATCTGGGAGTTAACATGTTGGAATTAGGAAAGTAACAAATTTTCTACCAGAAAGAGTCATGCTACAACCCCGGACAAAACTGTTGAGACATTTCAATACAATTTTGAAATTTGCGCTATGGTATCATCGTGTCCAAAAGAAACATATTCGGCCCCCTCCCCACCCCTGGTGCAATGTTGTTTCGGCTTAGCAGCTCAAGCGTGCATTTCTTGTGTTACCGCAAACAACATTGCAATAGGGGAGGGGAGGGGGAAAACAGTCTTTAAATTTGCGACAGTAAGCATTTTTGTCATGGTGAGTGCAAAAAAATAGATATTCTTGTAATGTGTCTCAACAAGTTTTGTCCGAGGTTGTATCTTTATTGGGAAATCATAAGTCGTATTAAACTAAGGAAAAATCATGCCAATGGCTAGATAGCTTTCCGATACAACCTGTTGAAAACGAAACAGATCGTTTTTCCCCAACTTTAAAGTCGTTTTGCCCCAGTCCAAAAAAATCGATTCGTCCCGGCGACCAAATGTTAATTCGCCGGAAGTTTGATCAGCGCAAAGTAGGGAGTAGTTGGTGCCTAAATGTGTTTCATTTTGTACATTTCCTTCCTTAATATACCTACCGGGGCCCTGCCGGGGTGGAAGCCGGTCTTTTCACCAATGTATCACTGGTTTGTCAACGACCTTTTCTCCAACGTATGAAGTCGATTGACCAGTGTGCTGGATTAGATAGTTTTTGTCAGTTCACCAAGGTTTGTTAAAGGTCTGACATGTACTTTACAGATTACTAGAAGAATAAAATGTCACCTTTGTAACATGAGGTTGTTAGTGTCATTTTAAATTGTTCACTGCTTCACTTTCCCATGATATGCTGGTTAATCGATGGCCGATCGTATTTGTAAAACTTACTAAACCTTCCACGGCTGTTGTGCAGAAATCATGCTGTCTGGATCCTTTACCTGCTACGTTACTTAAAGAACATTTTGACCTGCTTTTACCATCTATTTGTAGAATTGTAAACTTGTCGCTGGTATCTGGTCTTCTACCTTCATCCCTTAAAAACGCTGTCTTAACCCCTATTCTCAAGAAACCGAACCTAGACCACGAAGTTCTTAGTAATTTTAGGCCTATCTCGAACCTCAAGGTTATCTCGAAAGTTATTGAGAAGGTTGTGGCAGTGCGTCTTCAAGCTTAACTTGATTCTTACCAACTCACAGAGCCGCTACAATCTGCCTATAAATCATTCCACAGCTGTGAAACCGCCCTTGTCTGTGTTGAAAATGACATTTTGCTTGCTATCGATAATCGCCACTGTGTCATGCTCCTGCTACTAGATCTCTCCGCTGCATTTGACACTGTCGACCATGAAATACTGCTCAAAAGATTGAATACGAAATTCTCAATATGTGGCACTGCACTTGACTGGTTCCGCTCCTACCTTACTAACCGCACGCAAGTCGTCTTAATCGATGGGAGGAAGTCACAGTCTCGTGAACTCAAGTGTGGAGTACCTCAAGGCTCCGTCCTTGGACCGATCCTCTACCTACTCTACACTGCTCCACTTGCCGACATTTTACGTTTCCATGACATGCAATTTCATTTCTACGCTGATGACACACAGTTGTACATTTCTTTTTCCGTTAACGATGATCTGGAATTAACCAGTAGCATTGTTAAAATCGAGAATTGCTTATCCGATCTTGATAAGTGGATGGCCTTAAATAAGCTGAAGCTAAACAAAGACAAAACTGAACTTCTTTACCTTTATTCAAAGCATAACCCTCAACAGTCTTTACCTCCACTTCATTTTGGTTCTGATATAATCCAGCCGTTTTCGTCTTCCAGAAATATCGGTGTCGTTTTCGATAGTACTATGTCAATGCTCCCTCATGTCAAATCTGTCTGTAAATCTGCCTTCTATCATCTTCGGAACATTTCCCGTATAAGGAAATTACTATCCACTAAAACCATTGAGACTCCAGTCCACGCCTTTGTAACCTCCAAGTTGGATCACTGTAACTCTCTTTTATACGGTGTCCCCAAATACGTTATTAAAAAGCTCCAATGAGTGCAGAATGCAGCGGCTCGACTTATTACATGCTCTCGCAAATTCGACCACATCACCCCTATTTTGTTCGAACTGCACTGGCTTCCAATTTCTGAGCGAATTAAATTCAAAATAATTCTGCTCACCTATAAAGCTCTTCACCATCAGTCTCTTATCTACATCCAAGACCTGATATGCCGCTATTCAACTTCAAGAACGCTCCGATCATCCTCAACATTACGCCTGACTCCTGTCAACGTTCATCTTAAGTCTTTCTAGAGCTTTTGCTGTCTCTGCTCCTGAACTGTTGAACAAACTACCCGATGACATTCGTTCCTGTGACAATTTAAATCTTTTTAAACGTAAACTTAAGACTCATCTTTTTAAAATTATTTTAATATGTATGAATTCTCTTCTTATCCATGTCAAATGCCCAGATCTTAGACATCCGTTTTTATGAATATTTAAATCTTTGTTAACGTAAACTTAGGACTTACTTTTAATATCATTTTGATATCTACGATTTTCTTTTCTATTTTGTAAAGCGCTTAGAACAGGACTGGATAAGCGCTATATAAGTAGTTTTATTATATACTCAACA
Organism: Catalaphyllia jardinei; assembly: GCA_022496165.2. Classification (NCBI taxonomy): domain Eukaryota; kingdom Metazoa; phylum Cnidaria; class Anthozoa; order Scleractinia; family Caryophylliidae; genus Catalaphyllia; species Catalaphyllia jardinei. Next base: position 10,082,001 of record CM042755.1, read on the forward strand.
AAATATCTTGCTTCTGATTGGCCAATGGCGAATGCATAAATAGGTTATAGAGTGCAATCCAGGTTATAGAGTGCAATACGGAAGTTGCTATGGAAACACCAGGGAAGCGCCAAATTTGAACACCAAAGTGAAAAAAAATGGCCGACAGTCGGTTTGCTTTGTCAAACCAAAACATCGTTGAGCAACTTAAAGAAAATGCGAAAAACAAAAATACATTGAAAGCTACACAGACCTGCTTGAATGTCTGGCAAACATGGGCGACTGAAAGAAAACTAAACCCAAAACTGGAAGAATACGAGCACGAACAACTCGATAAAATATTACAATTCTTCTACACAGAAATCCGTACTAAAGACGGGTTTGAGTACGAACCTGAGAGTTGAGAATATAATAAATAAAAAATCGTATGAACCTGCTCGTGCATTTCGTGATTTATGGTCACTCGTGATGTTTTGAAAGTTCTCAAATTGCACTCGTCTACGGCTCGTGCAATTTTGAGAACTTTCAAAACATCACTCGTGCCCATAAATCACGAAATGCACTCGCGTTCATACGATTTCCTATACTTATTATTATTCATTATACCACGCGAAATCTTATTATGTTTGTAACCGCTGTTTGTTTTCTCTTTCTCTTGAAATTGAAATGGCCGAAAAACAAGAATTTTTATGATGTTACTTGAGGTGCTTTGCTTACTTGAGGTGCTTGACTTACTTGAGATGCTTGTCTCACTTGAGGTGCTTTGCTTACTTCAGATGCCTGTTTTACTTGAGGTTCTTGTCTTATTTGAGGTGGTCTGATTACTTGAGATGCTTGTCTCACTTGAGTTGCTTGTCTTACTTGAGGTGCTTGACTTACTTGAGTTGCTTTGCTTACTTGCGGTGCTCTTCTTACTTGAGTTGTCTGTCTTACTTGAGGTGCTCTGATTACTCAGTGAGATGGTTGACTTACTTGAGGTGCTTGTCTTACTTGAGGTGCAGTGCTTGACTTACTTGAGTTGCTTTGCTTACTTGAGGTGCTTTGCTTACTTGCGGT
>CM042755.1:10083045-10119176 GCA_022496165.2 Catalaphyllia jardinei
GAGGTGCTTTGCTTACTTGCGGTGCTTGTCTTACTTGAGGTGCTTTGCTTACTTGAGTTGCTTTGCTTACTTGAGGTGCTTTGCTTACTTGAGTTGCTTTGTTTACTTGAGGTGCTTTACTTACTTGTGGTGCTTTGCTTGCTTGAGATGGTTGACTTACTTTAGGTATTTGAGGTGATTTCAGCTGCTTACTTGAGATGTTTTACTTGAGGTATTTGAGGCGCTTTGCTTACTTGAGTTGCTTTGTTTATTTGAGGTGCTTTACTTGTGGTGCTTTGCTTGCATGAGATGGTTGACTTACTTTAGGTATTTGAGGTGATTTCAGTTGCTTACTTGAGATGCTTGACTTGAGGTATTTGAGGAGCTTTGCTTACTTGAGGTGCGTGACTTACTTGAATCGCTTTGCGTGCTGCAGGGATTCTTATTACTGCGTTTTCATGCTCTAAAGAGTTTGAACTCTATCACCTTATTCACTACAAATGCCACGCTCAGTGACGGATATAAAGGCATAACGCATGTTTATTGCTTCTGATTAACATCTTACGTTTTTTGTGCGCTGGGTGTAATACATGAGCGCACGCTAAAGGTGTCGGCATTACAAAAACAGCCGTTTAATATTACTTCGATTTTCCCGACTTTGCTTGGGCATATTCATGGTCTAATCCTCCATTCGCGAATGCGAATATTTCGTTTGAAATACGCAAATAGACCCACTGTTATCAAGTTCGCTGATGTGAAGGCAACGAAATTAAAGTGCCACTATGATCAAATTTTTACCTCTTGATTTTTTAGGTGTATTGCATAGATTTCTATAAAAAATGAAAACGCCGTTTACCGTTTGCAAATACCTGCCTTAGTTCTCGAGATATCAAAGTTTAAAAAATCTGTAAAATATGCAAATGAGATGACTGATGATGTCATACGCTCAACCCAATATTACATCATGTATATAAATAGAGCTATCTTAGCCAATTTGCAGTGCAGATCATTGAAACTTGGTAGGCTACTAGTTCTACAAGAAACACACCCACCGCTATAAAATATTTTGTTCCCATGGCAACTCACCCTTTTCCAGTCCCCACCCACTTGAATTCAATATGTAAGTGACTTTCAGCTCGAAAAAAGTAAAACAAGGCCACAAACTCAAGCTATCATATTTATATGCTTGTTGGATCATGTATATGAGGCACCATTTGCTAATATGAAAATGGAATGCCAAAAGTGGCCAGAAATTCCTTTAATATTTGGGAGATCTGGAACCCAGCATGTTGCCATGGTTACAAAAGTGCTAAGCTAAAATTGTGAAGCACATGTAGTAGAATCTCACTGCAAAGAATCAAACATTTCTGATACAAATTGGCTGAGATATCTTTTTTCATCATATTTGATCAAAATTTGAATGATGTAACAGAGAATTAACTCTGAAGTGTAAATTTTAGTGCTAATTTAACCCATGAATAACCCACTGGGCGTTAGCCCTGGTAAAGGGAATCAGGGAACCACACGAGGTAAAGAAAAAATCTTTTGACCTCGGTGGGAATCGAACCCACGACCTCCGGAATAGATCTACCGTTACTCTGCCGACTGAGCTACGAGGTCGGACAGAGAAAGTCGGGGTCGATTTTAGATGGTGAATCGCGGCGAAGAGAAAGTGAAGGTACATATGAATGTTGTGCCGCGTAGCACTATGAACACAAATGATGTAACAGAGAATTAACACTTCAGAGTTAATTCTCTGTTACATCATTTGTGTTCATAGTGCTACGCGGCACAACATTCATATGATCAAAATTTGGTTGAGTATATGACGTCATCACTTGGCTAATTTGCATATTATAAAAACTTGAATATCTCTGGAACAAAAAGAGATATTTGAAAACAGTAAAAGGCATTTTTCTTCTCATGCAGGCTACTTTTTTATGTTTTAAAATGGCTTCGATAGAAAAGATGCGATTTTCGTCATAGTGTCACTTTAAATGCGAATGATATGGTAATGATGTCCTTCTTAATCCCCAGAACAGCTCGATTATTGAAGAACGAAAAACAACTCGCACAATGCTTTAGTAGCGCACTTGAACATTAACGGCGAATAAACCAAATTTAGGTAACTAAAGTTGCTGAATAGTTCTTATTGAGTGCAAATACTTATTGTATCTGAAACCAAAATTGACATTTCTTATCCCGACGACCAGTTTATAGCACAAAGATACCATATGTATCACCCGGGCTGGGAGGTAATAAAAGAGACAGAACCAAAGTGGGAGGTGAACTCATTGCTTATTTTTCTAGAGCTACAAGACACTGGAAGCTATTGTTGTTGTATGTACGATAGGGAGGATAGAAATATTGTGATTAGCGCTTTACGGACCTACAAAATCGAAAAGGAACACTAGAGCGAAATACATGCAAATTGCAGAAGAAGAAATAAACGACCCTTTTTGGTAGGCGCGTCTTCAGAAGCAGGGCATAGTTATATTAGTACACTTACATAAGGACAGGCTTGTAAAGAAAGAACATGAAAACTTTGTCTTACCAGGAGCCATAATCAGGGATGGAGACCGTAAGTCTTGGAATCCGCGCGGACCCATGATATGGGACAATTTTTCTATTTTTAGAACAAATTGCGCCATCCTGACGTCAAATAACCGCGCTGATCCACGCACGTGTCTTGGGCTCTCGCGTGGATGTTGTCACGTTGCGTGACTGAAATGGTGAGAGTTGCGAGATTCTCTTGTCGATTTTTCACAGCGATGGCAGGGAATAAGGCGGAGAAGAAGAACCAGGGCTCTTCTGTGTACTTTTATGCTCTCATTCAATGGAAAAGGTGTGTTTTTCAGGGTCGAGAATTTCTTTAATTTCGCGCTGTGAATGAATAAAATCCGCTCGCCGGCTAGTTATACGCGTAAACTTTTGTGTTTGTTCTGTAGAGAAAAGTTGTGTAAGAAAACTGTTTACGCCGGTATTGAGTTAATTTGTGAGTTTACCAAACAATGCTTTTGTTATCATAGCCAAAACCTGTTTTTGATAGTCTCTTGTTGTTTCTGCTCGTTTGGCTAGTTTGCAAAAAGTTTTTGAAAAACAAGTCTGACGCGTACGAGTAGATCATTTGCATAGTGCAGCGCGTGCACTTTCAAGTCCGAGTCGGTGTTTTCAGATTGTCAACAAATCGTGACAGAGATTTGTTTCGTTGTCTTTTGTGCTGAGATCGATGCTACAGCAATTTTCACCAATGCTCGCCAAAAGGCTACTAACATCATGGTTGTTTACCATTTACATGGGGAAACCGGTTGATCGATGGTTTGTGCAAATGGAAAGCAAAAGTCCCATTTGGAAATTTCCGTTTGGAGTAGGCGTGTACCATTTGAACAACATACCCAACTTACCGAAAGAACCTAGGACGAGTTTGACATCTTCAAAATGGCTGTTGAAAGATGCCTCAATTGACGAGGAATTACTTCTCGATTATGAGGAAGATGGAGAATTCCACTTAATATCAGCCACTGCAGCTTTCATGAAGAGAGATCTGAACAGAATTGTTGGTTTTTGTGAGGTTGTGGTGCCGTCTTATGCAATCGATGAGTTCAGATCGCACTTTCGAATGACCAAAACTACCTTCGAAGTTCTTAATCAAGAGTTGGCAGCTTGCACACTGGTAAACAGAACTTTCAGCAGTAGCCATGTTGACGAATCCCACGTAACGCAGATAAAAATTGGCGTATGGCCTAGAACTGGTTTCGAATGGCAAACGGTAAGCACATTTTCCGTTCAGATATTCCGTTTGGGAATTTTGGGCTACCTTTCAAGAAATCCCGTTTCCCCGAGAAAAGTTCCGTTCGGGGAGACAAAATTGGTCTTTCCATTTACATTCCGTCCGAAATTTCCGGATTTTTTTGGTACATGGTAAACAACCATGTGTGTTTCTTACACATAGTGAAACTTTCACTGCGAAAAGACCGAAAACTGTATAAAATAGACAAAGAGTTTTGACTCAATCGACAAAATCGAAATCTTAATTCGAGTTGATTAAAAGCGACATCGTTACTTTTCTGATTATTTCTGCTGTATTCACATATTTTCAGCTAAGCTTTTAATATGTTCTTAAGCATTAATCAACCTTAATAATATTCAAAGACTAGAGATACTATATGAGTTCGATGTACGTTTTCACACCAAAGTGCGCAGTCCAATTTGTCATGTTTTGCCGGCTGTGCAAAACACGCATCAGCGAGCGCTCTTATTTCATCGACAACAGCCAGTCTAATGGATTTTTACACACAAAAAAACTAAGCGGCACCTACAGACATAAACGTATTGTCACTTATTGTGCCTAAACGCTGCTATATCCAAACACATACAACTAGTTTTTTTTCTGTGTTATGGAAAAGCTTTTAATCTTCTTCATATGTGAAATTTAGATTGGACTAATCTTGTAAAAGGAGCAGCGGAACTCAACTTAGTCAGCGATATAAAGCGGGACATACCTAAATTCGGAACTGTATTCACTCAAACTGGAGCAACTTACGGCGAAAACACTTAAGCAAAATTCCAACAGCCACAAAGGCGTTGAGTTGTGGGCCAAAAGCATAATTTGGACGCCATTTCCCCTGCGCGACATCCGCGACAATCCTCGCAGCAATGTACGCTTGTGTGCTGCAGGCGATGGCGCAATTTGTTCTAAAAATAGAAAAATTGTCCCATATCATGGCGCCAACCCCAATACTACAAATGGCGCGCACTTACGTTCTCCGTCCCTGATTATGGCTCCTGGTCTTACTTGATATCCAACAAATTTGCCAATCACTACAGCAACTGTAGAATGAGGCATTTCGGCATCTTCGATAAATTTGATTTACACTAAAAATAAAGTTGCTGTTTATTTTTATTTTTCATTAAACAGCTAAAATGCAAACGCCGTCGCCTTGAGAAGATAGCTATGACAACTAATCTTCCTAGTGACTGGAATAATTATCACAGGGTGCGAAATCAATGCTTTGCACACCTTAAATCTGCACATTTTAACTACTACTCCAATCTGATTGATCAATATGCGGGAGAATATTGATTTTATACACGAGTCTTTATCATATTTACAAAACTGTCCTGATAGCTAAAAACAAATAAATCGGAGTCAATCTCAGAGTATTGTTGTCGTTAATCGGCCGGAAAAAACAAATCACACACGTTCGATGCGACAGATGATTTAGTCATTGGTTTGAGATCAGTAGGAGATCAGCCTGGTTACAGAATCACGCTAAAAGCAATCAAAAATACATCATAATTAGGGCGACAGTTACGGGATAAGTATGTTAAGTTAGAAAAGCGGAAAATCTCAACAACCACAAGATCACACTCACCAAGCTGCTCCACTCAGATGAAAACGTACATGGTCTGAGTGGAGGCCTGGCGCGCAATGTCACGTGACGGACAAAATGTTCAGTTTGGCGGGAACAAGTATACCTGAGCGAAGAGAACCTGATAGAATGTCTGAATATCGAGAAAGAAAACCAACGAGTAAAGGTCTGCTTGCTCGAGTAAACTACTTCTCCTTTCGACCTATGTCCCTGGAATCTCAAGTTGAAGCTATCAAAGTTCTGGAGAGCTGTGTCACTGAAGTGCGCTATGGTTTATATCCAATCGCTTAATGATTAGTGACATAAAAACAGAATTTGTCATTATTGGCTCCCGTTATCAGCTGGCAAAGACGACAGATTCTTTCGTCGTTGGTGAATCTAGCAATAAACCCTTAGAAAGTGTTATCAGCTGGCAAAGACGACAGATTCTATCGTTGTTGGTGAATCTAGCATTAAACCCTTAGAAATTTTGGACCGTGGCTAAAATGCGTATGAATGTACATATAGGCAAGACCTATAGCAAAGCTTTTCATGGTCTGTACAAAATAAAACAGATTAGGAAATTCCTCAATATTAACCCGACAAAGACATTGGTCCATGCATTTGAATCCTCTCACCTCGACTACTGCAACGCCCTTCTCTTTGCCTTACCTAATCATCAACTCGATCGCCAGCTAGAGTTATTCTTCAATTGTCAAAGTTTGACCACATCATGCCTGCTTGTGTTGACTCACACTGGTTCCCTATAAAAATCGGAGTCTAGTTTAAGCTCCTTCTAATTGTCTACAAGTCTTTACATAACCAAGCTCCACATTATATTTAACAATTAGACCCTTAGACCCTTGGCCCAAGTTTAAGCTCCTTCTAATTGTCTGCCTTGAGGGCGAAGGGTATAATTGTACTTGTTGCATTAGTCCACTAGTTGGGTGATACCAATAAACAATTAGACTACGAGCCCGAGTTTTCTACGAGCAGACTATCGCTCGTACAAACGAGGGCGAGTATTCTAATTGTTTTTGTATAAATTTACCGTAGTCTCATTGCATAAAAAGAAAAAAATGTCAAGTAACACGTAGAAAAGAACTGTTTTATTACGTTAGATCAGGTTCAAACGTGATGCGCGATGTGCGCTGATGCGCAACTGATGACTATCAGCAGATAGTCATCAGTAATTTAGCCAATCAAATTCACGGATTCACAATAGACTACGGTAAATTTATACTAATAACGTATATCGCCTGCATGCTCTCAAATTTGTACATGTATGGCGCAAAGGTGTTTTGCCAGAACTCTTTAACCAATTTTTCCAATATGGCAGTAACCTACACAATTATAACACCAGGTGTACGGCCATTAGGGCCATTAATCTTTAACAAGAACTGCCATACAAGTTTAAAGACCTAAATCAATTTGATTTCTCCGAAAGTGTTAAAATCTATATTCCATCTCAGCAATATCAAAGGTGAGCTTCCACAAATCAAAAGTGTTAAAAACTAACTTCTATCCAATTCTTCTAGCTTTTTTATTTAGCAATCCGTACTCTCATGTTTCTTTATACATGTTATATGTTCTTTCAAACGAGATGGAGGCTAACTCGATTTTTTTAGTCTCCATGCACAAACTATAGACCACTGTCGCCTGTAATTCTTATATATGTAGCTTTTCCTTTTTTTATGCAGTTAATATTATAACTAAAGATATTCCCCAGTTTTAGCTATTCAGTCAGGTGGCGTGTTAAGAACAATCGCCCGCGAGCGAATTGATAAATTATAAGTAAGAATTATTCACCGAAGTGAATGTAAATATCAACCACTTTCACCGACACTCGATTTAACAATTGTTTTAGTATATAAAACACAAGCTGAATAATTAGCGGACCCAAACGTTATTTTATGTGTGGCAAGCGGTCCAAAAATTTAAAAATCTCTCATGCCTGCTGCTCGGAGGTGAATAGTTAACAATTATTCACAGAAGGGGAGGTAAATATCCACCACTTTCATCGACACTGAGGTGAATTATTGTTTTAGTGTATACCACACAAGCTGAATAACTAGCGGACCAAAGACAATATGCCGACAAATGGTCGGACAAAAAATTCGCACGCCGTGTGATGCACGCCCGAATAGCGGTAAGCGAGTTTTTTTACTGTAAAAAGTTCCGTCTCGCCCTCTTGCCAACAAATAAATTTTTTTGCAGGCACTTGTTAAGTTGCTGCGATGTCATTTTCCCGATGGTTGAGTTAAATTCCTCTGGTTGTTGAAACCAAACTGTAAACATTAGATGTTTAATTGTTTACATTGTAATTTTAATGCTCGACAGTTTTCTTAAACGAGGCATTGTATTCTGATTTTTTGCCTTAGAATATGAGGTTGGAGAGATAAATAACTGTGGTATATACTAATCTCGGATAGTCCCCAGTTTTAGTTAGCTAAGGAGTATTAGGTCAAGAGATGTGTTTAAACTAATCGCACGCAATAGAAATATTTGATGGATTATAATGTCATGGACATATATTTTAAGACCCCGTATGGCTCGTTTTTACACTAAAATACAACTAGCAAAAAGCTGAACATAGATTGTTCCAGATGTTTCCTCTTCTGTGAAGGTACTGTGTTTTTCGTTTTTTTTTTTACATATCGTTCTTTTTAACAAAATTACAAGAACAAAATGAAAACTGACGATTTTTTGTTGAATCCTCAGAGAATAAGAGAAGACTGTCCGGCAAAATGAGATGTCAATAAATGCCAATGAAGTTGCCAATAAAGTATCGCCATTTCTTTTCCAGTGTGATGTTTTTTTCTTATGTAGAACTGAAAACTGAGCCAAAGCACGCATATCGACTCTACAGACAGGTTACTTAAACAAAGAATACTAAAGCAAGACGTTAGTGGTCGCAGCAATAAACATTTAACTAATTTATTCTGTTTTTCACGTTGCCAGGCACCAACCAATAGCGTAGCTCCATACTTCTGTATATAAACGACACACAACCCACAATTCCTCGATTCGCTCCGACGAAGGGCTAGCGCTCGAAACGTCAGCTTCTGAATCTCTTTACGGTGGCTAATTCACATTATCAACTCAGTTGATAAAACCAAATTATCTTACTTAAACAAAGTTTAGTCGAAGTTTAACAAAACCATGGACTAAATTGATTTCAATCTGGCACATCCAAGAATGTAAGCCTTATTTTCCAAAATGGATACCAAGCAGGCATGTGGACCACTACTATAACATTCATTCCTTTGAAAAAACCCTACTGTGAACAGGTATAGAAGATCATTTGTTATCTTTAACTACGGCCTATGTTAGACCATTGTTAATAGTGGGGAATGGTTATGAAAATCGACCTTGTTCTTTGTTGCATGTTTTTGTTCTCTTTTTTGGCCTTGACCGTGCACAAAACACAATAGTTGTTTACTCCGTACTGATTAACTAACCAACAGGAACGTGCTGGTTGCGTAATTCAAGCATAGTGTATGAACGCAAAACAAAAGATTGTGCAGGGTCGTTGAGCTTCCAAAAATCTTTGATGTTTGCCGGCCTTCATAACCAGTCACCTAAAGTAACTATTGTTATAGACTCCCTTTAAACAATTCACCCTGTAAATCCGTCATAAAACGTCTAATCCAAGGGGTAGTTATCAGAGAAATATAAATTCGTTTTGTTCGCAGTTAATGTTCAAGTGTGGCACTAGAGCATTGTGCGATTTGTTTTTCGTTCTTCAATAATCGAGCTGTCCTGGGGATTACGAAGGACATCATTAACAAACAATTCATATTCAATTTCGTTGCCTTCCCTCGACGAACTTGATAACGGTATGTCTAGTTGCGTGTTGGACTCTATTTCAAACGAAAGATTCACATTCACGAATGGAGGATTAGACTATGAATATGTTCAAGCAAAGTAGGGAAGATCCAAGTAATACTTAACTGCTGTCTTTGTAATGCCGACATATGTAGCTTGCGCACGTGTATTACATACACCCAGCACACAAAAAAGCGTAAGGTGTTAATAAGAAGCCATAAACCCGCGTTGCTCCTTCCTTTATACCCTTCTCTGAGCGTGGCATTTCCAGTGAATAAGTCAATAAGTTAAAAAATCTTTAGAGAGCACCAAAAAAGAAGAGATAAAAGTCTCTGAAGCACGTAAAACACCTCGGGTAAGAAAAAGCACCTCAAGTACGATAAGCAGCTCAAGTAAGACAAGCATCTCGAATAAGACAAGCATCTCAAGTAAGACAAGCATCTCATGTAAGACCAGCAACTCAAGTACGACAAGCAACTCAAGTAAGTCAAGCACCTGAAGCAAGACAACCATCTAAAGTAAGACATGCACCTCAAGTAAGCAAAGCACCTCATGTAAGCAAAGCACCTCAATTAAGTCAGGCACCTCAAGCAAGACAAGCATCTCAAGTAAGACAAGTATTTCAAGGAAGACAAGCATCTCAAGTAAGAAAAGCAGCTCAAGTAAGAAAAGCACCTCAAGTGAGACAGGCACCTCAAGTAAGACAAGCACCTCAAGTAAGAGAAGCACCTCAAGTAATACAAGCACCTCAAGTAAGACAAGCACCTCAAGTAAGACAAGCAACTCAAGTAAGCAAAGCACCTCTGGTAGGCAAAGCACCTCAACTAAGTCAAACACCTCAAGCAAGACAAGCCTCTCAAGTAAGACAAGCATCTCAAGTAAGACAAGCACCTCAAGTAATTGAAGCATCTCAAGTAAGACAAACATCTCAAGTAAGACAAGCATTTCAAGTAAGACAAGAATCTCAAGTAATTGAAGCATCTCAAGTAATTAAAGCATCTCAAGTAAGACAAACATCTCAAGTAAGACAAGCATCTCAAGTAATTGAAGCATCTCAAGTAAGACAAGCATCTCAAGTAATTGAAGCATCTCAAGTAAGACAAGCATCTCAAGTATTGAAGTAGCTCAAGTAGGACAAGCATCTCAAGTAAGACAAGCATCTCCAGTAAGACAAGCACCTCAAGTAGGACAAGCATCTCAAGTAATTGAAGCACCTCAAGTAGTCAAGCATCTCAGTAAGACAAGCATCTCAAGCAAGTGAAGTAGTTCAAGTAAGACAAGCATCTCAAGTAAGACAAGCATCTCAAGTAATTGAAGCATCTCAAGTAAGACAAACATCTCAAGTAAGACAAAGACCTCAAGTAAAACAACCATCTCAAGAAATTGAAGCAACTCAAGTAAAATGCTACCAAGTTGATGTGAATTGAAAAGTCACGTGACCAGTTATTCACTTCGGTAAAGCCGATATAAGTGCCTTTGTTATTAAAAAAAGATGTTTAAGGGAAAGTTTTCGGTAGTAATTGCGTTGAGATGGGTGTAAACGCCGTTGAGATGGGCTGAAAAGACGGTAAGCTTTAAAATGACTATAAATTGGTGTCAATTGAAACGTCACGTGACCAGTTATTCACTTCCGGAAAAGGCAATATGAGTGTGTATATTATTTAAACACGATGTTCAAAGGACATTTTTCGATAGCAATTGGGTTGAGATGGGTGTAGAAGCCATTGAATTGGACTAAGAAGACGGTAAGCTTCAAAATAATATCAAGTTGGTGTCAATTGAAAAGTCACGCCTGGGGGTGGCTGATGCTAGTCCCCTGTCGGTCCCAAGCCCGGATAAAGGAGGAGGGTTGGGCGTGAGGTCAGCTACCTCACCCCGTAAAAAATGAACCAGCTACAGAAACGAACACTAGAGAACCTAGAGCCTCAGTCCTGCGCAAACGGGAGGGCGGCCTCACCGGCCGCAGATGACACGGAGTGGTGAAAGCCCACGGGAAGCCACTACGCCGAAACTTCTCGAAACCAGGACGACTATCAACATCGCAACTTGGAATGTAAGAACAATGCTCGAAACATCAAGAGCAGCACAGATCGCAACAGAGATGAAGAAGAACAACATCACTGTACTTGGTCTCTGTGAGACCCGGTGGCCAGACTCAGGACAGCTAACTCTGACATCGGGAGAGAAGATCCTGTACTCAGGACAAGAAGGAGAGGACGACAGACACACTGGAGGAGTGGGCATCATGCTGGCGAAGCGAGCCCAAGAGGCACTCATCGAATGGAAGTCCATTTCCCCACGCACCATTTTAGCACGATTCCGGAGCAAGACAAGGAACGTGACTTTCATCAACTGCTATGCACCAACTAACGCGGCAGAGGTGGAGACCAAAGCGGACTTCTACGAGGAGTTGCAGAAAACACTGGATAGCAGAACAAGGAGAGACATCCTCATTGTAACTGGCGACTTCAATGCAAAGATAGGAAATGACAACACTGGCAGAGAAAGGATCATGGGTAGAGAAGGTCTGGGAACCATGAATGAGAATGGTGAAATGTTTGCAGACTTTTGCCTGTTCAACGACTTGTGATAGGTGGAAGTGTGTTTCAACACAAAGATATCCACAAGGGCACCTGGGTGTCGCCTGACCACCGCACAGTCAACCAGATTGATCACATCACCATCGACAAGAAGTTCAGGAGAAGCCTGCAAGACACGGGAGTGAGGAGAGGGGCGGACGTTGCATCTGACCACCACCTGCTGGTTGGACAGGTGAGGCTGAAGCTGAAGAAGTGTCTCCCACCAGGCAGCAAAGCAGGCCGAAAATTCAACACCATCTATCTCAATGACAGCGCCCTGAAATCCACTTTCAAACTTACTCTGTCAAATCGTTTTCAAGCACTGGAAAACTGCGAGGACGACCCAGTGGAGACCCTGTGGGAGTCGACAAAACAAGCGTGGAAGTCAACATGTGAAGAAATACTTGGGAAGAGAAGCAGGACCCAAAAGGAGTGGTTGACGGCAGCCACTATGAGGGTCGTTGACAAGAGGAGGGAGAAGAAAGCAGAATTGAACATGGCAAAAACAAGAGCTTTAAAAGCAAGGCTATCGGGGGAGCACACAGCTCTGAACAAAGAGGTGAAGAGGAGTGCCAGAAGAGACAGGAGAGAGCATGTGGAGCGCATGACACAGGATACAGAAGACGCAGCGGGAAGAGGAGACAAGAGGGAGCTCTACCAGATCACGAAGAGGCTAGCGGGGAAGAAGAGCACTCAACCACAACATCATGTCCTAAGCAAGGATGGTGAGAACCTTACATCACCAAAGGAACAGTTGGAACGCTGGAGAGAGCATTTTCAGGACCTGCTGAACCGTCCATTGCCGCTGAACCCAGCTGACATCCCCCCAGCGCACCGAACTCTGAATGTTAAAGTGGACCCTCCGTCAAAAGCCGAAATTGAAAGAGCTGTGAAGAAGCTGAAAGCCAACAGGGCAGCCGGCCCAGATGAGATACCCCCTGAGGCCTTGAAGGCAGACAGTACCATGACAAGCAAGGCACTACATCCTCTCTTTAAGAAAATCTGGATCTCAGAAGAAATGCCCAATGATTGGAAGCATGGACAGCTGATAAAGTTACCCAAGAAGGGGAACCTCAAAGAATGCTCTAACTGGAGAGGAATCACACTCTTGTCGGTACCCGGGAAGGTCTTCAGCAGAATCTTACTGGAGAGGATTAAGACAGAAGTAGAGAAGGAGCACGTACTACGCGACGAACAAGCAGGCTTTCGGCAAGAACGATCGACCACGGACCAAATCGCAACACTCCACAACATCATCGAACAGAGCCTTGAATGGAACACCACCTTGTATACCATCTTTGTGGACTTTGAAAAGGCGTTTGATAGCGTGGACCGAGACACACTGTGGAAGCTGCTGGCCTACTACGGCATCCCGGAGAAGATCGTTAAGCTGATCAGGATGGCCTTCGAACCATCAACATGCCAAGTGGTCCACAACGGCTCTTTGACTGAACCCTTCACCATCACAACCGGAGTTCGACAAGGGTGCTTGCTATCACCTTTTCTATTTTTGATTGTTATTGACTGGATCATGCGCGAGACCACAAAAGACAGGAAGAGAGGGCTGCAGTGGTCAATGATGGAGCAGCTTGAGGACATTGACTATGCAGATGACATCGCTCTAATTTCGCAACGTCATATAGACATGAAGGAGAAGCTACTCAAGCTTGACGAAGAAGCCAGGAAGACGGGACTGAAGATCAACGTTAAAAAAAACAAAGAGTTTGAGGCTCAACCACACAATCGAAGCTACGTTCACCATCCGGCAGGACAACATCGAGGAAGTTCAGGACTTCTCCTACCTGGGAAGCACTGTGTCCACAGAAGGCGGAACTGATCAGGACATGCGCATTCGGATAGGAAAAGCTGCAGGAGTCTTCAATACCCTTCGATCCATCTGGCGATCAACAAAGCTGTCCCTCAATACGAAGCTTCGTATCTACAACTCCAATGTGAAAAGCGTCCTTCTGTACGGCTGTGAAACTTAGAGAGTGCTGAAGTCAACGATGGCCAAGATACAAGTCTTTGTGAACCGCTGCCTCCGCCAGATCCTCGGAGTGCGGTGGTACGTCAAGCTGAGAAATGAAGAGCTGTGGAGAAAAACAGCTCAGGAGCCAATCGTGCAACAAATCAAGAGAAGCAAGTGGCGTTGGCTTGGACAGACCCTGAGAAAACCTGCAGACAACGTCACACGAAGAGGGCTACGGTGGACATCCCAAGGGAAGCGCAAGCGAGGACGGCCGAAGACCACCTGGCGGCGCTCAATTGAAGCTGAAGCGAAGGTCGCTGGCCTGACGTGGGGCCAGCTTGAGCAGAAGGCCCAGGACAGGGGGGAATGGCGAACTCTGGTGGACGACCTATGTTCCGTACGGAACGACAGGAATTAAGGAAGGAAGGGTGTAAAAGCCATTGAATTGGACTAAGAAGACGGTAAGCTTCAAAATAATATCAAGTTGGTGTCAATTGAAAAGTCACGTGACCAGTTATTCACTTCCGGGAAAGGCAATATGAGTTTGCATATTATTTAAACACGATGTTCAAGGGACATTTTTCGATAGCAATTGAATTGAGATGGGTGTAAAAGCATTGAATTGGACTAAGAAGACGATAAGCTTTAAAATAATACCAAGTTGGTGCCAATTGAAAGGTCACGTGTCGAGTTATTCCCTTCCGGAAAAGGCAGCATAAGTGTGTATATTATTACTAAGGGAAGGTTTTGATAGTAATTACGTTGAGATGGGTGTAGAAGCCGTTGAGATGGACTGAGAAGACGGCAAGGGAAAGGTTTTGATAGTTATTACGTTGAGATGGGTGTAGAAGCCGTTGAGATGGACTGAGAAGATGGCAAGCTTTAAAATAATACCAAGTTGATGCGAATTGAAAAGTTACGTGACGAGTTATTCACTTCCGGAAAAGCCAATACAAGTGTGTATATTATTTAAACACGATGTTCAAGGAAAATTTTCGATAGCAATTGCGTTGAGATGGGTGCAGAAGCCATTGAGATGGACTAAGAAGACGGACCTCAAGACGGTAAGCTTTAAAGTGATACCAAGTTGGTGTCAATTAAAACGTCATGTGACGAGTTATTCGCTTCCGGAAGAGCCATTTCAAGTGTTTAGGTTATTAAAGCACGATGTTTAAGGCAACGTTTTCGATAGTAATTGCGTTGAGATGGGTGTAGAAGCCATTGAGATGGACTAAGATGACGGTAAGCTTTAAGATGATACCAAGTTAGTGTCAAGTGAAAAGTCACGTAACAAGTTATCCACTTCTCAGAGGATGTGAACAACATCTTTTTTACAAATTCAGGAGTGTGTAGGTGCAAATGTTATGGCTTTCAATACTTCTAGAATATGTTGTTGAACAATTGGTAAGGACATTTAACCGATTATGCTGTAAATTCCACTGCTGAATTTTTATTCGAATTGGGACGGTCAATTGGGCAGACAATTTCGGTCGAATTGGCAGATGACGAAATTGGCAGAGAACTGGTCATCTCAAGTAAGACAAGCATCTCATGTAAGACAAGCAACTCAAGTAAGACAAGCACCTCAAGTTACGTTATACAAGCATCTCAAAGTAAGACTCATGTAAGACAAGCACCTGGAGTAAGTCAAGTAGTATTGGGGACACAATAAAATGCCATACATGACGTACCTACCCAGCTCCAGTAGTCCCAGTCTCTCAGGAGCCAGAGGTACCATAGCAATCGTTGTCTTGGCGAACTGAATCATGTAGCTATCATACCTGGTAAAACTGCAGATAGCAACTAGCGGTATAAATCGTACATACGATAAGTGCGTTTGGCTTTAGTAACCTTTATATGCATGGGCTAGTGAACCCATTTTGTGATGTAAACTGGACGGTTGTAAATCGCAGGTGAGGTCTCGTTACGATCTCGAAATCTCTTCTTTGTGGCAAGTCTCGAACACTTAATTTAATGCAGCTTAATGGTTTTGTGTGTTTCTTTTTGTCATGGAGTCTAGCATATTTGAATTCACAGTCTGTTTTCATTTGCTATCAAGGAATAATGCCTGCAGCTACCAAAAAGGCGGGTAAAAAAAGGAAGAGTGGCAAGAAGAGTGCTAAAAAGGGTCTGAAAGGACTGCAGAGTATTGCAGAAGTTCTCAAGTCAGTCAGGCACCAGTATGAACTGAAAAGCAGTGAGTTCAACAGCTATGTGCACCCTGATGTGAAGAAACTTATAAATCAGTATGCTGAAAACAACACTCTTTTGGCAAAGGTAAGCATGGTCAATCAAAGCCTGCTTCAGATTCAGTATGATATTCCGAAGGATGAAGAAATTAGAGACGTGTATCCTAGTACACCAATAGTTATGCAATAATTGCATTATTGTTGCAGCATTCTCTTCAGGATTTTGACAGGACGACTCGCTCGGATTATTATTAATCCGTGGATTTTAATAGTAATAGATTATAATAGGGTTATTATAATCTGGTAATAGATTATTATAATCCAGTTAAAGATTATTATAATTCAGTAATAGATTAAGGCATGGCCAAAAATTGGAAGGATTAGATTATTATTGATAATATCATCTGGATTAGTATTAATCTATTATAATCCAGTTAAAATTCCCGTGAATGTTCTGATGTAACAGATTTATATGACAGACAAGGGACTGATGGGACATAACACAGATCACATCAGTCACATGACAATCACTTGCATATGCTAGAGTTGACCTTTTAATGAAAGGGATAAGATTTGCTAGGGCTATCGAATGGTATTCGCAAGAATGTGAGCGGGTCTTTTAGTTTTGCGAGAAGGAGCTGTGACATAGTTTATCTTAAGAGCAGCCAGAGCACTTTAGAAAGTACATGTAGTGATGGCGAGCAGTGAAAAGATTTTTTTTCCTTTAATACAAAGAAAACGTTTTGGACACATTCCAGTAGCTTACAGCCAATTAACGCCCTAATTGTTTGATGCCAAATTACTTCAGGTGGCTTCACGTGAGCTTCAATGTTGATAGACTTGATATCTAAAGCTCTGTTATCGGACATTGTAAACAGACAACAAGAAGACGGTATATTGTTTTTTTGTTAGATTATTCTTTTCACTGCTGGCCTGATGGGCCGCTTGGCACATATGCAGAATTTGACTTCCACCGTCTGAGTTTCCATTTGCAGAACGAGTGCTTGTGCAAAGAGGGTCGTAAAGGGGTCTCTGGCATGGTTCACGAACCTAAAATACAGAGGATCACGGTTCACAGATAAAAAAATTTCGTTTTCCCAGATTACGAAAATAAGAAAGTTAGATACTCTTTTTAAGGACCTGTTCTTACATTAAATACAGTGTTTGTAGGAAGCAAAATCGCAAATGGCTAAGTCAAGGCTCCACATTGCAAATTGCATGCCTAAGGCACTCACTGTAACTATTCGGAGAACTTGTATCACGTAGAGTTGTGTGGTAAAATCGTGAATATCGGTTAAAAATTCAGGTTCACGCAAAACCTTCAGGTCACGAATCACGAAGAATAATTTCCTAAATTCATGTTTCACGGAAAATAGAATGAGCTTATCACGCATCACGAGAATACCCTTGATTTTCATGTGAATGACCGTACAGGTGACATCATATTTTCATACGAATAGTTTCGCTCAAAGACTCGTTTTGCCACTGAGAGGCAAAAGTAAGCTTGGGATTGGGCTATTCATCCATGAGCTGCTCAGGGAGCCTTTGATTTAAACTTTAATATCTCGGGAACTAATGCAGGTATTTGCAAACGGTGCACAGCATTTTCTTTCTTTCATAGAATTCTATATAATACACCTAAAAAATCAAGAGGTAAAAATTTGATCATAGTGGCACTTTAAAAATGCAAGTTCCCAAGGATGCTGATTTTTTTTTTAAATTCTGTTCTTATGTTTAATTTCTTTTGTTTTGATGCATGAATCTTGATATCCAATGAGGAATCAGATGAAATCAACGTGTGGTTTAGATACGATATCCAAAACATGTGTGATTCTCAGCTAGGTTTTCATTGGGTATCAAAGCTCATTCACATGATGACTTTAGCCATTTTTATTGGCTATCAAACTTATAAATTATTAATGAGTTTGAGAATAGAGGATATTACACGGTGGCAAGAAGATATAAATTTTATGTGTGAGTGGAAAGAACAAGCGTAGCTCAAGGAAAACTGTGAGCTTCTCACAACAGATAATGCCCAAGGACAGATATCAAAGCATATTTTCTGCCAAATGGAGGCTATTGTGTTTATTATTCTTCTTTAGAACAGTGAGATAATATACACCACAAAAAATTACTTTGGATGATTTCTTCACTTGTCACAGATGCAAACCAGAACCCTTTTTTTTCCCAAGTTGCTCACAGGAAGAGCATTAGAATCTATTTTAGCTACAAAATATAGTGGACATGAATATTTGTCAATTGACAGAACCCAAAAGTCATTATTTCCTATACAGAACACGTTATTTGTTGTTCTGTCATGCAATCCTAACTGTAAATTGAAGGTGGCTAACGTTCAAATTCTGCCTTCTGGTCCAGAGTAATATGCATGGTAAGTTTACCCGAGGAAATCCTCAAGAATTTCAACACCAAATAAACTCCCAACTAAGACCGGGGGTCTTCGTTTTCGTACTGTGAAGACTGGGTCTTAGGTCTTCGTTTTCATAACACCCCCCTTATCCGCTTTCTTTATTTAGTACAACAATGTTCTTGTCACGCGATAGTTCGTTGAGAGCATTTCGCTCTTCCCTGTGACAGGTTGTCTTTCGGCCTGTTCAATTTGATATTAGCAAGCTCAAATTTGACGTCTTCTAGAAAGGGTTCTAGAGCAACCGAGGGCTGGGACTCGCGGGTGCGTGCGCGCAAAAACTCAAAATTCTTACTTACTGGGGAAGTGACAGGAAAAAAGGTAATGGGCACTGTAAAAGTTTACAAAAAAGATCAATAGCTTTAAAAAACTTGCTGCTACCCCGACATTTTATGTTACGAAATGGAAGTGGCAAGCCTATTCGACACATGATTAATTTCTGGTTGTGAGCAAAAGGTATTTAGACTGTATTTTACCCTAAACAGAGGAAGGCTGTCAGAGACGCTAAAAGTGCTTTTGCAACAATTTTGTAGTTAAAAAGGTACCAAAAATGGTTTTAATGTTACCATTTGTCAAGCAGTTTAAAGATCCTTTTAAATGTGTTTGCTTTTCTGTATGTAAAGGCAAATTCTAAGAAAATCTATGAGGTAATATCATTTCCCTCCTCTTTGTAACAAGTTGCCCTTCCATCTTAAAAAGTGGGGCAAGTTCACTGAAAACTAATGCAATTATAGTCATTATAATATTGTACTGCGCTTGTTGTTAAGATGTTAAAAATGAATGTGTGTAATATGTGTAAAGAGGTCCACCGTGTATGTGTGTTGTATGTACATGTATTTGTAAGTGTATTTAACTTTCTAAGATGGAAAAAATTAATAAAATACAAAAAGAAAATTTCCCTCTTTTATGAGAAAAATGCTGATATCAGCATTTTTGTTGAGATTCGAGGCTTATTATCTTGAAAAAATATGTGGCTACCCCCAATTTTTCTTTGTGGATTCCAATAGCCCTTACGAAGACCTATGTTTTTTGTGTGGTTCTAGCCTGGCGCAAAAACCTATATATTTAGTAGTTACTGTCCTTAAGGCACATTCTTCTGGCAAATTGACTAAAGTCATAGGGTAGCTGGTGCCTGATAGTGTTTTCTCTTGTCATGGAAGCAGGAATGAATTTCAAACCAGGCGATAGCAAGGAAATTTGCTCGTCTGTCAGTTGTGTATTTGACAGGTTTTTGATATGTTGCTTGCGTGACTCAATGCTGTTTTGTATTTAACTGGAGAGGGACGGGGAATTTCCTTGAATGACAATATTTTGAATGTCTGGGAACTTTGTTGTTGAATGAAATTATTTTTGGTTGAAGTTGAATAATTATTTTTGTTGAATGGAAATAATTTGGTTTGAAGTTGAACAAATATTATTGAATGAAATTATTTTTGGTTGAAGTTGAACAAATATTTTTGTTGAATGAAAATAATTTGGGTTGAAGTTGAAAGAAAATGCGTATTGTTGAATATAAATATAAAATGGTGAATATAAATATATCTTGTACAACATAAATATATAAGTTGTTGAATATGAATTTGCCAGTTGTTGAATTTTGCAAAATTTGGCTAACCATAATCAGTTGACGATCAGTCAAGGGTTGATTTAGACAAATTTAATATTTTCCCCGAGCCTTCCGCATTTATCTGACCAGTAGCAAATGTAAAAAACGCTTGAAACGCGCAGATTAAACCAGGGTACAATCCAGTGCAGTGTGGGAGTTTGCCAAAGCTTTACTGCTAGAGAAAATGTCTTGAGAAAGTCAGCGGAGGAGAGAGTTGCGACGTCAATTATGTTGACACTGGTTGTGTTGAAGAAAAGGTTTCCTGCTCCAGTGTGGTTACTGACTCGTCTGTTGTTTCAATCACAGCCCAGTTTGGAGTCAAAAGCTGGTTCGATGTTATTGGAACGCTCCTCATCCAAAGATTCATTTTCCAGAGCAGCTGTTTCAATGTCATGGGAAGGGTGACGGTTCTCGCTGCAGAATTCGTTTTGCTCAGCACCTGCAGTAGCTCCAGCACATGGCAGGCAATAACTTACGATTCTGTTTGCTTCCCACCCCAATGTGTCTTCCTTCTACTCAGCAATAGAAAATTTAACTCTGACACAACAGTTTTTCCACAAGTTATGCACGAATACTTTGTATTCCTTTTACAAATTGTGTAGGCGGAAGGCAATTGATTCCTCTATGAAAAAAAAACTTGAACTAAATGGACCACAGGCTTACCTCAGGCTCATTGTAGTAATGTATGCATTTAATTCAATGTGTCTGTTGCGCGATGTGTAAATTGAAGATGCGCTATCACAATTGTATCTGTCCTAGCAAGATGGATACAACTTCCTGGACGAATTTAATTCTTCTGATGAATGTAATTCAATTTATACATCACGTAATTGTTGAATTTAATTACTAGCATGTCCTGAAATTATAATTAACAACCATAACAACAATAACAATTAATTCATTTCAAGCTGACTTTTAGATTAAAAATTGTGTAGCCCCTAGTGATCAATGATAAAATCTTGATTCTTTAAACTTTAAATTCTTTACAATTAGCAGCTGTTTTAAAAATAGAAATGGTATCAAGTAATTAACTCTTGTACCAATAGCATCATTCACCTGAAAAAAAAAAACAGTTAAAACCCACTGCATATGCACTGTTCAAAATAATATCTAAAAATCTCATACAAGTTAGTGATAAAACAAGCATGCCATTAGCCACTGTAGTTTCTCAAGAAGTAATAAGTAACAAAACTCTACAACAACAAGAGGATATATTTCCATTGAGTTTGGGGCCTTAGGCTGCAAAGATCACAGAGCTGTTCGTCACAGCCGGTCATGCAATCACTTGTCTGTTTTACCAAAAATTGCAATTTTGAGCACTCTCTTATATTAATAGCACAATCTTATTTTCTCCCAAAAAAATTGCATCAACTAAGAGCTCATCTATTTTGAATATTATTATAAGAGATGTATTTTTATTTGATTTGTGAAAAAGGTAGTAGGGTAAATTATTTTTTGAAGTTCGCTAGGAATTTCCATGGAAAAGCAGAGGGCTTTCCTATAGATAGATTATATATTTTTAGAGCGCCATATCCTAAAAGCTCTATGGCGCTTTACAATTTTGAAAATAAATAATCAAACTAATCTATATAATTTAATGATATAATATAATAAAATAATAATAATAAAAAAGGAAAGTTACAAAAAACGATGAAAAGCTTGTCTAAAAAGAAGGGTCTTGAGGCTCCTTTTGAATGTGTCTAGTGCAGTCCCAGGCTGCCTCATCTGAATGGGCAGAGCATTCCACAGTCGCGGGGCAGCAACTGCGAAAGCTCTGTCGCCATAGGTCTTCTTTCCTGTAGGCATCACTCAATAAAAATTATCTTGTTATTCTTCAAATGCTATAGGAATTGTAAAATAAGACCTGCAAAAGTTGTAGAATAAGCTGACTGCAACTGGATGTCTTCTGGGGTTATAGTTAGGGCAAGCCATTAGCTTAAAAATGCCTATTTCTTGAGCCTAATTATTCAACATCTGGACCCGAAATTGAGAATCATCATTTTCTGCCGAAACAAAACACCATTTGACAAATGAGCCACATAGCGATAAGTAGTTCAGTATGGACCACTAATAGCCACAAGTTGAGTGATTTTAAAAGTTTGAACTTTGCCACTCAATTTTTTATTTTTCTGGACAGTCGCTCTTAAGGACGTTCACGTCCAAAAACTTCCCATGTACAGATTTTTTGAAAACTTTGACTGCAGGTGGAAAATGATAAAATTAGATTAAAAACGTAAAACAAAATGGGGGTCACCGAACTTGTTTTGATGATAAGGCGTAGCACAGACCATAGCATTTCTAGGATTTCCAATGGCTCGAGGCGATTCTGGCCGGATTCATTACTATCGGCATTATTTAAGTTGAAGAATCATATTTAATTTAAGTGTGTTTAACACAACATATATAGGCCTATTTGATAGATCTGTGCTACACATGTCATTAAATCAGCTAGAATTAGCCTTAACAAATACAACTTTTAAGTTACACACACCTGTATTCATGTACCAATTTGACCCTATTTGAATAGTATATGAGAAATAATTAAAACTTCTCACGTACAGATTTTTTTGTTTTTAAGTATAATGGAAAGACTCAGGAAAGGAAGTGATCTACCAATAAAAAAAGTGGGGGTCACCGAGCATCAAACAAAAATATTCGCACACAAAGTTAACGCAAAGGTCATCAGCTCTATATTTTGTTGAGTTTTCGACTTGATGCGCGTGCTTGAAAATGACGTGGCACGCGCGTGACCAATGAATTGTGTGCGCGCTAGAGATGTGCATAGCAATGGACGCGAATGTCTTTAAGTTGTTATTATAAACTTATTGCACCTGCCATGGATGGGGTGGGGAGGGTCTAGGGCTTAACTGCAAATTGGTGATGTCTGCTACCTGTAATGTAGATGGGTTAAGCAAGATTGGGTAAAGCTAAATTTCAACATTGTAAGAACTTTGCAATATCCTTGTATTGAATCTGTGTTTTTTTTTGTTATTGTTGACAGTTCATATTAACGCCAGGTCCAGCTGAAGAATTGCCAGTTAAGGTCCCACCACTTGTGGCAGCAATAAGGAGTAATCGATATGTACATGTCAAAGAGCTTTACATTTGGGACATACCAATGAACCATGAGGATATGGCCACACTGGTATGTAGTGTCTAAATATATTGTTCATGAATTGAATCAGGTTTTATACACCCTTTTAATAAGTCGCGGTGCCATTTTGAATATTAAATTTATGACGTCATTCGCGGAAAGTATCTGTCATCTTGAGCTGATTTTATTACGTTGATCACTGGTCATCGTCTAAAGAAGAGTACAAGAAAATAGGCAGTCAATGACTGCACGTGGCTACGGCTGGTATTATTTACATCACTGCAGTAAAACAAATCATATTTCAATAAAAGGGGTTATAAAACGAGCTACATGTAATACGAGAACGTTTTCGCGGAAAGTATCTGTCATCTTGCGCTGACTTCATTATGTTGATCGCTGGTCATGGTCTAATGAAGAGTACAAGAAAATATAGGCAGTCATTGACTCCACGTGGCTACTGCTGGTATTATTTAGATCACTGCAGTAAAACAAATCATATTGCAACAAAAGTGGTTATAAAACGAGCTAATACGAAAACGTTTTTGCACTCGTTATAACCTTATTAAAAACATGCCGACTTGTTTGAGTTTTTTCTTGCACTGCGCAAAATATGCCGATCTACAAATTTGTAAGATAAGACTCTCGGTAGTTTGAATTTAAATCTTACCTCTAAGTTAATCAGCTTTAGATAAAGGGTGCGGAAAAAAAAACACCGTGATTCTGAAGTAAAATTGAATGGGAAAATTAAAACTTCGATTGTGCAGGTAATTGTGTGAGATTATTGACGAGCCAATGTTCTCGCCAAGTTCTAAGCGGGAAATTCTGCATTGACAATAGTACTGCCAAATTTATTTCACTAGTAGTTCAAATATACTTAGCAGGCTTAGCAATCGCCAATTCTTTTGAAAAAAACTGCATCTGACTGCTAAAGAAAATCATGTTGCGTGAGACGAACTAGACAAGTGAAGCCAAAATAATAGCAAAACAGACTGCTGCATCTTCGTTTATAAATGAGCTTTTTTTTTTAGAATACTCCTGCCTTGATTCAATAAAAATATGTAGCCTGATTATTTCTTCGCAAACTGCGTTAGGAGTCCCAAATTCTTGGAAGTTATTTTCAAAAAACACAACTTGAAAGTTTATGCAAATTATGTGCAGTGTAATTTGACTTGTTATTAGACTGTTGTTTTTACGAGTGAGCTTAGTCCAGTTTATCATGATTCGTCTTGGAAAGAGATTATTCGCTCTTCAGAAGAGTTATAACTCTTGAAAAGGGTTCAAGATCGCAGCACGGCAGATATGGCTGCACAATTCACTTGGATCGCCACGACCATTAAAACGAACTCTGAACAATCCTGACAATTTCTGCTAGCATAGGCACAGCTGGAAAGTGTTTTTAAAATACTACATACATGCATACCCGGCAGTCTGAAGTTATTCTAGAATTTCCACGGAAAAACTCCTCCAGTCCTCCTAAAAACTGTAGATCTTTGTTTAGAAATGTCAAACGATTTCAATTTTAATTTTTGCTATGTCCAATTACCAGTCGAGCAAAACCGAGAGAACACCTACTTTATACATGTAAATTATAATAAAAAGTCAGTATCTTTCTTAGCACCTTATAAATATTACCCGAGATAAAACTGAGAAGACAACCTTTTCATTAGGCTCAAATGGTCGCAATTGTGCCGTTCCTTCGTGTAATTCGTATGGGGATTTATTCGACAACAGCTGCAAGAGGAATGTGACTTATCACAAGATACCAGTGCACCAGAACTGAAGACATGGATCCAACGTAATGAAATCAGCCCAAAATGACAGGTTACTTTCCGCGAATGACGTCATAAATTTAATATTCAAAATGGCGCCGCGACTTATTAAAAGGGTGTATAGTTTATTTGTTTTTCTTAGTTTATAAGAATGCATTTCTTGTATGCCCAGCTTATAAGACTTCTGTGGGCCAGCTTTTTGCTTTAACACTAGGAAAACAAATGCCATCAAGTTCTGAACACTTTTTAATTAATAATTTGTATCCACTTATAATGGAATTGTGAAAGCAAAATCAATGATTCGTGCGATATTGGTTTTCGCGTGCAATTTAAAAACTTTATTATAATTACATGTTTTTTAACCAGTAAATATAGAAACTGTAAAAAAGAGGGTGCCTCCTTTATTTTTAATGTAATCTACAATGCATTGATTGCGATATGCCACCAACTTCAGAAAGTAAAGAGTTAGACCCCCCAAGAGTAACATCCACCCACAGTCAATAGCATATTAAATTATTTATTTTTCCAATCAGTAGGGACTTCAGACATTTGTTTACAAACATTGTTTTTGTAATTTAAATGTTCATTGAATATTAAATGAAAGAATTCTCTGTTTCACCAACCAGTAGTTCTCTGGTTGGCATATTTATGACAAAAAGACTTAATAGCTTACAGTATAACATCATCGATGTGACTCTGAAGATGACTTCCGCTCAGGTTGTTCAAACGTCAGTCACCAACAACAGTCTTTTCAGAACTACCCTCACCCGGATGATCACACAATATGAATAGGTTACGTCACTGATATCTTTGCTATAGTCAGGTGAATCTTAGGTCCAGTGAGTTGATTTAAGGCAGTCTACAACAAAGGAGGGTATTATGTCAGGAAGTATTGTTTAATGTCAATTTGTGATTAGTCCATTCATGTGGCCCTGTGTTAAAATAAAAATCGTGGACTTTTCATTTAATGTACTAACAAGAACTTTTCTTTAAATTAAAATTGGCAACTCTGTGTCATTTTGCAACTGGAATGTATTAAAAGGAATGTTTCTTCAGAAAAATTTCAAAACTTGGCCAATGCACTGGATATTGTTACAGCAGACTATTATAGCAGTATGTCATG
Organism: Catalaphyllia jardinei; assembly: GCA_022496165.2. Lineage (NCBI taxonomy): Eukaryota > Metazoa > Cnidaria > Anthozoa > Scleractinia > Caryophylliidae > Catalaphyllia > Catalaphyllia jardinei. The sequence goes on from CM042755.1 coordinate 10,108,958, forward strand.
AAAAAGAAACAGTTTACCGTATCTGACTTGCTTTCCTGTCCACCACTGAAAACATGGTCTAGACATGACGAGCTCACCCATGTGGCATAAATTGATATGAAGAATTTAATGTGATGTTTTATGACCAGTTTTTCTGAATTTCTGTCTTTAATTTTGTAAAAGAGAGATCAGTTGTACCAACCACATTTATTTTTTTACTCCCCAAAAGTAACACCCCGCCCCGCGCCCCCCCCCCAAAAAAAAAATAACGAGCCCCAAAAGCTGCTAATTCCAAAAGTAACGAGGGTCATTACTTTTGGAAGTTTATGATAAATTATTATTATGATATTCTAAAGAAAGAAAGAGACTTAATTTTATGAGGGTGACATGTGACAGTAACTAACATTACTGATGAACTTGTGGCCCTCAAATCCCAGGATCAAATTGGAATTTGGAAATGTTGGTTTTTGAGGAGAGGGGAAAACTGGAGTACCTGGAGAAAAACCTCTTGGAGCAGAGTAGAGAATCAACAACAAACTCAATCCACATGTGACGCCGGGTCTGGGAATCGAACCCGGACCACAGTGGTGGGAGGCGAGCGCTCTCAGCACTGCGCCATCCCTGCTCCCCTAAATTTTAAATTTTTATTTTGCCAATTTAAGTCATCAGTGCCATCATTGAGAGCAAACCATAAACAGGCTATTACCTGAGTACTATTCAGTCTACTTAGCATGCAAATTTTCACTCTGATCAGCAGGGACTGACACTAACAGTAGACAACTAGCCACAGACGAGTAGAAATTTAGTTTTGGCTGGCTGGTTTTCCATTTTCACTAGTCTAACCACTCTGGCTAGAAAACAAACTGAAACTGGCCGAACTAGTTTCTGTCTTCCCCAGAGAAGACAAACATGAACACTGTTCATGGAAAAAAGGCCAGAACTTCATTATGGACAATGGGTAACTGAACATGTCGTTATATTGAAAGAAGTATTTTGCAACCCAAACAGTCTTTTCTGAAAGCATCAGTGTCCTTTCTTGCTATGAAATAAGTAGTACAAAACATGAGGTTCCTGATAAGATTATGCAGTTTGTAGTGTTGTTCAGGTAGTTGGTTTGCTTTGGAAACATTTCTACTGATAGTGCCTGTCTGTAAAGTCTCAACAGTTTTTACAATAATGTCTCTGGGTCTCAATATTTTTCCAGAGACATGGAAGTGTTTTTAGTGGAATTTTCTTTCTTTGTGATCTGAGAGATGAGGTGATGATACATTATACATTAAAGTGAGTCACTTACATTGTGCTTTCAGGTCTTGCTTTAGCCTAGTAATTCTATTGTTATGCGCTTAGCTAGTAACATCTACAGTGTAAGTTGTTACTAGCCACTATGTTAGTAAGTTGAAAAGTTAGTGTCAAGCCCTGGATCAGTCTAATAACATGATGATCATTGTTACGAGTTCAATGTTTGATAGTGGCAGGTAGTTCGCAGTCTAAACAGAACGGAGGGATGTCGGAACGCAACAAGGTTATTTATTCCAGATGAACGCAGTAATTCCACACAAGACTTCACAACAAGCACACACTAGGCTTGTCAGTTTAACTTTGACCTCGGTCGCTCTTGTATAAACACGGCCTCTTGCCAGATATCCACGTAACCTCTCTGTTACACTTCAACAAAACTTGACCTCTGTCGTCTCTTTACACATGACCTTCGTCACACTTCAGTAAACACTACTGACTCACGAGATAATTCTCTCTAAACACTCCCGGGAAAAAAACCACCTAAGAACTACACCAATTCACTTATATACTTTACAGCATAAGATTCTAGAACTTTCCAGCACTACTAAATAAAGTATCATTACAGTATTAAACTATTTACAGCAACATACATAAACAACTAAAAAGAATTGCTGAATCACGGTGATGAGATACTAGAAGATTCGAGACAAAATTAGCATATTCGCGAATCTTCCAAGTCACGCAATTATTTTTCGTAACAGTCATGATCCAAATTAACCTGCTAGTGCTCAATTAAATAGAAATAAAGGTGAAAGCCTCTGGTTAATTAGCCTGAATACCACTCAGGTTAGTAAGGTTGAATAATGATAACAGCAGATAGTTTCAAATAACGTAAATGGTAACATGATGTAAACTTTAAAAGGGTACAGTCTCTACGTTACCCTCGGTCTACATTTTATCCCCAGACTGCAGTTTTAATTATCCCCCACCAAAGAGCAAACTGCCCATCAGAAATGTGTGTTAGATGTCATTTTGCAAGTTATGCATCACAAGAGATCATCTAGTTTGACAGTTAATAAATTAAATGTGTCATCTGAATGCCAGGCATTGCTTTTGGAGCAGTCTATTTATCCCATTCAATACCTGGAACTGATGGAATGTAGTATTAACAGCTATGGAGTGGACAGGCTAGCAAGGTATTTGATTTTATTGGTCTCATACAGAACTAATGTACATTTATAATTCACTATAGGTAGTGCTCTATTTTGTTCTCGTAAACATGATACATGTTTTATCTTTAAGTTATTTGTTTTTGTCAAACACACTGTACCTCCTAGTCAATGGGTCTGGGCTATGTCATGAGTGGATGAGTGAGTGAGTGAGTGAGTGTGTAATAAATGCCACACCAATCACATAATTAGGAGCTACTAGATTTCAACCAATTCTAGAACAGCCGTCTTTGTTTTTCTACAGAAACAGATATTCTTGTATGCTTTGTTTACTATGGTTGAGTTAAGGACTTTGTGGATGGGTTTGAAAAGAGTTCACAATTTGATAATCAGCTGAAGAATCATAACATTATAAAATTAACACCATTGACTGATAAACACTACTCACTTGACTCTAAAGATAACTTTCGCTCAGGCTGTCGAAATGACAGTCACCAACAACAGTTGTTTTCAGAACTACCCTCACCCAGATGATCACACAATGCAAACTAAAGAATGTTTTGTAAGCTACATGACTGTACGGTGAAACAAATTTTTAATCCAAAACCATGCATTTTTTGTGCATATTTTGTAAAGAGGGGGGTGAATAGGGGTATATGTAAATCTGCCGATGCGCTAAAATTAATGGCTGAATCCGTCCGTCTATACGCTCAAAAAATCAACTAAATCCGAATTCACAGATCCCTTAAAATTTAGCTCTGAATCCAGAACCCGGCTAAAACATTTACCAAATCCGCCAATCCGTAGACCTTTTCACCCCCCTCTGTATACCATTTATTATCATGATCATAACAGAAAAATCTATTCAAATGAAAAAAAAGTCCTACAAACAAAAGGCAGATGTAAATTCCAATGTAGATGTTTCCCCAAAAACTGGCCTATAGGTCATGTAAATAATGTTTAATCCTGCTTTTCTATTATCATTTAAGGCTGTGCTCTAAGAAAAATTCTAGGTAGCCCTTCAGCACCCAACCTTGTGGGCTTGGGTGCCCAGAAGTCAAGCTTGGCCACCCAAATAAATCAAAGGGCTCTTATGAGCCAACTCATTTATGCTCTTAGCCATGAAATGACTAAGTGTTTATTGTGTATTATAGTGTTTAACAATGTTGGTGGTGCATCAATAAGCATCAAGCTTCTTCCTGACATGTATCTTAGCTATCAGCAGGCTTACAATTGATTGATTGGGTAAATGAATCATTTGTGTACAATAGATTAGGACAATATAGCATCATTCTGTATGTTTTGTTGTCAAGCATTTGAGTTCATTGTTTAGCAAATGTTGTGTCGTCTAAATGAAGTGAAAGCCTCACTCACTGTTTGCTTGTTACAGTTTATGTATGATATTTTATTCAAAGAAAAATTAATGTAAGAGATTAGTGCACCATTTATCAGTTAACCTTGAGAAAGCTTATGTAACTGTTTTAAGCATGTACCATGTTACAAAAAATACATGTCTGAATGAAACTAAAGGAGAATATTCTATATCACGTGCATCATATTAAGCCTATTTTGTTAGTTTGGTTGCTTGCACGGTGGGAAGGTTGAGTGGACGGAGAGAAGCATACATGTACATGTACACAGACGTAACTGATCATTTACTTTATACATGTATATTACTAGCTACAACATAGTCTCTTGGAGTTTTATTGGGGCTTGTGCCTCTTGAATTCCAATAAATACATATTATCATATTATGATATTCAAGACCAAAATGTCTTGTTCACAGCATTGTGCAAATTTGGGTTGTGTATCATTTACGCAGAAAAGTTTTCTTGTCAACGATTTGTGCAAATGGTTCGCAAAAATGCTTGATGGTAAGTTCTGTTCAGATTGGTCACATACCATTAACTCAAAAAACTCTTAATATTTAACACAAGTTTGACCTGATAATAATTCCAAAATGGTGGTGAAGAAGTTTCATAACAAAGATATTAGGTAGTCTGACAGTTCATTAACACTAAATAAATCACTTATTCAAGTGTCAGTCTTGATTTCTGGTGGTGGAAATTTCTCAAAACAGTATTTCAGTGTGTATTAGTCCAGGTTGTAGTGGTATTATATGTACCAATATATTTTATATTTCAAGGAATAAGAGACAGTCATAATGACTATGTCAATATCTAAGGTGAGTTGGTTGAAGCTATGATGGTGAACTACAAATAGTACATCAGCTATAGGCTGGCCAAATGAAGTTGAAAGTGTGCAAGCTTAGTTTTCCAAGGAAAGCGTTGAAGTCTGATGGAGTCAGTTTGCCGAGACAATCCACCCTGCACTCAAAGTATTTATCATTTAAAGTTCTTGAGTTATCATTGTCATTATTCATTTGACTAGTGTATCATTGTTTATAATAATTACTTCTTACTTTTTTATTATTATTAAATAAGGAATAATCCAGTAGATGTAACATTAACTGCTGCCCCTGAAATTAAATAGATAAAAAAAGATGAAGATCTAAATAAAAATAATTTGGAAGATACCAGAAATAGGGCACATCCCTTTTTAGTTGACACTGCAGATAACTCTGATCAACTCTGTTTCCAGCAATCTAAGATACAGAATTGATTATTTACCTGCATTTCGACCCCATTTGGCTGATTACAATGGTCACCAAATGTTGCATAGCTTTTGAAATTGTCAGTTTTGATATCATGTTAGATTCATTAAACCTGATGTCTTGTTTTGCCTGATCGTCTACGCGTGTAACACACGAGCAACGATAATCAGAAACGAAGTACAGATACCAAAACACTTTATGCATTTCAGGATATCATCTGTTACTGATAGATTCGACTTAGGGCCATTGTTATAACGCAAAAGTAGTCATTTGGCGTTTCAATGGAACTAGCAGTTTCATAACGTTGTAAATATTACTGAATGGAGCTTTATAGCAATTGTCATGCAGGGATCGTAAACCTGGCGCTTATTTCTGGACTTCTAGTCTGAAACAGACTTTAGTTTAGTTCTGGGTCGTTTCGATTTAACGTGTGGGCTGTATGTTTTGCTCAAAGCAAATTCAAACATTTAGAGAAAGCAATATTTACTCACCAGAAATCGCAAAAGCTGGAAATCAAAATTCACAATGGCTGGCTTGAGCTGAGGAGTTTGCACTCCTTGAGCCCGTGACGGAGGCCGACGAATCCGACGAACATCTCGAAACAGTTTGGGCTCCACAAATTCTAGAATTTTTCAACATTTCCAACCAAATTCACTACATGTATCAACTAAGTATACATCCCATCTCGCGGTGTCGGTGTGGACAACATTCGTTAAAATATGGCTGCCTTCTTGGGCATGTAACACGAGATGGAAGGAAGGGTAGGTACGCGGGCTCATTTTCGGAGAAAAAAGAAATATTTTAAAAAAATATATAGATATGTTTTGGACTAATTTTATTTACTGAATGCCTACATTTAGGAATAAAAATTCTCTTGCAGTGTTTTGCAATCATCCAGAAGGTGATGTTTGCTATTCGTGGCAAGTTAGCTACTTGGTCAGCGGCTGCTCAAATCTAACCAATTTGTCACGTCACTTCCGTGACGCCGTTTTGCCCCTCTACCCAAAAACTCATCCATTGCTTCGCAATAAATGAGTTAAAAACTAATCAAAAATTGATTAATTGATTGATTAATTAATCAATAAATTAATTATAATTACCTAATAACATTATTAATTGATATTTGATAACCAATTGACACATAAAATTATAACACAACTGAAGCAAAGCACGTGCTCTGATTGGTTAATTCAGCATCTACTATTTGCCCAAGGGTGTATGTTGCTGATGCACTCAATAACTAAATCACAACGTACGCTTTGTGTTGTAGCTCAATAAAAAGACTTCTGTTGTTCCAATGTCTCAATGTATCGTGTGACTCTTACACTTCTTTCGTGCTTAGCAACCTTCCGCATGCATCCATAACTCAATAGTGCATGCTATGGCATTTACCATTTGTTAAATGTCTTGCATTGTTTCTAGGGCATTTATCCTATTTACAGATGCCACAGCTAAAATATTCACTTGTAATTTTTGTAATATTGTTGTCTAAAGTCAACAAAAAAGACAAAATTTACACATTTTTTGAGTTAAAAGGGTTGATATATGTAGTAAAATTAAGTTCTTTTTCCCTCTTTGCCCTCTTTGCTTCTGATAATTTAGTTCACTTGGACGTTCTCCTTCAATTAGGGACTTTTCATGTACATGATACGAACCACAAGCGGCCCCATGCCCCACCGGGGGGAATAAGGACTAAAGAAGAATACAAACCACAAGAACTAGGGAGACCTTTTGTTGATGCTATGTGAAGTACACAAGTAAACTGCTGTACATATCACCTCAAGCCAGTATTAAACGTTTGCATCGAGCCGAGCCATTAAAAGACCAATGTTTTGACTTCAGAGATTCTGAATTGAGCCATTTTGCCTAATGTAAACTTGCAACACAAGAAATCAAAAATGGGAAGACAAATTTTTGTCAGACTGTTTTCATCTCTAAGTTAAATCTCAAAAAGGAGGTTGCCCTGCTGGGTGACTAGGTATGTTTTTCTTGTTGCCCGAAGATGGGAGCTGGTTGCCTAACGTTTTACTAACATTTTTACATAATTTAACGAGGGTCCCCTATACTTTTTTCGTGACGCATGAATGAGCATTTTCGCTTTGTGTGAAACGTGAATGAGGATTCATGAATTTATATATTTCTGTCCTCGGGAAACTGGTTTTCGATTTTTTTTTGTGATCCGTGAAATATGCATTTACTTTCTCGTGATTTTTGAACCAACAACTTTATCAGGAATAATTTTCACTTTTTTGAAGATTTTAGGGTCCTTGAAGCTTGTAATTTACACCAAACTAGATGTAAAACCTGCCCATTCGATGGGCTTGCAGATGGAGGACTGAGAACTAACCACAGTGACAGCAACTTGGAGGGCCTACAATCTGCAATCATGGACAAAAGTCTATGGACAAATTTGCACTTTGGCATTTTTGCGCACACGTCAGATGCGAATACAACCTCTCCTACCTAACCTCGCCCCCACTTTAATTATTATAGTAGAAGGCCTCCGTCAGTCGGTGTCGAGTATGGATATTGCGCCAGCCTAAAGAAGGTCTCTGTGCCTCAGCGACAGCGGCGGCTGTGGCTGATAAGCCCAATGTGAGCGTGATAATCTCTGCCGCATTGGTTGCAGGTGTGGCAGGTTAGAATGACTCCAGGAATGCGCGTCTTCCACCTGGCTCTCTTTTAATTGGCTGTGGTCAAGATCTTTTCTTTTCCACACTTCAGCTGCTTGCAGAGGACACTCCGCTATCTACTGCAGTCAGCTGCTGTATCTTCCCAGCTCTCACTATACACAATTTTGAAAACCACTACCTGCAATTTCTTTGGATTTTCAACATTGCATTGCAGGGGAGGGGAAATAAGTAGGCAAAATTTAAGGTTTTAAAGGTACTGTTAAAAAGTGACCAACTCATTGTGTATTACAGTTAAAAATGTAGTTAAATATTATTTCGTAGCCAAACAAAGAAAAATGACTTCCGATGGCTGGAAACAACTGTCTAAAATCTCGTTCAGTACGCTTTGGACAAAATTATAGTTTCCAATGTCTTCTCATGCCACTGTGTGTATCATCTATTCATGCTACAGATGGCCTCGACATTTGAAATTTCTGCACGTTTTCCCGGGGTGAAAACTTTCTGTTTTTCTTAAAAGACATGTTTCTTTTTGTCGTATAAACCATAAGGCTCATCCTCTGTGTAAAAACCTGTGACACTCACCAGTGACGTACAGTGTAAAACAAAGAATACAAAAGAAGTCAGCATAATAGGCCCTAATCCTAACAATAGCTACTAACAAAAGAAAAACTTCACAGGTTTTTTACACTGAGGTACACTCCGCCATAATGTACAGTGTCCGTTGTTGCATTCACAATTCAAATACTGCATGCGTGAGTCTGAGATAGAACATGTTCGGATTTACACTTCGCGTAGGGAAAAATTGAACAGGAAAATAATAGTTAATAAACCACAAAATAGCTAAAACATGGTCATCATATTACGATCTATTCACAGAGTCGAGAAAAAAAACACATTTAGAACAATATAGCCACTGAAATGCTTAAATACATTAATTTTTTGTAATATGCCTGTCATGGTATTTGCAGATTTTTTTGGGCAACATGAATATGATTTGTAATTTTAAGTGAAACATGATTTAGCCTTTGCATTTTTATGTGAAACGAGATTGCTTGCTTTTTTCTGTGAACGTGAAGCTGTTTTTCAAATTTTACGTGATGCGTGAAAAGGCCAATTACTTTTACATGAAGTTGTTTTGAGAAGAGGTATAGGGGACCCTCTTTAACCCTTCAAGAGGCATTTGAAACCACCGCACAGATGCACAAAGAGCTAATAAGAACGGAATTCAATGGTGCATTTTGCCAAAAGTTGAACTTCTAGTCGATAGATTTTCTTCATTTTTTCCCTAAACGTAGAAAATCAGTAGAGAAAATGGTCCATCAAAAGAAAAATAGGTCACCGAATGTCCAAGATCCTTAAATCCAGGCAAAGCTCTAGCAATGGCCATCTGCCCTATCATTTGTTTATTTTATGACTTTAAGTGCGCGCACTCATGCATGACATGGCATGTGAATTTGCGTGCGCAGTAAGGATGTGCAGAAACAATTAGCCCGTAATACCAGTGTCAAAAAATGTTTAAGGAGGGAGTGTGTGTTTAGTTCTTTTCAATTAGTTTTCTTCTCAATATTAAATAACTTACATGTAAATAACTGATGAATTCAGTTTCTGCAGAATAACTCTACAAAGCTGAATGGTATAACCTTAACCTTACGAAAGGGTACATGTATTTCTCAGTTTAGTAATAGTAACGTCACGGTTACGTGTTAATGTCTGTTGTTTTTAGGTCAATGTGTATGAGCAATCTGACAGCACTTTTGCTGGATTATAACAAGTAAGAACCATGTCTTTTATTTAGTACTCAGTTAAGAAGTGAAAGAATGTTTTTCATATTTGGATATACCGACTTAAGTGGAAATGGAAGAAGAATGCGAGTCACTGCTCTGGAAACACATCACTTAGTGTTTCTAATTCCCCCAAACTTTCACTAGTGATCATCACACTGACTGATTTGAATCCAGTTCATACAAATACAATATAATTTTTTCAAAAACTGCAGAAACTACGCATTTTCAAATAGTCAATAATAATCAAAATAAAGCAGTCAGAGACACGAATTTATAATAGTAATTATTTATACCTTTATACCTTCTTGTGTCTGTCCTGTTATTGACAATGATTTTCATCACAACATCAAATTTGTGTGCAGATGCACTTTGCCATTGCCTAAAGGAGCCACAGCTACTTTGACAAAGTTGTTACAAAATTCATAATCAACAAGACAGATGCACAAAAAACTAATGTCACTTTGTTGCACCCACTATCAGAATCATGTGCATTAGCAACATCTTTCAATCATCTTTCGACATGCTATGTAGATGGCTGAAAGACCAGTTAAAGGTATTCCTGGAGGCTAATTTGAGCATTTTCACATTTATAACATAAATCTGTGTGTAGATTTGCTCTAACATATTTTCAGACTGAAGGATTGAAATGAATTTTCGAAATATGATACTTAAATAGGTATTTTGAAAAGCTTAGCATTTTGCCTTTTGCCTTTTGCCATATATCTAAAAAAGAAATACTTCCACATGAAAGAACTTTGACAGGTGAATACAATATAAGATTGGAACCTATTATGTTTTGTG
>CM042755.1:10119576-10139069 GCA_022496165.2 Catalaphyllia jardinei
AATAATTCATATTTGAACTGCGGTTGTAGATGCAAGTGAAGTATGGTATGATATGAACTCAATAAATTGACCTTGCACCCAACGTGTGGCTTCATAGCTCAGTTGGTAGAGCATCGCACCGGTATCGCGGAGGTCATGGGTTTAAATCCCATTGAAGCCCTGATTTTTTTCTGGCTTCTTCTTTCCAGTTACTTAAATTTGAAAATTTACTGCGAGGATCATACTTCACTTGCATCTACAACCGCAGTTCAAATATGAATTATTTCATATACACTTTACATCATTTCACTCCTTACGGGAGATATGAACTCAATAAATTGACCTTGCTCCCAATGTGTGGCTTCATAGCTCAGTTGGTAGAGCATCGCACCGGTATCGCGGAGGTCATGGGTTCGAATCCCGTTGAAGCCCTGATTTTTTTCAGGCTTCTTCTTTCCAGTTGCTTAAATTGGAAAATTTACTGCGAGGATCATACTTCACTTGTAATTGGCTTATCAGGGGCAACAAGCTTGCAACAGCTCCTCCCTCTAGAAATGGGCTTGAAAATAAGATCTTTGGAATCTGGGGGTATCTTAAACGTAGCTACGTCCATATTTGTTTGACAGTTAGCACATATAAAATGTGCGGTATGGGAACGTTATGACCAGCATTCCATAACCTAAGTGCAAAAGACTTAGAGCAATTACGCTGAATATGAGTCAAGTACAGCGGTCACTGTTCTTATTGCACAACGTGCAAAAGCCTAAATACAAAGAGGGAGATCTGGGACAACGAAAGTCAATTCGAAGGGCTACAACATCAAAGTCTAAGGGTCTGGACCCAAAAAGCATGTTCCGCCCTGTTGCTCTAATAAAGAGGCCTGGAAACTTGGGTAAAAATACCCAATCAACTACGAAACCATTCCAGTGTACACGGTCACTACAAGACAGAGTACAAAAACAAGAGGACTTCCACAAGGGAAGGATAATCGTGTCTCTCGCTTTACACAATTCCATGTGTTTCAAAACTCTAATTAACAGACACACTTGAGGACCAATCCAATTATTCTTGTGCCCCCAGTCTTGGGAAAATGCATCTACTGCTTCACAACCATTCTGAAAAAATCTCGTGTTAAACCTAGATACTTTAGCATTATAGGAACAAGCAAATCTGTCAACAGTATGTGACCCCCAAAAGCAGTCAATTCTTTGAAAAATTGCATCATTAATGGAATAATCATCATGATCAATTAATTTGCTTATAGCATCAGCCCTAGCATTAAGATCCCTGGGGATCCACTTAACCTCCAATAAGATGTGGAACTTAAGACAGATCTGGAAAACTAGGAGGGCTAATATTATTGGTGCAAATCAGCTTTCCTACTACCGTTAAGAATTATAGACTTGACGTTTTGGTTATTGGTGTACCAGATAACCTTGACACTGGAAAAGTGATTCGCAAAAGCCTCCACTGCGAGAAAAACGGCTCTGAGCTCTCTCCATGTGGAACTTGGCCACTCTCTTCAGGAGACCAGTTCTGATGAAACACTAAATTTGAGTTCTACAAGCTGAATTGGAAGCATCTGAGTATGTGACCTTGACCGGGAGGGAGTGAGGCGACCAATAGACCTTTCCATTTAGGGGGACCATGTTGTTCTTCCAGAAAATGATTTCTGAAAGAGAGTCATCTGAAAGAAAAGCTTCGTTATCCCAGGAGTGTGCCGAGTTCACAACCGAAAAAAGAAGTCTAGTCATATACGGACAACAGGACCCACGTAGCTAGAGAGAGAATTGATTTGATCCGTTACGCTGGCAATGTTTCTCACATGGACTTTGCGGGTAGGTGGACAAGACAACAGATCAACAAGGCCAGGGTTTAACTTTTGGATGCGTTCGTCAGTTGCTTTAATAGTCCCATCAATCGTGTTAAGAATTACGCCCAACCAGGTGATAATTTGAATAGGCTCCCCTAGGAAGTTTTCCTCATTAGGCACAAATCCAGACTTGAGCAAATCTGAATGGACCACTAAACTGTTAACTTTAGCAGACAAAATCCGTTCCCCCTCCTAGACCGTCATCAAGAAAGATTGCTATAGGAATGCCCTGGCTCCTCCACGATTTCTGTAATGGCTTTAAAATCTTAGTGAAAATATACGGAGCGAAAGAGAGCCCAAAAGGGAGCACACAGAATTTGAAATATCTGTTAACACCCATGCCAAAATGCCAAGAAAATGCAAGAATTTTTCTGTGGTCCGGAAAAATTTCAACATGGTGGTAACCAGACTTAAGATCAAATTTGAACAAGTAATAATATTACAACTAAATAACCGTGTGGCAATGCTCAGGTCTTCGCATTTAAACTTCTGCTTATAAATAAACTGGTTGACATGTTGAAGATCCAAAATGAGCCGTTGCTTTCCCAACTGCAGGTCGAGACTGAATGCGGGTTCATGATATTAGGCTTACAAGCAAGTTCTTCAATTAAGTCCAAGCAAAGTAAATCGTTGACAGCTTGAGAAACGAAGTCACTGTTCTCATGTGCAGAAGTGTTGTTTCTCTTGGCAAAAGGTGTTGGGAGTTGAAAAAAAGGAATTTTATGACCCTGCATAATAACATTCAAAATGAACTGGGAAACTTCCAAAGTACGCCAAAAATGGACAAACTTTCTAAGTCTACCGTGCACAGATGAATAAGTCAAATCAACTGCAAGTGGGCCTGAATCTTTAATGGCATCGAGAATAAGACAATCAGCACAAGTGGCAGAACTAGGATCTAAATCAAGAACACCATCTGCTTCTGATTGCAAGGGCAAACTGCTAACTTTAATATCAACAGAGGAAAAAACTACACCTGAGTTGTCGGGGTCCTCTAGTCACTTAGGTGTAGTGTTCTGCTGGGCCATTGTAGGACAAGTTGCACGCCAGTGGCCAGATTTACTGCACACAAAACATGTCCCTGACTTAGGACGAGACTCAGGAACGAGGGACGGTATAGGCCGCGCTTGGCTTGGCGGAGTGGATTCTGCTGACGCACGAGATTTCTTCTTCTTCTGTAATGTGTTAACAGAAGTATGAGTGCGTGATTCGGCCTTGAATATACCCTTCTCGTCATCCAAGTCATCAGCTAACCTGTGCCTTTTGTATTTGTTGACCGTAGCCCATCTGTAATCGGACTTTCTGTCTCAGAAATTAATTTCTCACCTTCCTCTAAATTGTTCTTGACCTTCTCTAGCTGGGATTGCTCGGCAGCGGATTTGGCACTATCAAGGGTCTCGCCACATGCTATACCCCCTCTCATATACCACTGCGTCATTACCCATGATGCTCGGGCCTAACGCCCAGGCCTTGTCGTATCACATGCCAACAAAATATTTATTTCTACCTAATTCGCAGACTCAATCATTAGAAATACCATAAGTTTTAACAGGACAGACACATGAAAAGCTGACGTCAATTTGCTATTTAGTTAGGTTAAGTCTGCATACGAGCCAAGTGGCCCATGAGGCTGGAGCTTATCCCGGTTTCCTCAGCACGAAGTGACTAGGAGTGTTTCTAGTCCCCCCTGGATGGGATGCTAGTCCATTGCAGGGTTACCCCAGCATTAAATTCGCCGGTACCCACTTATATACCTGGGTGGAGAGAGACAATGTGAAAGTGTTTTGCCCAAGAACACATCACAATGTTCCTGGCCAGGGCTCGAACCCGGACCATTCAATACGGAGACGAGCGCACCAACAAATTGTCAAATTGCCTGTTCTCGCTTGTCACGTCTACATTGCATAAATTATAAATTTATGTGTCGTCTGCTTATTGACAATGAAAATTTGCCAATGAGCATGCGAGAATTTCTGCAGTTATTGTATAAAGTTACCTCCAGCAGAATCGGGTCGACTTACCACTTTAAATATTCACAAGGTGAAACATTCAAAAAAGATTTTTTAATTCTCTTGGAGTAATTTCTTGATACTCCTAACCTTTTGGGGTCAAATAAATCCATCTTTCATCACTAAAATTTTAGTTTGACTGTAAAGAAGTCTGTTGTGCTTCCACATAGCATTTTGAAAGCTGAAAGTGAACAGTGATCATCAGAGTAAATTTGCCAATTTAAGCAATTGGAAAGAAGCCTGAAAAAAAATCAGGGCTTCAACAGGATTCGAACCCATGACCTATGCGATGCATCGCACTGGTATTCGTGTAGGTCATGGGTTCGAATCCCGTTGAAGCCCTGATTTTTTTTCAGGCTTCTTCTTTCCAATTGCTTAAATTGGAAAATTTACTGCGATGATCATACTTCACTTGCATCTATAACCGCAGTTCAAATATGAATTATTTCATAATTATATACTTCACATTTTGAAAGCTGTTGCCTATGCACATAACACCGAAAACAAGTGTAAATAGAGCATAACTGAGTGTACTGAATGAGTTTGAATTCTATTGTTGTTATCATTTTGGTACATTTTCCTGTCCTGTAGGTTTGGTGACACCGGTTGCAGTGGTCTTTGTAGAGGCCTTTATGGTAATAGAACTCTGTTACGTCTCAGTCTTTGTTATTGTGATCTTGGCCCTCACAGTGGAGAAATCCTTGGAAAAACTGTTTCAAACACGGCCCTAAGGTAAATTGTAGTCTAGTTACCTTCAACTGCAGCTTCTTGTAGAAAGTCCCCCCTGAAGACTGAGAATATGGCTCAACCCATTTGTTGGCTCACATAATACCATTTTGGTGACCAAAACATCTCCTGCAGTCTACCAAAATTGACAGAGTTGAGCAACCCAAAAACACTTCTCTTATCTAATCAACACATTTGTCATAGACATTTTGTTATTAGGTAATTCATAAGGAGCCATTTATGCAAACTCTACTTTAGTGGATAGATTTCTGCTACTATTTGAGAGTAAAGTGTACCACGTAGAGTGTATTTTGCCCTCTGGCATAGTTGTCAAAGTGATAAATAAGAGAATGTTGACAATTATTTCAGTCAAAAACTGATCAACATGTTGGTTGTTCTCCACTTTAACCAGGAAAATTTGGAAGAGTTGGAATAGGCCCTTTGCAGCTAGGGTCATGTGACCAAAATTTTCCTAAAAATATTACATATTGTGGGCTATAGCTTAAAGAATGCCAGAAATGGAAAGAGCATATCAAAAATACCAAAATGGCCAAGTTTGAGGTCCCTAGTATTAAAGAGTAAATTAATACATTAGTTTGAATTTCTGGAAAATTTAGAGTATGTTTATGGAAAATGATGCTGGAGAGCAAGGCCTTGCTCTCCAGCAACCTTTTCCATACAAGTCTTCTTAGCTTTTTTAAAATTCAAATCATTATAGAATCTCATTCTTTAATGCCAGGGGTTTAAAACTTGGCCATTTTGATGTTTTCGCCTATTTCCGGTATTCTTATAGTTGCAGCCCATAATTTTTATGAAACGTAGGTCAGGTGATGGCTTAGCTGCAAAGAGCCTATTGGACCAGGATGTAGTTGTGCTTGGCTCTGATTAACCGAGCAGGAGGTCTGTATGGGAGAATCTTGACCGAGGTCGTAAGTACAGAACGAATGCAGTGAGGTCTGTACACATGACCGAGGTCAAGATTCTCCCATACAGACCGACTTATCTCAGTTAATAAGATGTTTATTATATGGCAAAAAGAAGAACAGTTTAACTCATTTAATGTAACTGGCTTGTACTGACTTACATTTTGCTTTTGAATTCTTCCAAAGTTTGCTTTTCCTCTTTACTTTTTTTTCTCATCAGCTTTTTGGCACTTACAGAAATAAAAATTGTTAGATGAAAACAGTCAATGATTTTGCATTTTAGTTTGCAACTTTTTCACTTTAAAACATTACTGGTCTAGATGTCAGTCTAGATGGGAAAAGCTAGACCACGGTCAACCAATCAAATTCGTGAATTCGGTAGTTCCCAGTCCTTGTGAAACAGAGCCATAAATTAATACCTGTTATTATATTGTGAGCAACACTTTCCAAATAACTTGTGAACTCTAACGCTATCCAGATTAAGATTATTGGTTTTGAAAGTTAGCAAAATTGATGAATGATTGTGGACACATTGTCCAACTTCTATTCAGAGGCCCTTTGTTAAGCAGTCACCCTCTATTAAGGGGTCACCATTCAAATTCCTGAATACGCAACTTTTTAGTAAGAAGTGCATTCCAAACAAGTGATCAACCCAGAACTTTTAAATGCAAATGTGCATGATGGAAAACATGTCCTTTCATTTGCAACGCTGAGAAAACATCGGGACTCGAGGGATCCATCAAGATCACTGATCATCTCACCTGTACCTCAGCCAATGTCATCTACAAAAAGTTATGCATTGGCGAAACAGGGAGATGACTAGGCAACCTCTCCCTACATCCAGGAAGCTCAGAAAGCCACAAAGCTCTAGAACAAAATTATTTTTCAAATCGACACTCTTAGTCTGCACGGTATGAACGAATGCTTTCATTCAACTACCGGTAATTTATTCTGTTGTTTTTCACCGTGACAGGCACCAACCACTAGTGCAGCTCCATCTCTCTGTATATAAACCACACACAACCCGTGATTGGCTCTGACGAAGGGCTAAGGTTTGAAACGTTAGCTTTCAAATCTCTTTGCAGTGGCCAATTCAGATTATCTACCTAGTTGATAAAACCAAAGTATCTAATTTTATTGTAATTCACCTCTGTTAAATGGTCACCTTGTTTCATTGGGTGGTCAACTGGAGCACAGTCAGTGCAAAGTCAGTGACTGCAATCCCCCCACAGATGACCATGACTGATTTTTTTAGTTCATATTAGAGGAGATGCAATTACCTGCTTTAAGGCAAAGGCGCTCGATGCTTGCCTTATGAACAACATAAATGAAAAACTGTTGACTATTGTGTGGTGGTCTTAGATATACTTCGCATTTTCAGTTGTCACGAACAATAAAAATGTAGATTGTGCGCTTACTTTTATTATCATGCTCATTTTTTTGCCCCATAATACACTAAATTTTGATCACTTCTTTTAAGCAGTCAACCTGTATTAAGTGGTCACCGGGGTATTTCCGGAGAGTGACCATTTGACTGTATTGTTAAGATGGTCTTTATGTTTTAAAAAAGAAATTAAAGTATCGGGCAGTAATTATGATCAGTAAAGGTAAAGTGAGAAATGTTTGTCTATTTCAGAGACATTTATCTTGATGGCAACTTCTTGGAGTGTGAAGGAGTGATTGAACTCATCAAACTCTTTGCTGACTCAGCGGAAATGGAAGCTATTGAACGTGCTGAAAGAAAGGAGGCAGAGAACATTGAAAAAAACACATTAGCGGTACCAGGTGTACCATCTGCTATGTCATCAGTATCGAGGCCAACATCTTCTGTTTCCATTAAAAGTAAACCTGGAAGGTGGGTTTAAAATAATAACCATTCTGAAAACATCTTGCAAACTTTCATTTGAAACAAATACATGTAAGTTGCTCCGGCGTTCTGTTCTCTGGCTTGTTTTGATGATTTCAGTAAGGAATTTGAAAGATGATGATCAGGAAGACCTTTTAGAAATTCTCCATCACCTCGACCTGTTGCTGATCCATAAACGTCTTATTTTTCCTCTTAATTTTCCTGTGTGCATGGTTTAAAGAACGTTAGTTAGTGTGATCCCGTTATCCCTGTGCTTACCATTCATGTGTCTGTTTGGTTATTCCCTTGTAATCTATCCAGCCTAGGGATCATACTCCTCAGTAGGGTAAGCTCATGATATGTGCATTAAGTCCAGTATCGTCACTTTGATTAGTTTGATTGACATGCATTTTACACACAATAGTGCAAGGTCTCGTATATCTTCCACTGGTAAAAAAGGAAAGAAAGGAAAAAAGAAGAGAAGTGCAAAGAGAAAAAAGGAGCCGCCTCCGCCACCAGCAGTTGGTCCATGGATTCAGAAACTCCACTTGTTAAACAATGGCATTGATGCACATGGACCAGGCTCGACTCTTGGACCTGTTATGTGTATGAAAATGTTAAGAAAGTAAGTAATAGGTGTTTATGATCGTAACTGGTGCATTGTATCTCATTCAGGTATTGAAAATATGGTAATCTTTTTCTGTATGTTCTTAAGATATATAAGTGAGGAGTAAATAGTTTGGCTGTTCAGTCGACTAAAGATGCTTTAGAAACGAATTTGGAGGGTTGCGTTCAAAGGAGAAGATTCTACTGATGCATGAAACATCTTGTTGTGCTCTTATAGGTTTACTAATTAGATTCCAATTACAGTTTTTATAGTACCTAAACGTTCAAGGAAATTCATTCTTAGGTTGACTTGCTCTGCGATCAAAAGCTGTGTTCATCTCATAAGGACCTCATGCCATGTTTGATAGTGGAGTTTGGGAGAGAAACTCGTGTATTGAGGGAGCTGAAGTGAAAAATTGATGGTAAAACTGCTAGAGTAGTTTCTAAGGAGCTCTTGGAGAATGGGAAGTAGCCTGGGGCTCTGTGGCTAGGAACGGCAAAGCTACGGCCTGGCGACTTATTTAGAACCCAGTGTGTCTCGTGTGCGGTAATTTTTTTTTCTGTGGATCCACTCGACTATTGCCTCGTGGATCCACTGCCACTTTGACAATGTTATGACGAAATGTATGATTAACAACAGGACAGACGGATGAAAAACTGACGTCAATTTGTTAAATAAACATACTATATAACTTGAACTTAAACAACTGTTAATTTCATAGATTAAGTAATACTACCGATTTCATGTAAACATCATAAACTTGAAGCGGCTGGAAATCAGCCATACACCAATCACCTTATTTTATTAATGCATGAATTGTTCTTTCCACTAGTGGCATCTTAAGACTGTTAAGGAACACTTAAGTTTGATTATCTCGATCTGGCCCTGGATGTGACTCGTGTAGAAATTAGGCAATTACTTGAGCGTTCCTACAAGCAAATTTCAAATTTCAATTATCACTTCACAGGGTAAACAATACTTTTATAAGTTATGTAACAGAGAATTAACTCTGAAGTGTAAATTTTAGTGCTAATTTAACCCATGAATAACCCACTGGGCGTTAGGCCTAGTAAAGGGAATCAGGGAACCACACGAGGTAAAGAAAAAATCCCACCGAGGTCAAAAGATTTTTTCTTTACCTCGTATCACATAAAGGTTTGGGCACAAAACCAGAAATTATATTGTTTCACTCCCACACGCATTACCTTGTTTAATATATCGAAATTGGTTTATTTTACATTTATAAGGCAAACCATCCCCACAACAGGACTTCGATAATGCACCATATAAATCAGTCTTTGATGACACGTGGTAAAAACTGTGCAATCCACATATAGGAATGTTTATCACTTTCT
The DNA here is from genome assembly GCA_022496165.2 of Catalaphyllia jardinei. Classification (NCBI taxonomy): domain Eukaryota; kingdom Metazoa; phylum Cnidaria; class Anthozoa; order Scleractinia; family Caryophylliidae; genus Catalaphyllia; species Catalaphyllia jardinei. The sequence goes on from CM042755.1 coordinate 10,128,895, forward strand.
CGATTCGTAAAGAAAGTTTGGCTATCACTTATAGAAGGTCCTTTTTAACTACCAAATGGTCATGAGTTTGTTACTAAGGAAGGTTTCTTACCGTCATATGTTGAAAACCAGACCAGGATAAGCTTTTTGTGCTGGTTTGTTTCATTGAAGAGTCCTGCAAAAGTTTCAAATCGTGGCCTTATTTGACTAGTCAATTGACCAGGATAGAAAAACCTTAAACTGGCATTATCGTAAAAGTTATGAGGTATTAACAGACTTTCTACAGTAGCTTTCCTCTTACGGGTAAACAGTAATCCCGTATACACGATTATAATAACGGCTACGTTATTTCTGTTTCAAAAGAAAAATCGGAACTCCTCTTTTCTCCTGTGTTTTTAGGGATTTAAAAACGCGTGGTTTGGGACTGGCACTAGTCAAAGCAACGTTCAAAGTAACGTTCTCGCGTAGAATTTCCTCTAGATGTCGACATCAGCAATCCCTTAGCAACTGTTCTAAATCCGTAGTTAAGAAGATTAAGCCTTCATGGGTTTTAAGTTATAGCCATATGCTTTAATCTCACTATTTTTATTTATTGTTCTCGACTGTCGCTCATGTTTGGTTTATTCTTGGTTTTAATGACAAGGAGAAAGCTTCCTCTAGAATCACTGAATTTAGATCCTTTAACCGGTACTACAAAGGATCTTTTGTTTAAGAACTTAGCGCGATTGATTGGCATTTAATTGATGAAATTCCAGATATTGACTCTGCTGTTCTGCTTTGTTCACTTTGTTTATCGATGTCGTTGACCGTCACACGCCAGTAAAGAAACTACGAGGCAAAGGATCGTGTCCACTACTGTTGCCTTGACGTGGCTGAGTGGCTTGTGCGTCACGAAGACTCCGAGAGCTATGCCGGCGGGGGTGTTTACACCCCTTGTAGGGCCTCCCTAGGCGGAAAGGTCAAGCAGTAGAGTCCAGACTAAAAATAGTCCCACCACCCTCCAGATGTGGTCTTCGAACCGTATGACTGCCAGTAGTGAAAGTCGGAAGGAAACTACTGGCGTGAAGTTGGAAGTGATGAGTGCGAAAACCAAGACCAGGATGGTTTTTGGAATGTACGTACTATGTGAGCTTACACAGGTTATAGCAGAAATCAGACGGTACAACTTACATGTGTTGGGTGAAAGTGAAAGAGGATGGATAGGGACAGGGAGATTAAAGACGATGTCAGTCGAGAAGGTATTATATTCTGGGCGGGACGATGAGCTTCATTGTGAAGGCATGGCAATTGTGCAGCCATTTCGATGTGCTCAACTGAAACATCAAAATGTGCAAAAATCTTTTATCCTCGAGGTGCGCAACAGATTTTGAGGCTCTTAAGTGGCCTTCACACGGCAAACTAAAGTTGGCAAACTCAAGTTCATGTGTGTGAACGGCACAAAAACAGTCGGCAAACAAGTTGGCAAACTGTTGGCGACAAACAGAACTTGCCTCTATTCTCGCCAACTTTTTCACCAACTTTTTCGTGTTGGTAAACTCGTATCTGACGTGTGAACGGTTGGCCAACATGTGTTGGTAATTGTCAACGAATCAAAACGAGTTCTATTCACGTGATTTATTTGCGTAACACTTCACAAAATGGGGGACGGGAGTCAACGCTACTTTTTAAATTTGTCGAAGCGGTTCACAATCTTCCGACTGTACGGGACGTTTCATTTATAGCCTACAAAGATACTAAAAACAAACAAAACAAAACGGAGGAACACGCGGTCAAACTGGGTTTCGTCCAAACCTTTCTATTTCTCCACCGCATTCTGTTTCATCTCTTCTTTTCCTCTGTGTCACTGGTGTACGTGAGTGCCACCGCACTAAAAAAGCGGCCATGATGCAAATTACCCTGTTTGCTATTTGACACGAGTTTGACGTGTGAAGGAAAGAGTTTGTCAACTTTTGAAGTTTTCCAACACGAGTTTGCCAACTTAAGTTTGCCGTGTGAAGGCCGCTTTATGGAACCAGATGAGACGGAAGACAATAACAATGAAGGGGTGAATATTCAATGATGAGCTTCTAAAGAGAACCAAACAGGGGATATTCATACCCTTGTCACCAGGAGAAGATGGAGATGGATAGGGCACGTGCTGCGGAAGGGCAATAACAACATAGCCAGAATTACAATGCGCTGGACACCTGAAGGCAAACGAAGCAGACCGTGCCCAGAAACAACCTGGCGCAGAAAAGGCACTAGTGTAGAAAAGGGACTAAGGGAGCTCAATTACAGCTGGAGCACCATTGAGAAACTGGCTAAAGATAGGCAGCGTTGGAAAGTTTTCGTTGCGGCCCATTTGCCACACAGGCATGATGGGCAGGAAGTAAGTAAGTAAAGGACGTGTGTTCATCACCTCCGATCTTCTGCGGCCATGCGCGAACTTTATCATTACCACCGTAAAGCAGCAAGCTCAAAATCTCCTTCCATGTAGAAGAAATTCAAGACACTGAAATTATATATTGACAAACAGCTCAGGGAACCCCATCAAGAAGAACTCAGCTCACGGGACCCCATCAAGAAGAACAATTGCAACTCTGCTGAACTTTGGAAAACACTAATTGAAGTCACTTCTAGAAAACATTTGCGTTCTTTGTCATGTATTGAATCTGAAGGCGTTGTTTACTCGGAGCCTAGCCAGATTGCTGGAATTTTAAACATCCCCTTTTCAACCATTGACTCTAAGTTAGCGGAAAAGTTTAACTCCTGTGTCAATCTTATTTTTCCTCTAACTGTCCACGATAATCATCGTGATAACTCAGTGAACAAGATCAGCCTTGACCATGACCATTGTAAATAAGATTATATTTACTTTACCTTAAAGCAGCTTTCCCAACGTAAAACCAACAAGGCTATTGGCAGCTGGATCGCATAATTGCTCGTCTGCTGAAATACTCTGCTTCTGTTATTGCTGTCAGTTTGACAGCTTTATTCAACCGATCTATGAATTCTGGCAATTTCCCTTCGCTTTGGAAGTGCAGCAGAGTGTCAACACTCTTCAAATCCAGTAATCGATGTGATCCCAATAATTACAGGCCGATTTCTACTCTTTCAGCAATAAGCAAAATCCTTGAGAGAGACGTTCATTTTGAAGTCTACAAATACTTGAACGACCATGCCATCCTTACATTTCAACAATTTGGTTTTCGCCCAAAGATTAACTGGGATCGCACTTACTCATTTTTCGGATACAGTATTTGACAACATGAACAAGGGCCTTGTTACTGTTGTGGTATTTGTGGACCTGACTAAAGCGTTTGACTCTGTCGACCATCAGCGCCTAAGCCACAAGCTCTACTCAATAGGTGGAATGGTTCAAGTCCTATCTCGCAAGCCGTTGCTAAGTAGGCCTAGACACAAATATCATGTGGAATCACTTAAATATCTTTCCGGAAAGTCTCAAAAAAATGTCTAAATATCCCAAAACATTTTCTAAATATCTTGAATAATACTCGACATATCGCGTATTTTTGCTTTAAAAATGAGCCTTTTTTAAATGTCGATCTACATCGAATTATGACATTGTAATATTTTGTCACTGTAGAAGGCTCCCCAACCTTTCTACTGCCTTAGTTGCCTTTTACTTTTCTGAGAAAGATAAATAAGAAATACAAAGATTATTTCTAATCTCGATATCTCTGTTGTCTTGTAGATTAATTACACATTCAGAGTGCTTGCAGGAACTAGATCTAGACGATAATCTCATTGGTGACTTAGGAGGAAGAGAGATCCTTGAGGCACTTATGGACAGAAAAGAAGGTCAGGGGAATGTCCTGTCAACCTCGTTCCAAAGATCTCTCTCCTCTGGCTCCCTTGATCCCAGTCACCAAGGGAGGCAGAAGAGAGAGAGCCAGGAACGAGGTTGATATACGTACGTAATTGTCCACTCCCCATTGGGGCTTTTCAGGACCGATTTTACAATTCTTCTATTGGGTGAGATTAGACGTCAGCTTGTAAAGGCGCCTCTGGCTACTGCTATCAGTCCATATTTGATCTCACCCAACCCATGCATGGAGAGATAGACCACCACACCGGAAACTACATCTCATACTCTTTTTGACAAGTATGTGGGTTCTTTAACGTCCCCTGCTAACCATGTAACATAGAAGATGCACGAGACAGGGCCTACGATTTAAAGTCCTTATCCGAGAAGACTTGAATGTCTAACCATTTGAAGATGTAATTACAAAGGCAGCACATTATCCTCAGTTAGCAGTTTAAGACCCTGAGTGTTGGTCCGGTCTGGGCTCGAACTCTCGACCCTCAAACCCTCAAACCCTCGACCTCGCGCACAGCAGACTGGCGCCCTGCCAACTGATCTAACCAGGTGTCTCATTACAGGGAGCCACATCAGTTTTTGCTTGAAGGCAAGCAGAACTGTCCTCAACTCACTTGAATGGTCCTCGACTCATTTGAACGGTCCTGAACTGCTCTGAACTGACATGAACTGATATTAGGTCTCTGCTCTTCATTCAGACCTGTTTATAAAGTGAGCAATTATTAGAGATGTATTTGCTTCCATTTACTAGTAGCGTATGCATCAGTCGTGCATAATTTATCACTAGGACTGTGCCGCTTATGCATGAGAGTGCGCGCTAAGTAATGAAATGAGCAGTTATAGGGCAGATGACCATTACTATATATTTGCGTGGATTTAACGATCTTGGACGCTCGGTGAATCCTAATATTTTTTTGATGGATCATTTTCTCTTACTACCGATTTTCAATAGAAAATCCGTCGACTGGAAATTCACATCGAATTCCGTTCTTTTAGCTGTTCGTTATCTGTGCAACGGTTTCAAATGCCTCTTGAAGGACTAAGTTTTGGGAAAATGTTGGCAGTATTGCGAATTATATACGCAACAGCCCCTCTTCTACAAAATATGACTAAGGTCGTTTCCCTCCGTTGACTCACCCCTCCACTGGGCTTATTTCTTAGAAACCTGATTAAAATTTCCAAATAACTTTACTCGGTTTAATAAACGTTTATTCACTGAAGTAGAGGTAAATATGTACCACTTTCACCGACACTGAGGTGAATAATTGTTTTAGTATATACCACACAAGCTGAATAACTAGCGGACCAAAGAGTAACTTTATTTGTGACAACATACTGACAAAAGCCATTGTTTTTCTTCGGCTGCTCGGAGGTGAAAAGTACTTGGCTAATCACCTCCGAGCTATCCAATCAGCGTGCGCGAGAAGTACTATTCACTTGTGTGGTATATACTAAGGTTGGTTATATTTTATGAGCGGCCGCTTTGAAATAAGTCACGAAGTGGCACCCTCAGTCCCAGGGTCCTCTCTGTACTTTGGGAAAGTGCGTACATGTCCTTTCATTTGCAACGTTGAGAAATTGTCGGGACCCAAGCAATCCATTAAGACAACTGATCATTTTACCTGTTCCTCAGCCAATGTCATCTGCTGTATAACTTGCGCTCTTTGCAAAAAGTTATACATCGGCGGAATAGGGAGACGACTATGCGACCGATTCCGAGAACACCGCGACGTAGAGAAAGACGACAAAAAAAGGCATCTAAACCTGTCGCGAGACACTTTAATCTGTCCAATCATTCCAAGCAACATATGGCAGTCTTGGGAAAGCCGCAAAACTCTAGAACAATAATTTATTTTTCAAATCGGCACTCTTAATCCTCACGGTTTCATTCAAATAATTTATTCTGTTGTTTTTCACGTTACCAGGCACCAACCAATAGCGCAGCTCCATCTTTCTGTCTATTTCTCAAACAACCCACAATTCCTCGATCCGCTCAGACAAAGGGCTAACCCTCGAAACGTCAGCTTCCGAATTTCTACGGTGGGCAATTCACATTATCCACCCAGTTGATAAAACCAAATTATCTCATAATACTCCCACCGACGCAGCACCACAGTTTCTTTAGAAACTTGCCCTCTTTGGGGAAGTACCCTGGTTACTGCTGGTCACGTGTCTGCTAGATTTAAGCAGTTATTGAAGGGAGGGGCTAGGAAGTGGATCGGCAAAGCTCACAGCGAAGCCACTGACTGAAAGGTTAACTCTGCATTTGGCTGAATTTCTCCCGTTGACAGTTAGACGGTCTTTGGAATTTGTGGCGGTTAAAACATTTGGCAAAGAACTTGGAAATGACGACCACAACAATAAATGGGCCTCGCGCTGAATTAAATTTATTTTTCACTCGGCGAAATCACAACGAAAGTATTTTCTCATTCGTTTAGAGTTAAATACGTCGTTTGTTCGCCTACAAAGGTAGTTTTGGATTTGATTGAATTTTTCCCATCGACAGTTTGACGGTCATTCCCTTCTCTTGCAGCGAAAAACATCTACGAAGAACTTGACAAGATATAAGCAAAGTTCTCTCTCAATCAACATCTTATACTCATAGAAGTTCAGGTAGAGACGAAGTTCTGGTCAGGCAGGATCTCTGACAAATAACTTGTTTCCTTTTCAAAATAACGTCTGTATAGCAGCCCTACATTCACCTCCCTAGACATTAAGACCTCGACCCACCCTCTGTGCGCTTGGGTTGGCATGCATAGACACTTGACCAGCCGTAACTAGGGTGCTTTCTCGAGGTAGAGAGAGGATCCTGGGAAGGAGGAGTGTTCTCCATCGCCGTCGAATGGATCGTCCGTTAATTTAATTCTATCCAAAAAGTCAGCGAATGCTACCATGCATGACTTTTATACCCGGGCTGTTACGGACCTTCAAATAAACTTCAAGTATTTTCGCTAAGAACTTTGCGTATTCTTTCATTTATAACAAAAAGAAACACTCGCTTCCGAGTATCTTTATCGACGGAGAAGCGTGGATTATGGCATCTAGGAACTGGGAAACGCTCTCCTGAAAATGTACTTCACTTAACATTGTTTATGAATTCATTCCTGCATGGATTTGAATTTAATTTGCATATTGTTGGCGGGAAATTACTGATATGACGTCATGGACGCGTCGTACGCAAAATAAACAGTTCTTGCATGACTGAATAATTCAGGATGGATGAAGATGACCTGACCCCAACTAATATAAAACTATTTTACGGGTCAATATCTCTCCTAAATCGAAGGAAACGGTTTGCATTCTGTGTGTCGAGGCCGTTTAAAACCCGGATTATCGCCCGGGGGGCCCCCAGGGGATTATCGGCGCAAGCTTTTTTCTGGCTCCAACAAGTCACAGGCGTGCGTCAATTTAATAGAGACTCTAGCTGGCGCGAAGCTAGACAGCGCCAACAGTGAGAAATTGTATGCAGAAATTGTGCCCGAACGAACGAAAATGTGGTTAAAAAGACCCTAGAAATAAGACAGCGGTTGTAATCATCACGAAGAGAGGCTAGCAGCACATCGTGGTACTGTCGACTTGGTGATAGGCCTAGACACAAAAAGCCGGATTTTTTTTAGGATTTTTAGAGCATCAGGAGATTTTTAGAAATTTTGGGGATTTTAAGAAAAAAACGGGATTTTGGGGGATTTTAAGATCATTTAGAACAAAACTTGTTTTTATATACTTTGCCGTTTTATCTAAAATTCCAATGAAATGAAAATTTTGTCCCATTGTTTACTATAGTTAGTGAATTGGCATGGAACACTGATCCATTTGAGTGCCTTTTGTTGAATAAAACTGCTATCTAGCGTACAAAATGTGTTTGCCGTTTTCCTTTCAAGGGGGAGCTAAGGTTTCATTAAAAAATAATTGTGAGAAAAATAGAGATATTTAGGGATTTTTAGAAACTTTTGGGGATATTTAGAGATTTTTCGAGGGATTTTTTAGGGAAAAATTTAGAGCATTTTTCGGGGTATTTGTGTCGAGGCCTACTCGGTGAAGAAGAGACAGAGTAAACAATTCCTCCGCAGATTAATTTTCGAAGCCGCTATTCTTTGAACCTCTCGCAATACGGCCTTGTTGGCGAAAGGACGAATTTCGACGAATTACTTTTGCACAGTACTGCACTACTTCAATCCTTACATGTACATGGGTGTGAAATATCAGCGAGAAAGCCACGGAAGACAACAAAAGCGAACTTGAGACAGAGGAAAAGAAGCTGAACGAAAAGTAGTATAACTGATAGCTTTCGTGGACTGATGACTACCAAACAAAGCTTCGGGGCTTGCCCTCTGAGGCTTCCTTGTTTTCAGTTTCTGAACTGTCTGGACCCACAACAACAGCCTTGATTCCTTTTTCACGTAAGCTTGACACTTGATCATTCATTAACGAAACCAGAGGGAAAATTACGAGGCACACTGTTTGAATATCATTTCTTTCGCCATGTTTGAAGAAATCTATCGCAAACGGCCTGATATGAAAAGTAAGACTTGTTCCCGATCCTCTCGGCGAGATCATCAAAACATCTCGACCACTGAGGTAGGCTTCTATCACCTTCCTTTTTTTTCTCTGATATCTTCGAAATTTAGCTTATTTAAACCGAAGTTTATGGCTTTTCGCACATTGATTTTGACTCCGTAATCGAGGGTAAGCACTTGAGCGGGAGAACAAGTTTCCAGGAAAATGACTCAAATTATATGACGTTTTCTGATTGGAGATTATTGCTGCCACACCCGCGGACACACCGCCGACGTCAAATATGGCGTGCTGCAGGTGAGAAAAGTCTGTTTTCCGCCCCACCGGACTCCCACAAAAACCGACCTGTAGAAAGTCTAACTCTAATAGTGCAGCCGCAACCATGCATATTATCATTCTAGACACAACGTTTGCCTGCATTTATTTCTTCACATTTTCCTCACTGATAAAATGTTCTAAGTTTAATTATTTAAATCAGGAGCCCGTGTTTTTTGGGAGAAAATATAGGGAGTCCAGAGGGGGTCCTGAAGGGGGTCCAGATGACAGCCGTGAGCAGACGTTATTGGTCACAGCTCAATGTTTCGTCGTTACTTCTTTCACGAATTTATGTAGTACAGTTTAACCTTACTGTACCTGCGGTACATGTTTTAACTTAAGTCGGGATTATTTCGGAATCATTTCAGGTTCAACTTGGTGATGTTTTTGAACCCTCGAGATATTTTAAATCAGAGATCTTAACCGGAGCAAACATTACTATTTGATGACTAAGATATTTATGGCTGTTAGCTGTAGTCGATGCTAGGAATAAGATAAGGAGGTAAATGCGAACAGGTTGAATATTTTCTATTTTTAACTAACCTTTCTTTCTTAATTTGCAGCTGGCTTGAATGCTGTTAAAATCAATGTCACTCACCGCATGAACTCAACAACATTTGCTGCCATCAACAAGCTTGGATCAGGTCTCAAGAAAAAAGGCAAAAAAAAGAAAGGAAAACCTGGCAAGGTATTAACCTACAATAAGCGACAAAGGAAAAGACGCTTTTCGATACTTAAGCATTTGTTCTATTTTATTTGGTCTACTTTCATTTGTTTTATCACGCTTTTAAACTTCATGTCATGAGTTCTCAATGTTTTATTAATGGTAAGTGTTAAAAATAGAATAAAGTAATGAACTTTTCTTTATAAATGGTTTACCAGTGGGAAACCGCTGGAAATTCACCCAGCAAAAGTTGAAAAGCACTTAACCATCGGTTGATATCAAACTTTATGTGCTTAGTACAATGCTGTTATCAAAATGATATCGTCATTATGTCATTATGAGGTCATCTGTAATGGTAAAGACACCGAGAGATTTTTGCCAAAGAACGATACAATTTCTGTTTTTTCGTCAACTGAATAGAGAAACACTTGTATCCATGATGTCATAGTGGGAATTGCATTGAATGAAAGTGAGGTATAGAACTCTTTGAAAGCTTTAAAATGTTCTTATACCCTCCCCCCCCCCCTCCAATTTAATGTTGTGTAGGTGCTGTGGTCTGTGCAGTCGAAGAAATAGAAAAAAACAACATTGTTTGGGGTCAAGGGGGGGAAAGTGTCCAAGACGCTTGAAAATCAAATTTTACTGACAAGTGTCTCAACACTTTTGTCGCCCATTGTAGCTTCTAAATCAAACCTACATGAATACATGCCTTCTTTAATTTGACAAATTTCTATATCTTTCTTTCTATAACCTTGCGTACAGGAAGAAATGTCTTACGTGTGAAATGATAAAAACTGACTTGTAAATTCGACAACAATTTAACAGCGACCGCGCAGCTAAAGAAACTAAAGAAGGATGCGTAGTCGATGTTTTTTTTTTTTT
>CM042755.1:10139169-10156076 GCA_022496165.2 Catalaphyllia jardinei
CACAATATGGCATCACCTGATTTATTTATTTATTTGTTTGTTTGTCTGCGAGAGTCGAGCGCCTGTCACGTGGTCTAGTGTCTGCGGCGAGCTAGTAGTCTTGGTTGTAAGCTTGGGTTCGCGTAATTTTTTTCAGGTGATCATATCACGAGTTAGTCCTCCTGGCACAAGCCAACAGACACAGACCCAGCTTGTGTTATAAGTGCAGATTGTGCAAGAGAGTTTACGATCTTACACTGGTTGAATCTTCGGTACGGGTTGCAATGTTTTAGTTTTTTACTTTATCCAGTAGCGCACAAATTTGCGCTGACTCATAATAAGAACATTGGACTACGAGTAGTCGGTTTTTGCTCCTGAAATCCTCCGCGTGCGGAACTCAAAATATATTATGCAAACTAGGGAAAGAAACGAGGAAGGAGTGAGGATCGATCGCATGTTCCAGTAATTTCTAGCGCGCCAGGAAAAGAACTCAGTAATTTCTAGCGGGCTAGGAAAAGAAAGAGACTGCTCGCAGTCTATGAGAACATATGGTTTGTACATATAAGTTTAGGTCGATAAGCATGTCCCACACGCAATAGGTCAAGGGTTTAGCATCGGATAAACTTGTGCAAACAGGAACTGTTCCAAAAAAAAGGATAACAGCTTACCTTTAACTAAAACAACAATTTATTTCCGGTGAAGTACTTAGCGCTGAGACACAGTGTCCTTTAAGATAACAAGGTGTTTATTTCAAGGAGAAACAATGACAATACTGTTTGTTGTTTCTCCTGTTTTGAAGTTTGCGTACGTTGTTGATGTATTTTAATTAGTCATCATTTCACTTTATCCGGAGCCGCACTGATGCAATGAGTTTCCTGGAATAGTTTACAATTCTGAAATCATATTATTTCACGCTGAGGAAGGAAGAAAGGTTTATTTAAAATATTGAAGGCAAAACATTTATTTTCAGTAATGTAATGCCTTTTAAACGCTGACGTATAGCATTCTTTTGGATAAGTAATATCTCACTTATTTCATGCCGTGCATGATTTTGCCTTTTCTTTTAATCCAAGAAACACAAACACGAACACAACCTTTCCATAAAATTATGGGTTTTTTGGTAGAAAAAGAGAAAGTAGTGAAGAAGAAAACAAAACATGAGAAGCATGCATACACAAATGGGATTTGAACTCTTAACCTCTCGCGTGACGATTCAGCATGTATCAACTTGTGCATTACTTACAAGTATTTGAAAGTGTTAAATCTCAGTTTTGACCAAAAACATTATCTTGCTGTTTTTGACTGCAACACAGAGAAAACATGTACAAATACATGTAATGAAAACGTGTAAGCAGACCTCAGCAACAAACAGTTTGTTAACCTTGAACTTTTTTTTCTATTTTTACAAATGACAACACCACCCTGAATTGATAAAGGTTTTATGCGCTTGTTCAAAACCTCGACTGCACCCACATCACAAGTACTTCGTTAACGAGCAATGCCTCATAACACCCTTTCATAATTTATTTTCCAAGTTCATTGGCTAACAGCCACTTTGATCTAAGTTGTATCACCCCTTCACTCCTTCACTTCGTGTTAGACATTTAGAAACCCGGCAGAGTCGGGAACACCCCTATGAAAAGGCAAGCAATACTCGCCAGAAGTTATAAATTTACTTCCTAAGGGAGAATAATCTGGAAGTTGCTTGAGCTTCATAAGAACCCTAAAATATACCACTTAAATGAAAGAAGTGCGATCACCAACCACTACTCAAGAAAGGATACCGCCGCGCGCCCATCCACTGGATAACCTGGTTTGTTTTGCCAACTCCTGTGCATTAGATAGTGATTTAACATTTGAACAAATAGCGTTCTCTCCATGTTTTGACCAACTGGGTCCTGTTCTGATTTGGAGTATTCTAAATCGTAAAATTTGCTCCAACGAGGATATAGGTTCCTGACAATAGAGATCTGTCCTGCCCTCCTATTATCTAAAAAGTGAAGCCTTGGAGCCGACGGGCTCATAGCAGCTTGAGGTTATCCCCGTTTTTGTTGTGCCTAGAACGATTTCTACTTCCCCTGGACGGGATCCTAGTCCATCACAGATCATTCCCCTACAATTTGTCAGGCTTCCCCAACAATTTTCTTTAAAATTCAAACATCTACTCAGTAATCGTGTACGTGAATCAATTTTTTGTAACCCAATCTACATACAGGAAAATCTACAGGATTCCAATCACATGTAAAAAATCGACTCGTAAGTATCCCGGTTCCAGAGGTTTTTCTTGATTTTCCTCTGCATGAGATGAGAGAACCAGAGCCGCGAAGAGGCAAGAAAAACCTCTGGGACCAGGGTAACTCGTAAGCCACACATGTTCGCACCGTGGACCTATTTTTTTATAACGATAAAACTTAACTTTTTTCCAGATCTTCAGTAGTATTCAGTAGCTATCGGGTCCCAAAATTCACCATCGCTAAGTTGATGAAACATAGACTGTTATACTACTGATAATGACCTTTAATTACTATAAATAAGTCCGATTTTGCTTAAGCTGCCTTGAACTCAACGCTTTATAATTAGCAATTATTGGACGAGGCTGAGTATGATATGAAGAACTGTGCAGATCGAGAAGGATGTTATCGGCCGAAGCCGAAGGCTTGAGGCGGAGAACACCCTCCGAGATCTACATATCTTCATATCATACGAAAGCTGAGTTCAATACTTGTTTAATTATTCAAAATATTTCCAGGGCTCTGAACTTTAACAGAATGGTAACTGGAAACAATTAAGTGAATGATGTTAAAGTAACTGTACATCATATACTTGAAAAGTGCCAAAATTTCGCTTCGTGTTTGTATTGCCCGCGGTCGGTAAATTCGTTTGCGATGTCACTGGTGGAAAGCCTGTCAGTTTCTTTCTTTGTGTATGTTTAAAACTGTCAGGTTACTGAATTGTTCCTGGTTCATTCTTAAAGGGAGTTTTTACCCACCGGGCAGTCGAAAAGGATCTTTCACCGGCTGCACTGGTTGCCGGATTTACGAGAATCAGTTTGCATAACGTGACAACTTATTTCATCATTTCCCGTTCTGGGTTGGGTAGCTCTTAATTAATCCTGTCTATTTGTCTACGCGTTTGTCTCTGCCAGTAACTTTGGTCACTTTCAAATTAACGATTTGTTGCTATTTTTGGCTCCGTTATTTTTGTTACCCCCGGCCCCTTCCTCTTCATGGTTCCTGTTTAATGGATTTTGTATTGATATCCATAGAAACGAATTTAGATGGAGCAAAATTTGTAGTTCATCTGGCCAGTTGTTCTCTAAAGAATGTTAGCCAAGCTGGGAATGAAGCTGGTTTGATGCTCAGTCAAGTTTCAGCAAGATGCCAATCAACAAAAGAACCGTTCATCCATGCGTCTGGACTTTCGCTCTCAAGTAATGTGGTGCACAGGACATATTTGACTTGAACTATCACGCGACGGAAACCTGGAGCTCATAATTTAATTGTTAAACTAGTGATGATCTAAAAGATAGTAATGCTGCGGCTTATGCTGTTTATAGTGACATATTTTACGCAGTGAATCATCTACAACTTCATGCATGATGACGTATCGATGGTGAGGTGTCAAACTCATAAATTTGGTACTGGTACACATTAAGTGTCTTGATCTGGAATTTTGCAATTGACAGACTGTGAAGGACGCATCCATCGCGATGTACCAAAATGCTAAAGCTTTAGCTTAAACTAATGTTTGGATGAAAAAAAATAGATTGCAGTGTAACGAACCCAAGTGGCTCGCACGTGGTGCACATTGAGATCGTCGAGCGTCAACAACACGAAGCAGAACAATTAGGCAGGCTTCACTTGATCAGCTTTTATTAAGGTTAACTTGCCCAATTATCGTACACGTGCGGTGAAAACTACAGAGTAGATTACAATGTGTAATTAAAAGAGAGCCAGAATTTACAAGATTTACAAAGGTGTGGTAAAAGGAAAAACGATAAAGTAATATAAACGAACAGAACTTACGTCTGGTAAAGGAGGCGACACTGCTAAGAAATGACATACTAAGTTTAAAATTAAGAGACAGCTAAGAAATGACATGACTACGTACAGTTTAAAATTATGATGTCACAATTATTGGTCCAGATTTACAAATTTTCACATACTGTATTGAAAACAAAAGCAAGAGTTGTGAAAGTCTAGCACTATTCACATCGTTTAACAGGTAAATCAGAGAAAAACATAGTCGCTAATCTTTCTCGCTGGAATCCACGCGAAAAAGGACGACGGCTCGGTATGACATCCTCGTGTTGTTCGTGGGGCTTTGCACGCTGGTAAAAAGTGGCGCGCGTAGTGTACTCTGGTTAAATGCAATTCATTCTGGTAAAAAGTGATGAATTGGGGAATTCGAACTCCCTTTTCGAACTCGTGTTTAAATAAAGGTCATCCATCCATCCATCCATCCATCCTTTTATATATTCTTCTTAAATCCTAAATATGTTGCTGCTCGCTCGCTAAAGTCGGGGGTTATCCGGAAGTTTGTTTTAGTTTTAAAGCATTAAGGCCTGGGTCGCATTACAGACCAATTTTAAATTTGGCTGGTTTCAAAACGTCTGGAAAAATCAAATTGCAAGACCGGAAGTGAAATTGATAAATAAATTTACGGTCGCATTTCAGTTTTGGTAGTGTACACTTCAATCACAATGAGGAAATTTAAGCGACAAAAATTGTCTATAGTCACGAAACTTGCCATGCGGCCGAACGGGGCAATTTGCATTACGATTGTATTGTTGTTGTTACTCGCTATTCAGCGTCAGCGAACCCAGTTGTGTGGGTTTGTTTTAATGACCGAGAGCACAACGGGTTACTATTTGCCGCTGCTCTCTTGTGCGAACAAACCCGTCAACGGCGACGACTACAACGAGCACCATATGCATGTGGAGGTTCTTGGCTCAGATTCTGAAGGTATTTGACCGCAGTACTGGTAGAAAAAATCTCGTCTGTCCATGTTTCGATAGGACATACGAAATGAATGAGGAAATTTCCCGCTCTTTTGCGTATCGCGATCTCGCCGTCTCTATTGGGAGTCAATATTGACAACCGTTAACAACTTTGACGGCGGGCTCCTTTGTTTTTTCGAAATTTGAAAAAAATCAGTCAGCCCCACCCAAGCTCACCGGTGTCTTTGATGTTTTTTTCCGATTTTGAAATTTTTGAAAAAGTACAAATGAGGGGTCGCATTTGAAAAAGGCGTGTTGACAGATTTTAATGGCTATAGTAAACAACCTTTCACAAAATTGGTCCTAATGCGACCCGGCCCTAATTCTTTCCGTAGCAACTGTAAGTTCCTGTCAATGTCTCATCATGACCACAGTGAAAAGTGACAAACTGTAACTTCCACGTTCTAAAATAACATAGGCACGCAAGGCGTGCAAGAGCTTTTTTTGTGAATAACAAGTCTCTGGAGGTAGTGAATAATGCTTGTCAGTCGATGGTGTTACCAGTCTGGTCCATTAAAAGTGATTGGTCAGTAAAACCTTATGGTATTGGTTGCAAGGTTCGTGTTAAGTTTGTCATCGGTCATTGGTCAGTTTCGATCTGTATATTGTTAGTTGTTAGAAGTCCGTTTGTCGGTTTCGTTTTTGTCTTGGATAAGTCATTTGTAAGGCACCTGTACTTGTTGACATCTGTTAAGAGAGTTAGTGTACCAGCTTTCCAGAGTCAGTCGTTGAATAGTTCGTACTATAAGTTCTCACAGAAACGCCTTTCGTAATTTGAAGTGGCTTTTGACGGCAAAGGTGGCAACAGAATAAGAACGTGCTGTTCCGTGACTCGACCTGTCAGATATGATTATCTGATAATTAGATAAGTGTTTTGTTTATCCGTGAAATGAAAATTAGTGTTTTGCTTTTTCCGGCACATGGTAATACAAACTCTAACCAGAGTTTGCTTATCTTTCTTCTTCCTTTTTTTTCTTAGATATTTATCTCCAGCAGTGAAGAAAAAGCACATCGCCCTTAAGTTTTCGAGAAAACAAGGGGATCATGTTTTGTAACTTACGAAAAAAAAAAGTATCAAGTTACAAACGTTCGCGTGAAAAGTAAGATTGTCACGTTTTTACGAGTCAACGTATAATTGAATTTAACTCAGTTTATAACAAGATCCAATTTAGAATGTTCTGATGCCAGCAATGATTAAAGATTTTTTTTTCGGTTTTGATATTCCACGAAACCATTTCAAATTAATATTGATATCAAAGACGTTATGAAAGGTAACCCTGAACTTGAAACAACCAGACACATGAAAAACTGCACAGTTTGGGACGTTTCCTTGTCACATTACCCTTCCCATGCACAAACTATGTCACCTCAAAGTCTAATCGAATTAATTTGCAGTTTAACTCGCTGCCAGGAGTCTTCAGGGATACCATAGTAGATCCAATCTGATTGGTGTGAAATACATACATCTCTCGCTCACTCACCCACCCACTCACCCATTGACCTGTCCATAAGATACCCGACAAACCGACTAAGAGGTCTTTTTTTACCAAAAAAAAATCAGTAACCCATTCACGTATACTGGTCCAGGATTACTTTCTATGTCATTATAGAGTTAAATATTCTTGTACAAACTTTGATGACTTTTATTCGTAAATACTTCACTTGATTTGCCAGCTCTAATTGAATTTATTCCCTTGTGAAAAACAAGTGTCAAATTACCCTTTGTAACTAAAAAATAAAAATATCTCGTCATGTTTGCATGCAACAAGAACAAAACAATCGTGACCTGTAGCTATTATAAACGTTCGAAGTCACACAGAACTAGCTTTAATAAATGCAATAGCCGTCAGCCAAATGCCTTACGAAACGAAAATTCAAAGTTACGAACTCAAGACGTAATTTAAAGTAATTTTGTCAAGGTAGGGTATTTTTTCTAATCCAACGCTACATCCTCCATCTACCAAAGAGACTGTTGAAAATGATTAATTTAGGGAGTTATAAAAGCTCCCGAAAAAAGTTTCGAGACACAGTAACTGTAGTGTAAGTAACTGGTAAGTTTTTCGTACTGCTTCAACACCATCTTACAAATTTTTCAGAACACAGCATAGTTAGACCTGGTGTGGGCGCTAATCGTGGTTTAGTCGAGGACTCCAGTCACCTTTGGCTTCGATAAACGGGGTCGAAATTCCATCGCTTGATAGTTGAATTTCGTGTGGTCGAGGCCTGAAATTAACGTTACTTAAGTAGATTGGAGTCCTATTTTGGAACTGACTTTGACTACCACAGTCTAAACATGCTCCGTCTAAATACTAGTAAACGGTGTCATAACTCTCTTTGCGCAAGACCTTTGCCGACGAAAATCCGAGGAAAATTTGATTAAAAGTTTTGATTAAAACTCGCTCATATCATAAGGCTAAGAGAGACAGCCATTTTTTTCTCATACGGCTGTTTCACTGTATTACGGAAGGTAGTACTCATTTTTGCAGTCCGTACCGCGTGCATGAATACAGTATTTGTCGCAATTCGTAGATTCAAAGCTTTGAATCGAGCTTGTCAAAATCGACCGAAATGGACAACACCTGCAATTTAAATTCTAGTTTATGTCATGCAAATAGCATCAGAGAAATTGACTCTACTGTAAAGCGTATGAAATTTTGCTAAAGAGCAAGGGTCCTGCGCAACCTTAACTTTCATTTTCCTACCTCTGGGTTACCTGTAACTGCTTAATATTTTATCAGTTATGAGAGGGACTCAAATAAAAGGACAGTTGTTGAGAAAGAACCGTCCAAAAGAAACCAATGATCAATTTTATATAATTCCTGATTTAACACCAGATCAGTGTGTTTTTTTTTGTTTCAAAACCCGATCCCCGAATCATCCCTCTATTTTCGTGGTACAAAATTCACTGAGTGGATCTTGCGCCGGCCCAACCAATCACCTCGTGGCTAATGTCAAACATGCGGTGTTTTTTGTGATATCAATTGACAAACCTGATCTTAAATACGTCTGGAAGAAAATATCCTTGAGGAGGGTCTTGATGCATTTTTTTCTGGGCCATACCGAGCATTTTCAATCAACTTTTTAACAGTCCTCCCTTAATTGGTTCTTTATGGAAATTGCACCAGTATGTGGAAATGGATGTGGTTTGGTATTACGTATTTCTTAAGGCGATCGATATATCCACCTGGAAACAAACACAAAAATTGAAAATCGGTAAAACATGAATTTTGTGCGAACCAGATGTGATACGGAAAAGCTAATACCAGTGCTCTACACTAAAGTGTATGGGAAATATACAAGCACGAAAAAATTCAGTATGTTTGATCTCAAGTACAACTTGCAAAAACATTTCAAATTGTATTTGCTGCATCATAACAGTAAATAGATCGACAATTCAATTGAATACAATTTTGATGACATTGCTTCAAATAATGCCAAAATGTGTCTTGACTCAAGACTTTTGAAGAAGTGCTCATGATCAACATCCAAAATTATCCTAAAATTATAGTGATATTGATCGTTAGAAAAAAATCTCTTTCTCGACATCACTAAAACAAAAGCCAACAAAACTTTTATGGCTTCAAAACATAACTTCAAGACAACTTTAGTATAAAGAGAAAACAAACAGCGGTTACAAACATAGTAAAGTTTCGCATGGTATATTATACTTGACGTTTCGTATGCTGCAACATACATCCTCAGAAGTGACGGTTACAAAATATGACTAAATTTAAAAAGACGAAAACGAAAGCGAGGTATTGGTAACTAGCTAGAAAACAATGGAAAATGGAAAAAGAAACTACAATGGAAAAAGAAACTACATCCGGTGTGAATTAATACAGAAGAAGAAAAAAGGTTTCTAAGCAAGGAGGAATGGATTGCCCTTAATGATTTGAGAAATGATAAATCCATTATCATTACAAGACCTGACAAAGGAAATGGTGTTGTTATTATTAACAGACTTGATTACCTGAACAAAATGAAGCAGTTGATTTCCGGTGATGATTCAAAATTTAGGAAGTTGTCACACAATCCAACAAGGTCAAGAGAGAACAGCCTCATCTCCTATCTTCGAAATCTTAAGCGAGATGGTATAATCGATGTTGCTACTTTTCGCAAAATTCTTCCATGTGGTTCAACTGCTGGTGTTCTTTATGGTCTTCCTAAAATTCATAAAACTGGCTGCCCTTTCCGACCAATTGTCTCATCCGTAAACACATATAATTACAACCCTGCCTCTTTTCTCGTAACTGTTCTCAAGCCGATCTCCACTAACCAGTTCACAATCAAAGACTCCTTCACTTTTGTAGACTGGGCGAAGTCGCATAAACATAACAATGAAACTATGTGCTCTTTTGACGTATGTTCCTTGTTTACCAATGTCCCACTAGACGAGACAATACAAATTTGTCTTAACAAATTATACTCTCTTCCTGATCCTCCTACACTGCCACGAACAGTCCTCAAAGATTTGCTTGAGTTCGCGACGAAGAAAAGCCACTTCATATTTGATGGGCAATATTACGACCAGATCGATGGTGTCGCGATGGGGTCTCCATTAGGCCCTGTCTTAGCTAACATTTTTATGTGTCATTTTGAAGAGAGCTGGCTGACTAATAGTCAGTCGCGACCGTCCATTTGGTTTAGATACGTCGATGATACTTTCTCCTTATTTGACAGTAAAGACACCGCTTCCAGATTTCTAGATTTTCTCAACAGCAGACATCCCAACATCAAATTCACCATGGAACTTGAAGAGAACCGTGAGATCCCTTTCTTGGATGTTTGTATCAAGCGTGATCACAACACATTTTCAACTACTATACACCATAGAAAGACTTTCACTGGTCTTTACACCAAGTGGGACTCCTTTACTCCTAGGAAGTATAAGGTCAATCTCATCCGAACACTTACCTATCGCTGCTTACGCATCTGTTCAAATTCCACTCTGTTGCAGTCCACTTTATCCGATCTCAAGAATTCCTTGCTTCTTAATGGTTATCCTAGAGGCGTTATTAACTACAATGTTAATGATGTGCTTCACAAACATAAGGACAGGCCTTCACAACCTACTCTCACAGTTCCTAAGAAAGATGTAATCCTTATTTTACCTTATTTAGGTCTCCAAAGCGATGCTATTACACGCCGATTAAAATCCTGTGTCTATAAGTTTAATGGTTTCGTCAACCTCAGGGTTGTTTTTCAGAACACTCGCAGAATTAAGTCTTTCTTTCCTTATAAAGATCGTTTCAACCGGTCGCAGAAATCAAAGATTGTGTACAAAGCAAGTTGCTGGGATTGTGATGCTTTTTACATCGGCAAAACTTAAAGAAGATTACATGATAGAAAGACTGAGCACTTCAACGCTCTCACTCAAATTGGTCACGCCTCCGCTGTTGCTGAGCATTCGATTTCTACAGGTCACAACATCAAATGGGACCATTTTGAGATTTTAGCAAGTGGTCAATGTGATTTACAATGTAAAATTAAAGAAACACTGTTAATACGGGACTTGAAACCCGCCCTTAATGAAAACGTCGGTAGTGAAAATCTTCCTCTGTATTAATTCACACCGGATGTAGTTTCTTTTTCCATTGTTTTCTAGCTAGTTACCAATACCTCGCTTTCGTTTTCGTCTTTTTAAATTTAGTCATATTTTGTAACCGTCACTTCTTAGGATGTATGTTGTAGCATACGAAACGTCAAGTATAATATACCATGCGAAACTTTACTATGTTTGTAACCGCTGTTTGTTTTCTCTTTCTATTGAAATTGAAATGGCCGAAAAACAAGAATCTTTATGATGTAACTTTAGTATAATTTGAAACTATGTCATTAGAACAGTGTTCCGAGATCAAACATACAGAATTTTTTTAAATTTATTCTTGTGAACATGCCATACACTGTAGTTTAAGACATCGATATTAGTTTTAACATATCACATCTGGTTCGCGCAGAATTCATGTTTTACCAGTTTTCAATGTTTTTTTCGTTTACTATGATGTTATTTTATTATTATCGATTGCCTCAAGAGATATATACGATACCAAACTTCAATCCATGTCTCATTACTTGTGTAATCATTTCATATCGATCCAGCTAAGGAAAAACTATTTAAAAGTTGATTGAAAATGCCCGTTATGGTCTAGAGAAAAAAGAACTATATGGTGACGCCTTAACTTTTAACTTTTCAGGTGTCATCCCTGTCGTTCTAAATGAGTCTCTCTAAGGCCTCTCTGACTCCTATTCGTTACTTTAACTTCCCGGTCTAAGAGCCCACCTCGGAGCATCTAGCGAAGCCAGACGATCCGACCTGACTTCAGAGAAACGCCTGTCTAAGGCCATGGCTGTGGCTTTTGGCGATCTTCTACGTTGTGCTTTCCTAGGGAGATTTTTGATCGCATCTTCAATTTCATCGCTTCGCCACGGGAGCTTCCTTGTGATTAAAGTTTTCCTTCTAGGCGCACCCTCCTCGTTGTCTTCGTGCTCCGATGCTGTTTCGGATTCTTCGGATGACATGTACGCGGCTTTCATCACCAATGAAAATTTATTTTTATCTGTCTCTGAAGTTGTTTTGCTGGATCTCAAAGCCTTTAAACGTCGTGCTGCTTTCTGTAAAAAAAAGTATTAAAAATAATCATCAATAACATTACAGCTTGAAGGTGATACCGGAATATTTATTCACTATGCAAAGAGGTAGTTAAGTTCAATATTCAAGCCGTAAAGACTTCATATATATAGTCTCGGGTGACAGCAGGCCGCGAGCTGCCCCGGATAAGTTGGAAAAGTGTTCCTACGGGAAAATGTTTTCCCGCCCTAAAGGGCTAACCTACCTACCAAGAAGAGACAACTAATCTCACTCGGGATAAATCCAGATAAACGATTCTTGGCTTTTTTTCCACGAAACAGAGAAAAGTTATAGGTTCAACGTACATGTACTTTGGGGTGTGGAGGGGGTGTGGGCCTACTCGGATCTCCGAGAACACATATATGGGTCCTCAGTGAAATATAAAAGATATTACAAGAAGACTACAAAAACAGAAAAATCGAAAGGATCGAATGTGACATTGGAAACTACGAGCATTATTGCGTAGACTACTTTTTCAACACAGTAGTTTCATGGTGTATTACACTCTAGAGAGTGTTTCTTCACATTTCCAAGCCATGGTTAGTAGAGCGTAAAGTACAGGTACAACACCATTTTTGAGGCCGAGTGTTTTGACATACCGTACTGTGTTACTCTAATCGAAACTAATACCAATAGTTACATAAGTTGAGGGATGAAGTTTAGGGCCGCCTTTTTTTTTTTTGATAATCTGGAGCCTGTTCACAAGGTAATAGAAACCGGTAACAGTGCTGGCTTAGTTACCAATAAACGGCCGTGAGCTACTTCGTTGGCGACAATCGAAGCCTTATTGACTCTTGTAACCATACTAATACAGGTAAGTCGTTTACCTCTGAAGTGGAAATACTTGCTATGCAAAAATTGGGCCGCTATGTTGAGATAGCGAAATCATTTTTTCGAAAAACTTCCATTCCAGTCCCCCGGGCTTGAGTGTTCACATGGGAAAATTTGATCTGAATTACTGATCGAGATGTTGGTTGTATAAACCGAGAACTCGGTAGCCTGGCTGGCGCGGGTTCTCATTCGAACCGAAAGAGTTCTATCGAGTTTTACGTTCTGGTGGTTGGCTTCCCAACCGCCAAAACTCGCCTAAATGGCTCTAAACCACCTCCATAAACCCAGAGACATCGAAGTAACGCAACGTAAACATGAGGTAAGCTATTTTTATTGAAATTATTTTCCACAGGTAGCATTTACAGCAATTTTTGAAGCATTCCCATACATTGTCTTTAGTTTTAAACAGCCAAAATCGTATCCATATCGTCAACAGACTTATGTCACATATTAATCGTACTAAACATCTGGGTCGCCTGTGGATATAAAGACCGACCCCAATCGAAATCAGTCGAGTGATGGTTACCCAAACTCTGGTTTGCAACGTTGTTGCTTGGTTATTCAAACTCTGGTTTGCAACATTGTTGCTTTGAATTATTGCTCGTTTTCACATTCCAATATCCAACCATGTACAATACACCATTTTGCTAATGATCAGTTCCTGGTGAATTGTGGGTATATCCGGACCTTTGTGGGGCAGACGGGCAAAATTACAATTTCAAATTAGGTCCTAAACTGGCCGTTTGCCCCCACAAAGGACTGGATATACCCACAATTCGAAAGGAACTGATCATTAGCAAAATGGTGTATTCAACATTGTCCATTCACAATTCAATGTGCATATTTCCAATGCAACGTGGTTAGAACATGCTACATTCTAATGCAATATTCAATGTGTTTGTTTTTCGGTGCATGGTGTAGTGTGCGATATGCTTCCAACGCAATCCAGCATCCTTGTTTTCTGCATTCCCAATCAAAATCCATATTTTGCTTTCAAATTTCTTCGGTTAACATGCAACATTAGCGTCTTTCAATGCAATGTTGATACTCGGTGTGTATGTTGCGGTGCAGAGTGCGACATGCCTGTTACAGAATCCAATATTCTTCTTTGGACATTAAACTTCACGCTCGAGTGAACTGACCTTGAGATGGTAGGCCGCTGGACAAAGTACGTGGGCTCAAAATAATTTCATAAGCCTAAAAAAATTAATAAACACATAGCAAATTAAAGAGGTGTCAAACTCGAGTAATTATAAGCGACTAGCAGATAAAAGCAGAGATCTTGCGGACCCTCTAAAACTTTGCCTAAGCAAGGTCGAACGTTAACGGTTACATCCTCCTTACAACACAGCATGAAGTGCCCTTCATAAGCACAAGTGAAGTAACAAAACGGCGAATAAACAAATGCCACGAGTCCGGTAGAAGTCGTGTAGACCTGTTGACCACATTTTACAGATATGACTTTCATCGACAGGCCTCATGCATTCTACTACGTGCGAGAGGCACTCGGCTAACGGCACTCAGCTAACGTCAAGGAGCATAAAGCAAAATAAAAAAAATACGCACTCAACATGTAGCATCGACCCTATTATAACTGAGTTTTGCTATAAGAACATGTGCCTTTATATCAAAATAACTCCACACTGCAAATGATCCAGCGAGTGCCTAGGAGAAACCTAGGAAAAGCGCTGTCAAACAAGCACAAAATAACGAGGTCGAGCTTCAAACAAATTAGGATCGAAAAGTACATCACGCCATTGGCTAGCTGTTATAGCCAATAGAAACAAGGCAATTTCTATCCGTCACGAGGGTACACACCACGAGAAGTTTGTTCAAAGCAGCATAATGTCTTGCATTCTCATATGTGTACGAGTTTCGCTAGCAACTTCAGACGTACAGAGCCTTTTAGATATACCGGCAACTGATGAGATCCACATGGAGAATCGAAACCATGGTCTTGCCTAAACCAAGGCGACCAATGGCATATACAACACGCAAAACAGTCTACAGACTTGCACGTGAAATGATAAAGCAAAGCTTTGAAGGGCAACGTTTCCCTATCTTGACCAATATAGGAGTCGTGTTTAAATTGGCCTGTCAACTTTTTGTATCATCATCACTGATGTCACTGTATTCACCTCATTTAATAAACACAATAGATATTGATAAGCGTGCTAAACTCGTGTCTAAATCCTAGTCGGAGCAGGTAATAGCATAATATATAACCAGTAATAGTTATCACTAAAGCTGCCCCGCTTTCTTTTATTTCTGCTGATTGAAAACAATAACATTGAACGTTACTCTATAAACTAAAATTTTATATTTTTTGTAAACTATATCACTCATACTGTTCAATTAACTTAGGCATCTTACCATAAATATGACCCAAAGAGTCAACTAAGTGAACTAAACCAACACATTCTGTTTAACTCATTCTATCACATGATATTCTTTATTTAATACTCTGACGAAGCGCATTCTGAAAAAAATATCAAACCTCTGTTGTTCTAGTTTATACCATTTGTCTCGATCATAGTTAATAGAGGGTAATAGTTAACAGACTGGTTAGGAAGCCCGGCAAACATCAAAGGGACAAACAAAGATGCCAAGATTTATGTTGGAAAGTCCACCACCCAGCACTGAGTCTGACTGAGTCCGCGACAGGAATCGAACCCATGACCTCCCGAACACCGGGCGGGCGCTCTATCCACTGAGCTACGAGAACTCATGGAGAGCAAGGTCATTTTACTGAGTTCATATGTGACAGAGTTTTCTTTGTCCCACGCTCGTGTCATGTTGAATATTCATATTTCAGCTATTGTGTTTTGTGTAGGGTCAAGGCCAAAAAAAAAAACAGAACAATAACATACAACAAAGACCTTTGACGAGTTTCATAACCATTCTCCTCTATGAACTATGTCTTGATATACCAGCAAACGTTATCTCGAAAGCAGAACAGAAGTCGAGATTTTTTCCGGGATGTAAACAAAAGTATCGCGTTACAGTCGCCATATATGCAAATTAGAGTCATGCTTTTTGTCCTCAACGAAAACGCCGAGGATGATCCCAATAGCTCTTATCACAGTTATCAGCGGTTTGACATGCAAATGAGGGAAAAGGGTCAATTTTGTTTTGTAATGACCCTTTCACCTCGTTTGTGCCTCTCTAAACAAAGGAATATTTGACAGCAGGCTCAACTCCAAAAGCATCTATTTTAAACTTTTTAAAATATATCATAAATACTTAGTAAACCAATAACATTTAATGAACTTTTGTGTGCATAGTGAGAGCAACAATTCAAATATAAAGTTTACGATAGTCTACCTCAAATTGACAGGCCATATTTTTTCATTCTTCTTTCTATCGTTCGTGTTGATACCCTTAACAACTGGGCAATAACGAGAACCTGGAAGCCCTGGTTAATAAGAAAAAACAACTGTTCTTCTTTGATTTCGAATGTTTGACGTCAACATTCCCCATAATATATTTTTGTAGCATACTGTATGGCACAAATAGTCGATTGCGAGCCCCCTTCACGGAGATGGCGGTTGGTCTCCTCCAAATGTTGAACAATCTCATCTGTCAGTGTACAGTTGCTATCAAGGTCCACTAATGTGCGAGTTAGATAGTCTATTTTCAGAGATATTCCATCAATTTTAAACGACGTTATCTCTGAATTGTCTAGCATTTTAATAGTCTGCTGGACGACGTAGAACTCACAAGTTGATTTGTTGGCAAAGAGTGAGATCTGCAACGGCGCAGCCGTTGTTTGTGACGCCGCAGGCGTTGCCCTGCCAGTGACAAATGGAAGTAGCTAACACGTGTTTTCCTTCATTCTGGGCAGAAATGTGATGCTTTAAAAGTAAGTATTTAGATCCCAGAATTTTCTTCTTATTCCACCAATATCAACTCTCTCTTAACATTCTCACTTACAGTACATGTACCTAGAACTCCAACTGATTAACATGTTATAGCCATTGCTCCACATGCTGTCTGTGTAATCACTGAATCAGATCAATATCTACTCTCTTAACATTTATCATTCTGTCTTATCCTGTCAAATTTAATTTAAATGAACATATAATACTGACTGTTCTACATGCTGTCAGTCTGATCCCCGAGTCAGATGCTCTTTGTTATAGTTCCAGGTAAGCTTTCTTGGCACTGTTTAACAGAGAAAAGCTGGCTCCGTACAAGAAGTGTTCGAAGCGAGAACAAACCAAACAATGAATAAAAATTATATCATGAAATATAGTTTATTGTGAAGGAACTTCACTAAAGGAGCAAGGAATCTCAAATGCGTGAAAAATAATAGTTTCAGCGTGAGAGCGTAAGATTGAATTTGTTTGCCTGAGTCTCACGCTCAATGCGTAAGACTTGAGAGCTCTGCCATTTTTTTCATGACAGGCAACTCCAAGCAAAGGATGTAACAGAGAATTAACTCTGAAGTGTAAATTTTAGTGCTTATTT
>CM042755.1:10156086-10189094 GCA_022496165.2 Catalaphyllia jardinei
GAAGTGTAAATTTTAGTGCTTATTTAACCCATGAATAACCCACTGGGGGTTAGCCCTAGTAAAGGGGATCAGGGAACCACACGAGGTAAAGAAAAAATCTTTTGACCTCGGTGGGAATCGAACCCACGACCTCCGGAACAGATCTGATCCCCTTTACTAGGGCTAACGCCCAGTGGGTTATTCATGGGTTAAATAAGCACTAAAATTTACACTTCAGAGTTAATTCTCTGTTACATCATTTGTGTTCATAGTGCTACGCGGCACAACATTCATCCAAGCAAAGGACCCTGGGAACGAGTGTGATGGTGGTTGTCCAGCGGCCTACCATCTCAAGGTCAGTTCACTCGAGCGTGAAGTTCAATGTCCAAAGAAGAATATTGGATCCTCCATATCGCACTCTGCACTGCAACATACACACCGAGTATCAACGTTGCAGTGAAAGACACGAATGTTGCAAGTTAAACGAAGAAATTTAAAATTTTGATTGGGAATTCAGAAAACAAGGTGGATTGCGTTGGAAGCATATCGCACACTACACCATGCACTGAAACACAAACACATTGTTCTAACCATGTTGCATTTAAAATATGTACATTGAATTGTGAATGGACAATGTTGAATTGTGCAAGTTGGATATTGGAATGTGAAAACGAGCAATAATTCAAAGCAACAATGTTGCAAACCAGAGTTTTGGCGGAGATTTAACGCCATAACCCTACCCTGGGTAACAGTGGCTTTTTTCGCGCGCGGCACCGGCGCACCGACACCGGTGCGTGATCGCTCAGTGACGTTGAAGTAAAATGCCTCGTTTACGTGTTGTCGCCGTGTTTCCAACTTGCACGGGAAGGGCGAAAAGTATCAGAACCTTACCGCATGCGGTTTGCGAAAGCTTCTGAAGTCTGTTGGCCGGAGTCACGCAAAGTTCCCCGTCCCCACGTAGATGTGTTGATAGTGATAGATTTTGCTGCTTGTTTGTGTTAAACAAGATTCGCTAACAGAGGAACTTCCTTTCAATGTTTGGCTGGAATTTTGTACCATATACCGGTAGCTACATGTGTAATGACGGATTCATACTGCTTCACGTGTATACAGTGCTTTACGAGAGTAAACACGAGATGGTTCTTTTCTTGACGAGTACAGAGACAGCCCGGACGATCACCTAACATTTGCTCAAAGGGCAGGTTTGTCTTCGACAACGACAATTGTTCTAAGCCACTGCTGCATTTCATAAACTTAATGCACTATGCATGTACATGTACGCTGTAAAAGCAGTTCCCGCCGTACTACGTCGGGCGGCGGGCTTTAAAGTTTTATGTGCGTTGCCACAATGGAAAATGGAGTCACATTTAGCCTGCACCGCCTCTTTGTTTGACGTTTGCAGGAGATCCTGAATCAGGATATAATGTTTAATAGGAACGATATTCAGGCAGACCTAGATACGCTGTTTCGGCCAGGGGAAATGCTACTTGACTTCAGGGTAACTAGAGTACAATTTGTTCAGCAATTCGTTTACCTATGTGTTTGCAGATCCAGTGCACAGTCGACTGGACCATGTAAGGACCATGGAAGAATGGAAGGAGTACCAATTTATTCCAGGTATGCCTGTGAAATTTGCATCAACTGTATTTGATCTGACAAAATGTGTGACAAGTTAGCTCATTTGCACAGTGTAGCTTGTGCAATTTTAAGTCCGAGTCAATGTTTTCAATTGTCAAACCACATTCAATTTGTTTATTAGAAATCTGCCCCAGAGATTTAAAAGGGCATATTGTAAAACATGGATTGGATTTTGTAAAACATAGACTGGACTTGATTTGTAAAACGTGGATTTGTAAGAAAATCCATTTGGAAAAGCAAACAAAACCAAACATTACAATTTATTTGTTTCATTTTTGTACTACTTAGTTCCTTTTTATCGCCCTTTGTAAGGTTATTTGAGCTTTGTATTGCTACATCACCTTTTTATTCTCCCTCACTTCCTTCGTCGTTATCCCAACCTAAATACCTTTCTACGCTGTTCGTGAATAAATACAATGTACCGTACATGTATATCATGCAGTCATTTCATTTCGTTTGGCCCCTAAAAGCTGTTGTAAATCATTTTCTTTAGCTTGGGTTTTCCGCTTTTTTTTTCTGTGTCTTTTGCGGGTTTAGATTAATGCCCATAGTCCTAACACACTTGGTCTGTCTATCAATTAACAACCATCTTAGTATGGAAATAAACCACTTTACAGTTGTCTCCTTGATGACCTGGCCTTTGAATGGCAGTGAGGCTGGAGGTGACCTTGCTTAGATACAGACCTCTCTGCATTTGTCATGTAAATGCACCTAGTTAACATTAGAACACCTTGATTTACACAACAAAAGCAGTGAGGTCTGTATCAAAACAAGGTCACTGGCAGCCTTGCTGCCATTCAAAGGCCAGGCTACTGAGCACACAACTGTGAAATGGTCTATTGACAAATTGCAACAAAAGGTAGAAGCAATAACAACAACAAGAATTGTAGATGTGATTTTGGTAACCTCGATGAACCTTAAACGCCGCCATCTCTACCTACAGAATGCAAACTTTCACGCTCTTTAAATTATGCAAAATTATTTTGGTCAAAGGTCAACACATTTTTCCACTTCCGGGAATCCTGGATGGAACGTTTTTTACAATGGAAAGGGGAAAATGGATAAGAAACGAAGAATCTGCATTGCAAAGGGTGGGAAAATTTAATCTCTTTCAACAAAACGGTAGACATTAACAGTAAGATGTAATCAACACAAAAACTTTGTTAGGGTGTGGGTACTGAGTCCAAATAAAATTACCCTAAGGTGTAGACACCTGATTTTCCCAAGGAAATCACTTATTTTTAAATCCATGTTTTACAAATCCAGTCCATGTTTTACAATGTGCCATTTAAAAGTCAATTCGCAACTAAACATATATATTCCAGAACACAGTTTTTTTTCCTGGTACAATTACATGTAAACAGCTTTGTCAGATCAAAGCTAAATAATTTATCATGAAAGATGGCGTGTGTCAATAAAATGACAAAGACGATGCAGAGAATAATTCAGGATCTTAAATCATACCTTATCTTTTTCTGTTGATAATTAGTAGTTTATTCTACTCTTTGACTTTTTAGTGCACCAAAAACAGCATCAATCTTGCAAATATTTTCACTGCCTGTGCCATTAGAGGCTACTACTGTATTAACTTTCTGTGATGATTGAATTATGCTGATGGATATTCCACTTCTCCCTACCTAAAATATTGATAATCGGCTGTCTCTAAGTGAACATCATAGTTTTTCCCACTCATACGGATTTTATCATCTGTAACATTGTCATTCGCATTTTACCATCCTGTTTTTTTCTCCCTAATTATTGCCATCCGCATTTTTCCATCAACATTTTGTCATCCACATTATTTCAACCTCATTTTATCATCTGCATTTTATCGTCTGCATTTTTCCATCCGCCATCCGCTGCCGCTCCCTATGTTGTTTAATGTAACTGGTTTACTCTACCTGACATTTTGCTTGCAAATGTTGATGAGCTGAACTTGAATCTTGCAAAGTGTGCTCATCCTTTCTTACTCTTTTTTCTCATTGGGCTTTTTGACAATCCATTAAGAAGAAATAGTCAATATTTTTGTACTTAAGTATGCAAATTTTTTTACCACATTTGTAACCAGTCTAGATGCCGGTCTAAATTGGAAACCTAGACCACAGTCAATATTGATTTCAGC
The DNA here is from genome assembly GCA_022496165.2 of Catalaphyllia jardinei. NCBI lineage: Eukaryota > Metazoa > Cnidaria > Anthozoa > Scleractinia > Caryophylliidae > Catalaphyllia > Catalaphyllia jardinei. The sequence continues at coordinate 10,159,826 of CM042755.1, forward strand.
CAATCAAACTCATGAATTCAGTCAACCCACATGTACAGTCCTTACGTGAACCATTATAATTTTCTGTCATTTTGACGTCTGGTTAATGCGGATTTTCTTCAACACCATAGTTACAGAAGCCAATTCTCAAGGGGTCGCCTGTGAGAAAATCATTAAATGTAACAATTTTTGTGCCATCAATCACTTATGGTAAACCTTTTTCATCTGTATCTCGAAAACAGAAATGATAGCAAATTTTGCTGAAATTGTGCTGAAATGTGTAGCAAATCAATTCTGATTTCAATCACATTGCTGTCAGTGATGATTGACATGTGTAAATGGACTTGATTAAGGCAAAATAGTAAAAATTCTTTTTTCATGCAAAATTGGTAAACTATTTATAAATTATAAATAGTTTACCAATTTTGCATGAAAAAAGAATTTTTATTTTATTATTTCAAAAAATGTGATTGAAACATTTGGATTTTGCACATGTTCACACTGACACTACATGTAACTTGTCAACTAGAAAGATAATTGACTTTTAATCATTCTATTGACCTCACCTCATGTCTTCTTTGCAACCGCCTTTGTCTTAAAAGGGTTGCCCTTCTGTCTGCCTTTTTGCAACTCTGGTTTTTGTCTTAAAGTAGGTTTTTAAAGCCCCTGAGGAACAAAAGTAACTGATAAGCTATTAATTTCTTATTGCTTGAGCAGTGCTCTCTGTACGAATTCGAAGGACTGCACTCATTTTATGTACGTTATATTATTTTGTGTAGCTTTGTTTCTGCAAAATTAGGTTACTTTGTACTGGTCTGACCAGTTTACTGTCTGACCTGTAAATACACTGAACTAAGATCTATGTATTATGTATAATGATTTTGTCTATAACCCATAACTGCAAATAAATTAGAATTAATCTTTTTTCTGGTGTGCTTAACTCAGGTTTTACTAATAACTAATGACAACAACAACAACAAGCTTTATTACCAAAATAAAAAAGTCAATTATTACATTAGAATATATTAATATGCAAGAAAAGGTAACTTTCACTCAGGATAACTAAAAAGCTAATCGAGCTGAGTAAAACTAAGTACTGTTTAAAATAGAAAGTAGGTTGGCACTAAAGCTAGAGCAAAGGAATCAAATCACAATAAAAAGAGATGAAAAGAGTAAATAAATAAATGAATAGATAAATAAATAAACAAATACCAGTTGAAAACTCATGAACAGTAAGACTGTAAGATGTCTGACTTAACTTTGTTTTTAAACGTTTTAAGGGGGAGGTGTTTAATGTTTTCATCAAGATTATTCCAAACTTTTACAGCTGCAAAGCGAATGTTGAATTTACCATAGTTTGTTTTGATGGTATTGATGTAATAGGTTATTGGTAAAATCAATCAAGAGAGAAAACTCTGCTTAACATTTGGTGATTTTAACATTAACCTTTTGAACTTTGATAAACATTCTCTAACAGAGGATTTTATTAATACTCTGGGTTCTTTCTTCCTAGAGCCCCACATACTTCAACCAACAAGAATTACTAATCATTCTTCTACACTGATTGATAATATATTTTTCAATTCTATTGAATATCAAACAGTCAGTGGGAACTCATTATATGATCTAACATGAGAACCAACTCTCCAAATGCACTAAGTTAACTTAAAAAATAAAAAGTGGCAAAATTATATTTCGACAAGATTAACCTTGAGCCCGTATATTTCGGCTTATGTTGTATTTTTAGTTTATTATTAGGGGACTTTATAATGTAGATTTGAGTGTCATAACAAAATCAAGTGGGAGAATGAGTTTTCAAGTTTAATTTGCAGGCTTCACATTATAGTTCAATCAAGATGTCCCTACTGTGGGTCAAGTATTTAATGTTGTTTGCTAGTGCTAAGTGTTGTTATTACACATTCTTCTGATTGGTTGAAAACCCATGTTTTATCAGAGTATAATAAGCGTGTTTTATTGTTTTTCGCCACATTATCTCTATATCATATAGCGAATGAAGAAGTCTAAGCCATGTATTACACTGTGATAAAACAACTAGATCCATGGGCATTTGAGAACAATATTATTGAGAAATGTAGAAGACACTTGCCTGCGGCCCCATGTTTTTTACATTTCCCTCATGTTTTCAAATGCCCTTCATGTTTTATCACAATCTAATAAACAGCTTAGGCTTCTTTATTTGTTAACTAAAGTTAACTGAATCTTACTTGCTATGATTTTGCCTGGTGTGGCCTTGTCAATGGTTCTTATTCTTTTTAAAATTTCAGTGTGCACTAGCTTGTTTTCTGGACCGGCAAATGATTTACTGTAGATTTACAATTATATTATGGTGTTTAAGTCAGTGAAGTACAATGTTTTTAATTCCAGTAACATCCCCCTCCCCTCCGACTGTCCCTCACTCCTTAAGAAAAGGACACTGGGTTCAAAAGTTCTTTCAACCTAACAAGACACCCAAATATATAATCCAATGTGAAGTTAAATTTTAGCTGTAAGTGAGCAATACAATTTCAAATTTAAATAGCACTTTGAAAATTAACTTTTAAATCTCTGTTGTAGATGTGAATTGTTCCCTAAAATATGTGATAAGTAAAGTTAGAAGGTAAACTCTGTACATGAGCCATTCGGTCGGCATTTACAGACTGTATCTCCAGTTTCTGTACCCTGAAGCAACTAGGAGTAAGTCTACTCCCCATTGGATGGGATGCTAGTACATCGCAGGATTACCCCCCCCCCCCCCCAAAAAAAGCATTAATTTTGCTGGTACCCATTTGTACACCTGGGTGGAGAGGGGTACTGTGAGAATAAAGTGTCTTGCCCAAGACTCAGCTCCCTGGCCTGGTCTTGAACCAAGACTCATCATGAAACTCAACACTAACAGTGAAATGCACAAAAACTGGAAATCAATTCAAGTATGTTCCTTTAAGTTTTCTTTCTCAAGTATTAATGAGTGATATTTTTTTCTTTTAAAAGGCAGATGTTGTACACCTTACCTTAAATCCCATGGGGTTTCAAGGCCAGACACAACTTGATGAAGAACTCTCTGTTTAATAAAAAGGTTAGCTGTTATCGTTAGGTTATTAAAATATAATATTCTTGTTTTAACTGCATGACCTCTTTTAAAAATTCCCAAATATGCCTTGTCACCAATGATTTCTCGCTGTTAGCCAGCATCAGCAGTATCGTCAACATCACCAATGCACTTCATCTCTCAGTAAGATACTTAACTTTTATTACAGACACCTTTACAATGGAATTATGGCTTTGTGTTCTTGATGATGAAAGCAGCATTGTTGTTTACCTTCTAAATGAACGTAATTGTACTTTACTCTCATACTGCAGTTGCTCTGATCCATGAGAAAGCTGCCTAATATGTTTATAGTGACTCTTAGAAGGCATAAGTTTTCTTTATGCACCTTTCAATGTCAAGCCAGGGGAGGGGGGGAGGCGGGGCATAGGGCAGAGATTTGATTGATCGCTTTGGAGGGGGGTAGGGCATTTGAATTATCTTGCTGTCCTGGGGGTAGTGATATTTTAATTTTTGCAAACATTTGACCACAAATCATTTCCCAGGGTGGGGAATTTCAGTTATATTTGACCTCACATTTTTGCCCGTGTGTAGGGAATTTTACAGCATTTATTTGGAAAAATGTCAAGTCCCTGCCCTATGCCCTGCCTCCCTCCCTCCCCCTCCCCTTGCCAGCTTGACATTGATAGGTGCATTACTTCCTCTAATCTCCGAAGTTGTATTATGGGATAACTAAGTTTGGTGGGAATTATTCCTCTCGTGAATGAAATTTAGTTTACAATTTTTTTTCCTTGAACTCCTTCCCCAGAATCATGTTTATGCAACCCTTTTTAACGGAGAGTTGGAGAAGACAAGACCCTAGTGATGAAAATTTTTCTTAACATGGAAAATATCGGAGCTGTGTGCCACAACACTTCATAAAGCGTTCAAAGGGTACGAAGTTCACTCATGTGAGACATGGCTTCTGAAAAGCTCTATTAGACCTCCGTTTGACTTTGTTATCTGAATTGATCTAAATGTATTGTTAAGATCGTTAAAACAAGAGAATAACTTTTTACTTTACACCATTGAGATGAACAATTCAATTCATTAAACCAAGCTTGCGCATGGCGTTCCAATTTCAGTATTCGAGCGGGTGCTCCGTGCTGGACAGGTTCTCGCCATAAATGTAAACTTGAGCTTGCGATCTTTTGTTCAGATGATATAAGATTAAAGAGGTTCATTTAAAGCAAAATAACTCAAAACCTACCTCCAGTTTTTTGGGAACAAGTTTTCTCGTGATGATGACTTCGTCCTCTCTGTCTTGTCTGTCTTGGGCAGCTGTTAGCTTACTTAAAATATCTTCGTTTTGTCGTCGTATTATTTCCAACAAATCTCCGGCTCCGCTATCCTCTTCTGGGCCCTCACTACGCAATTCTGATGCAGAACAAAGAGGATTTGTTCTCTGAAATGACATTTGCCTTCTTGGGTCTAGAGTCATAATTACAAAGGGCAAAAAAGGTCTGTTTGTCCACGGTACGATGGAGAAGTTTTGAAGGTTTTCCAAGGCAGAAAAGATTAGAACTCATGCTAAGATTTTTGAACACTTTGTTTACCGTATGCCAACGTCATGCCCCTTGGTTTGGAGGTGTTGTTATGTTTTTGCCTACCTCTGTTAATTTTATTAGAAAGAGACTTGGGCTAGATCGAGACAGATTTATAAAGTACGTTGTGTGTCCGAACTGCCACTCTTTGTATGATTTCTCTGACTGTTTTGTTACCATTGGCCGGCGACGAATTCCAAAGAAGTGCTCACATCGCCCCTTCCCAAACCACCGACATTGAAGGTTTCGCGCCACCTGTGGAGAGTTGAATGGGGGACATGTTTTGAAAGAAGTACGACTGAAAGATGGTTCGATACGACTTTACCCCCATAAAGTTTATAGTTACATGAGAATTTTGGACACCTTAAGGAGTTTTCTAGCCAGAAAGGACTTTTGACGTAAGTGTAATTTATGGAAAACAGCACGGGAATTGAACTCGGTGTCGGAAATTCTTGCGGACGTTGTTGATGGGAGAGTATGGCGTGAGTTTTTGTTTGTAGACGGGGAGCCTTTACTTGCTGGAGAGAAGTCTCTTGCTTTTATGCTTAACGTAGACTGGTTCCAGCCTTTGAAGTTGGCAAGGTACAGTGTCGGTGTGATTTATCTCGTTGTGATGAACTTGCCCAGAAATGAACGGTTTAAAGTTGAAAACGTTGTACTTGTCGGCGTCATCCCAGGACCTCATGAACCATCTGGCAATATTAATACCTACCTCAAACCCTTGGTGGACGAACTCCTTGTGTTATGGGAAGGTTGGCACGTTGGGAGTGAAATTGTGAAGGGAGTTCTTCTTTGTGTCGCATCGGATTTGCCAGCGGTTAGAAAGGTAAGCACTTCCGATCTCTTTATCTCTTCTCCTCCTATTGATCACAAATTATGCAAACACGTTGTCATTTAGAATCGCAGTTGACAAGAGAAATCTAAACTGCCAATTTCAAGTTTTTTTAGCGCTTTTCAGTATTGTTTGTTATTACTACACAATGACCACAAAACTCGAATTTTGAGAGAAACACAGGAACACTGTAACAAAAAGTCGGATGAAGAAAGAAAGGGCATCATTGTTGCGGAAACATTATTTCTTGTTATGTTTCCTGTGGTGGCTAAATTAGCGGGAGACAGACAAAATGTTTTGCTGCCCCTGTGGCTAAACGAGGAGACATTGTTTTGGAAAACAAAGTGTCACTCATGCGCATTATAAACCGACTTTCGAAGAAGTCTGGGAGACTTGTTACAGGGCTTGTTCCCCCATAAACTTTGACCTTGTGATATCATATTTTGGCCCTGTTCATGCAGTCTTCATGAGCTATATCCCGCAAACGTCATACCGTAGCAATGAGTAACTCTCTTCCCTCGTCCTTCCAATTCCTTTTCTTCTTTCCTACCTCTTCTATTTCAGCCATTGTTTGCTTGGCGTTGCTGGGAAACGTTTTTAATGAGCAGCACTGGAAACTAATCAGCATTGTTTTTATGGTGGCTAAACTGGGAAACAAATGTTTCGGACGCAAAATTTGTGTCCGGGAAGCAAAAATGCTTTTGACTCCAGGCAAAAACATTTTTTGTTTCCGAGCAGCAAAATTTGCAAGGGCAACAATCGCACTTATCTCCGCAAACGCTAAAAGTTTGACTTACGATCCCTCTTGAGCCCTACTTTGTCGATGAGAGGTTTCAGTTAGCGTAGGGTTCACATGCAAGCGGCACAACTTCCAGGAAACACAGACACCATCAACTGAAATACTACCATCGCACCGCGATGATGAGTTGTTCATTCTGGATTTTCTTCGATGGAGAGTTTCCTGACAGGCTGACCTGCAGCGTATATTTTCGTCAGTCTTACAACTCATGCAACTAGTGCATGAACCATTACCATCCCAGACTAGGTAAGGATCTAGAGAAAATTCAACATCAGCCACATGGAGTGATTCATACTAGGAATTCAGCAAGCGTTTGGAAGATAAATGTCATGTCATAGCTCTAGCTTTCCAGGCCAACGTTTGTTTGAATAGGAAGAAGATTGCTGCAGCTGTGTGAAGTATTTTCGGTGGTATACATTTTCAAAAGTCTTCTGCCGTTTCACACTATTTGATGAGTTGACATAATGATCACGTGTCTGCAATTGGATATTGAACAATTTTAGACTGTACAGTGATATATAGGGACTGCGGTATTGCATTGCGTGCTTTTCAGGTAATTGTGAATTATAACAGAGCTATATGCTAGCGCACGCTCTGATGGGCTGATTTTTTTATGAAAAAGAAATGGATGGTTCATAGAGATGGTTCGGGCTGACGTCATTGTCGGTGAAATTTCTTGCTAGCAAAAGTTTTTTTTCACGACGTTTTTCCAGTAAAACGTAACTTTAGCTGTTACTAATGGCTAGTAATAACCCAATGTTTGAGTTAGAATTTCTCGATGACTTTGAAAATTCAGAAAACGTGCCTGAAATTTTTGCAGAAACATCGGAAGCGTCGAAAGATCAACAAAACGGAAAGTGCCACCAGTGAACACAACACGTACACGTGCACGTATAAGGAAAGTGAAAACAGCACGTGCACGTGATCAGTGCAGAAAAAGCGACTTCTCAGCGTGAAAAATTTCTTGCTATATTATAAAAGCAATGGACAATGTCTAGCGAGAGTCCATCCAATTTGGGATGCACGCGGATAGTTGGGAGAGTACTTAGGTAGCTAGAGATGCTCTTGGCTGCGCCTCTTACGCTACCTTCATGCTCTCCCAACTATCCGCGTGCATCCCAAATTGGATGGACTCTCGCTAGACATTGTCCATTGCTTTTATAACATAGCAAGACATTGTCCATTCCCTAAATTAAAATGATGTCAGTTCGTCACTTAGATTATAGCGTGCAAAATTGTTTTGTCCCTTTAAACTTTTTTAATTTATTGGAATAACACACATTTACAGTACTGACTTACATTACTTCCAATACTAACATTACTTCAGTTTAATTGCGACTTGCATTACTTACAATATTAATCATCTACGCCACTTACAATACTAACACTTACACTACTCATATTTCTTACAATAAAATACGCATACTTACGCTACTAACGGCACTAATACTTACAATGCTTACAATACAACGTAATTAGATAGCTTGCGCTACTTCCAACTCTTGCACAGCAAAATCATACTTACATTACATTACATTACATTACATTAAAAAAAGGATTAGCACACTCCTGTCAGCACTTTAATATGAATTCTGAATTTGAATTCAAGAAAATATACGTGGTATATATGCGCCTTGTTTCCTTTCCCTTCATTTACCAGCCAGCACTGTCATTAACCTACTTAATTTTCTATGGCATAGTATAAATTCATGCATTCCTCTAAAGGCGAGCCAATACATTTTAACGCTAATCCTTTCAGCGAAGTAACATGTGAACAAAAGATCTACCCAAACACTTACCTAAAATTTATTTACTTTCATTCTAATGCCCAACTTTTCACGTGAAATTATCGTCACATGTACACAGTGCGACATCGCGCTAATTGTCACAATTTTTTTGTTAACATTTAGACTTAAATTTAAGGACAAAAGATGCACTGTTTCGTGTCTAATACAAACTCGATCAATGATAGTTGCTTCTACTTGATTAAATTAGTGGTAATATAATTAACTAACAGAGAAATTACAACAAACATATTAAGAAATTCTAGGAAAGAACGTAGACTCGGAAAAAATCCGAGTCCCAGATCACGGAGGGTCGTGGGTTCAAATCCAATCTGGGACTCGGATTTTTTCCGAGTCTACGTTCTTTCCTAGAATTTCTTAATATTAGGAGGTTGGTTAGACGCATCTCGATATGCCTTAATGTGACGGCGTAATGCCGTTAGTGAGTTCATATGTGATGCTTTAATGTGACAGCGCGATGCTGTTAGTGAGATCATATGAGCCAGAACGTGGCTGTGTAGCCGCGCGATGCGGTTCCAGTCAAAACCCACAATTCGACCCTTGCTCACCACAGAGTCTCCAGTAGCTCAGTGGTAGAGCATCCGACTAGATCACGAGGGTCGTGGGTTCAAATCCCATCTGGGACTCGGATTTTTTCCGAGTCTACGTTCTTTCCTAGAATTTCTTAATATAATTAACGTCATGTTATTATCTCTCAAAAACAGGTCAGCGGTTTCCTCAGCGTCGCAGCCAGGAGAGGATGCAGCAAAGGCAAAAAAGCATTCGAAGGTGGCTTTGGTGATAAACGGAATTACGGTGGATTTGAAACGTGTGAAAAGAGAACAAATGCAGAACACCGAAAAGAGGCACAAGAAGCACTTAATCAAGAAACTATGAAAGATAAACGGTCTATTGAGAGTAAATACGGAACACGATTTACCGAACTAATGCGCGTACCCTACTTTGATTGTGTGCGATTCACAGTTGTCGACCCTATGCACAATCTTTTTATGGGCAGCGCAAAGCACATCATGCAAAATGTCTGGCTTGAAGGGGCTAAGCCGTTACTTTAAGAGGCACAATTAAAAAAAATTCAACAGAAGGTCGACGAAGTGCATTTTCCAGCGAGTCTTGGCCGGTTGCCAAACAAAATTGCATTTAGTTTCGGAGGTTTTACGGTGGATCAGTGGAAGACCAGGACTTTGGTCATGTCACTTTACGCTCTTAAAGGAGAACTTCCAGAGGATCATCTTGAAGTGTGCAGACCTTTTGTTCTGGCATGCTCCATACTTTGTAGCCCATTCATTACCATCAGTGACACATTGAAAGCTGATTCTCTTTCTCTTTCTCTTTTTGAGAGTGTGTGCTGGACTTTGGTCCCGTGTACGCATTCTGGTTGTTCTCTCAGAGGATTAAATCTAAATTTGTGCCGGCATTCCAGAAGGTTAAAGGAGAAAACGTTCTTGTGGTTTGTCCTATCTCAAGGAAAATTTCGTTCGTTTAGGATGATTGCCGTGGCTAGTTAAAAGACCATTCAAAGTTTAAGCACTTGCACATTTAAAATTATTTCGCACACACTTTATTTTTCGCTGTTACGGATAAAAGTGTTTTAAACTGTATAGTACAGACTCTTGTTCTTAGGCCGTCGCAGCTTGACTGAAAATATGATACAAGCAGCGGTAATAAGCATGGTACACAAACGCATTTTTGTACTAACATATTGTCCATTTTCAGAACTAACGGATGCAAGTTTTGTTATACCAATAAAGATTAGTGGTCTGTAACCTAGAATAGTTTTCATACACCTAAAAGCAACGGTATATAGAGTTGTGAAAAATGATGACGCTTACTTCTGAAGATGTATGTTGGCTAAATAGACGTTTTGCTTTACCATGTCTATCCCACTGTTTGAGTTATATCTTTAATCCGAACAAGAATGCTTGAGAACAAGAAATTGTACGATACAGTTTAAGCACTTTTATCTGTAACAGTGGAAATCAAGAGTCCGTCAAGATCAGGAAAAATAAGGTTTGCTATATCAGTCTATTCATAAATAGCCGCTCTGCTGGGCTAGATTTGGAGAAAGAATGATATGGCATAATTCGTAGAGCTTCTTAGAGCTCAGATGTTATCCGCCAAGGACTTAGGGTCATCTAGAGACAATCATATGGGAGATCACAGGCTATGCAAATAGCCTCACCATCATGTGTTGAAATGTATGTTAAGGAAAGAATAGCCCTTTTCACGGTTAACTCTGCTCATTTGCATTACAATGAAATCTAGCATGTACGTGAGGCAATTTCGGGCTATTTTGCAGTTTAAGCCCGAAATTGCCTCTCATCCACGTTGGATTACATTGTTATGCTAACGAGAAAAATTAACCGTGAAAAGGGCTATTGAATAACACTAAATGTCACGCCATAGCATAGGAAAGGTCCGTCTTGTTGTTTGAGTGAAAAGTTGGAAAAAGCCTAAAAGCAAAAAGACAGAAATATCTCAACACAGTCATTATTCAAAATTGTTAACACAGTATTGTTTACTTTCCGTGTTTGTTTACCTGATCGTAACAACAGCTATTAATGAGTAACGTATTTGGAAGAAACATTTCCTTTAATGCGTGTTCTAATTTATTAAGGATAACACAGAGAAGATATACTATACGGGGTACGTACGTATCGCAAAAAATCAACAGGGGTTACTATTTCGGTCGAGGTTTTACGGGCCTCATTCGAAAATTGCCTTATTGCATCGGGTAAATGGACAGCAAATTGTTAAATATCCTTAGTCTCGTGTGGAGATTGGAAAGAGAAGTTGCTCACGTAAAGTGTAATTTTTACGGTTCATGAGCATCATGAAAGTAGCTGGATTATTTCCTTTTAACTGAATCGGCAAATTAAACCATGCACGGTTATGTAAAGAAAGTAAACAAAACTAAAGATGCCTCTGAGAAATTGACGCCTTCAACGTTATCTGAATTTATGGCCATCTTTAAGCTTTGGTCTTCCTTTTAAATAGTTGACCTTAAGGACGTTCGCGGTAATTGTTTCTGCGCATCGTTACTGCGCACGCAAATTCACATGCCACGTCATGCATGGATCGTGAGCGCGCGCTAAGTCATAAAATAAACAAATGATAGGGTAGATGGCCATTGCTAGAGCTTTGCTTGGATTTAATGATCTTAGACGTTCGGTGACCCCAATTTTTCTTTCGATGGATCATTTTCTCCACTGATTGTCTCCGGTTAGGGAAAATATGAAGAAAATCTATCGACAACAAGTTTGAATTTCTGGCAAAATGTACCATCAAATTCCGTTCTTATTAGCTCTTCGTGCATCTGTGCGGCGGTTTCACATGCCTCTTAAAGGGTTAAATTTTGTAAAAACGTCAGTAACGCTTGGAATTATTTACGCAACAGACCCACGTCTACAAAATATGACTAGGATCGTTTGCCTCCGTTGACTCACCTTCGATATTGTTAACTATAAACCCCTGTAGACCGTGTTCAATTGTATGGGCAATTTTTCGAAATCAGTATAGTTTACCACGCGCTTTCTCTGAAACGAAGACCCCCAATGTTTTTTTGCATTTCTGGCACAAGTAACTCACTATCTGCCTGCAGCAAAAGTTTAAAACAATTCCCTCGACTGGAACATTTTTGCGCGAACGTCCTTAATTAAGTATTATCTTAGCAAATAGTTTTTGTGAGGCATTATCTGCTTTGCGTTTTATTTGCTCTAAATATTTTTAAAGTAGCCAGTAACGGTACAAATAGTTTTCCTTGGTTATGGAATCGACCTAATGGAGCTGTTTTTAGTGGACATTATATTATCACTGAACAGTTTTGTAATTAACACACACCTTGCTATATCAGTGGACACAGACATTGAATATTTTGTTCTTGGACATTTAGTCATTTGACACTTGACTTTGTTACTAATGTTGGCCACGTGATCATAGTTAAGAATTCGTTACTGGATACCTTATTAAAAGAGGCATTGGTATGTGGAGTTCTTCAGTTGATGAATAAAATTCAGTTTATGAATAATGCTTTACTGCACCCAATCTTAACAAAACCAGCGAATAATATAATCAAGATGTTGGACATATTGCGCTGCTGTTTCCGAAAGCGAACTAAAACGGGAAGCCGAAGCCATGTTTTTAAAACACAAACTTCAAGCGGGCGCTGATTTCAAGACCACGCTTCTGGGAAGCCATTAGAGTGCTTTGCTCTGATTGGCTAAGCGATTCTACTCTGGGCTATGATTGGTTATATAAGAATGCTACATAAGAATGCTCTACGCATAGTCGATTGGACGTATCGCTTTTTCACATGTGAAAATATAGCACATATAGAATTTTATTTGCCGGGTTTATTACCTAAAATTCTCAACGTATGTACAATAAAATGCTTTCCTGCACCCAATCTTAAGAAAAGCAGCGAATAATATAACCCTGCGTCCATTTTATGAAATTGCCTGACACAAATGAAACTCACCATCCCAGAAATAAAAAACTTTCAGTAAAGTGCTTCGTTTTTGTTTATTCATTATCCGCCGGACGAAGGACGACCTCTCGACTTCGTCGCCCGCTTCGCGGCGCAAACCCTTGTGGTTCGCTCCGCTCGCTTAGCTATTCTACCCTGAAACTCCCGAGGTCGACTTGTGGCTAGTCTACAGGAATAGGTGTACATTCTCGGCTTTGACAAAATTGATACTTCTACTGAGCACCTAGGCCTATCAAGAGGGATAACAATATTACAATTTTTACTTCATTTACACAGGTTTACACACAAACGACACAAAAATTGCACTAAAAACAACTATTTTCTTTAAAAAAGCTTGTATATCTGGAGGTATATTATTTTAACAATCAGATGGTATAAAACTATAAAAGTTAGAGATAACAAGTTAAACCGACGTTTCGGAGTAGACATCACTCCATTATCAAGGTAAAAAAATTGTTCTATGATGCTAAAATTACAGTATTAAAAACGATTGACGCTAAGAATTAACATAATAAGCACGTGCGAAATTGGCTATAAAAATACTTTAGCACGAATGGAATCCGATTGCACATTGAGGCTTGGCTTAAGTGTTCTTATAAATAACATTTCAAGCACTAAGCAGTCAAATTTGCTTTTACATTTTTTGAGCACCTCAAAACGTTTAAGCAGGTCCCGAGGGATCGTCCCGTGTGCGTTCTGATAGTGTCTGGCAATGGCCGAGGACTGGTGTTTATGTCCCTTTACACGATTGTGTAAATGTCCGCGTGTGTAGCCTACATAACCTTCATCACAAAGGTCACATTGAAATTTATATACAACACACTGCTGATTTATGATCGGCGGCTTTGCCTCTTTCACTTTCAGTTCCTGCTCAATTTTTCTGCTGGTAAATACGGGCTGGATGGTTTTGTTTTTGGTTTTGTTTATGGTAGATGGTAGCGACCAAAAAGAGATGAGTATATTGTATTTCGTTGGTAGATTTTGACTTTGAATAGACACCTTCAGCAAAAACTACCCGATAGACGTATTTGATCCCACCTTTCACGAGGATTTCAAAGGTATACAAAGCCATCGCGCCTTTGAACGCCTTTGCCCTAAGAGATCAAAGGTATGCAAAGCCGTGGTGTCTTTGAATGCTTATAACACGTGTCAAAACTGTAGTCAAAGATATTGACATGTTTGACCTCGCCTTTGAAAGGGATTAAATGTAATGGCAAATCCATAACATATTTGATTCCTCCTTTGACATGCGTCAAAGGTGAAGTCAAAGTTAAGATCACATTTGCCCTCTTATTTGTCAAGGATCAACTGTATAGGCAAAGCCATGACACTCATTTGACGCGCATCAAAGTTTGGGTCAAAGCTATGATCATATTTAACATCAACTTTGATCAAGATCAAATTTCGAGTGAATCCAATTTTTCGTGCCGTCAAAGATTTTAAAACGAAGTCAAGGTCGCCAGCCGCGGATGGTGGGAAAGAATTTTACAATAAACATTTCCAAGCCTTGATGAAACAGAAAAATATCCATAATTTCTCCACCAGTGGAGACACCAAAGCCAGCGTCGTGGAGCGATTCAATCGCGCCTTGAAAGAAAGATTGTATCGCTATTTTACCATCAAGAATACATTGACATTCTTACCTGTGTTGCAAGATTTGGTCTTGGGTTACAATTGATCGTATCATAGCAGCATCAAGATGGCCCCCAACAAAGTGACCGCAAGTAATCAAGAAGAAGTGTGGAATAATTTGTACTCCACACGTTTGAATACCAAATGCCTTAAGCCAAAGTTTAAAGTAAATGATCACGTGAGACTCAATAAGAAGTTTAGAACCTTTAAGAAAGGTTACTTACCGGGCTGAACAGAGGAAGTGTTTATAGTATCCAGAGTCGTCCCTGGAAGTGTGGTCACTTACAAAATCAAAGAGATGGATGACACCTTTGGAAGGAACTTTTTATTCTCAAGACTTACAGAAAGTCACCGTATAAGATGACGATTTGTATCGAGTGGAAAAAGTGTTGAAACGAAAAGGGAATAAATTGCGTGTACGCTGGAAAGGTTGGCAAGATACATACGACAGTTGGATTGACAAGAAGGACGTAAAAAAAGCTCTGAGAGTGAGTGAGGAGTTTTACATCACCTTACCTAGTCACAGCAATCGGACAGAGTTTCCACAGAACCAAAGCAATCATTTAAAGATTCGATTGCCACACCCCATCAGGTTGCAAGGATCGAGTTGGAAAGTGGGATTGATTAGCATCACGTTACCAGATGTAAAAGTTCATCTCCCTAAGTTAGTCGACGGTAACGAAATCCTGTTCACCATGGATTGGATCATGAAATACCCTTCCGGAGGGTTGAAGTTTGCATTGAAGATCAATAAAATGTTGGCCTTAAAGATGGGATGGTTGAAGGAGAGAAGCTCTGGGAATTATGACTTGGGACCCAATTTACGTCAAGAGTTTTTTACCGATACTGTTCCCAATTTAGAAACGATGATGACGCCCGATCTGAAAAACCAACAGGGATGAGCCTTTGTTTAGGCTGCTAGAAGAGGACCTTTTTTATCTGAGTGTGACCTGCGATTGGTGCTTCACGAATCTCAACAAAGCCTTTCAAAACATGGTGGGTTCCACATCACGTTCCTTGTTCATCTATTCCGACGTGGGAGGAAGTTCAGTGGTTGGAAATCAAGTCACGGATCTATTGCGAGAGGTCAATTATCGACGGACAGGGGATGGAAGTCATTATTTTTAACCACTCCACATTCAATATATTCCGTTGCGCAAGGACTTGTTGGACAATATTGAGACACAAGTGTCAGAGACAACAGGGGAGCTGCCTCAATTTGGCGAGGGAAACACGATTCCCACCCTTCACTTCAAACGAGCATGAAAGGTGGAAGTTTAACACGATTTCAAACCTGACCCACAAGACGAAGGTGGCTTTGTGCAAGAACTGCTGAAAGCGAGTGTTAAGGGAGGTCTGAAAGGATTAAAAAGCGGTCACGGAGATCGCATTCGAAAGGCAAAAGAGGGTGCAACACGGAGCGTTAACCAAGCAGTGAAACGTAAAGCTTACGAAGTCCTAGATAGAAACATCAAACGAAAATTCAACGACCTCTTCGATGACTAATGAATCCCATCTACTCCAGAAGCTCGCGACTCTTCAAATCTAGAAAAGGGCTGTCAACGTCATGCTGTGAATGGTACTCCAAAGCCTCGAAACGTCACCAAAAGTTACAAAAAGGCGGATGGATTGGCCATGAAGTCAGTAAACCTGTTGGCTACGATTGGGATCACATCTTAGCGAGAAGACAAAGGAGAAGAAGAAGAAGATGACCGATACCTTGATAGACGGTGGGCCATTACATCCGGGTTCAAAATCAGCCATGAATCCTCAACTGAGCCTGTTCAACATTTCACCCACTGATCTTAGCATGTCCAGTTATCGCATCGTACCCATTCAGACCTACATGACAGGCATCAACCCCGTGGAATTCCAAGTGGATCCTCAAGAAGATTACGTGGACCTCAGTCGAAGTTTCTTTGAGATTGAGCTGGTGCTAAAACTGGCCAATGGCTATAACGTGGTGGAGGCCACGAGACTGTGGCCCACGAACAATTTGACCCACACGCTGTTCAAACCGATCAGTATGAGACTCAATGGTACCTTGATCAGCCCTCAGACGGATAACTATCATTTTAAAGCATACCTGGAAACATTGCTCAACTACAACAGAGATGATGGGGAAACCGTGCTAAAACCTCAAGGTTGGTACAATGCCCTGGACCTTCCAACAGAGTTGACTGCGAACAACACAAACACAGAAGGAGATGGACACGAGGCTTTCCAAGTATTGTCCTCTAACCAACAAGCTTCAATGAAACTCATGAAAGCAGAGCAAAGTAATTATACGGATGGAAAGTGGCACGTGCTAAGGTTCACACCCCACATTGAAGTGTTCCACTTGAACAAATTATTGGTACCAGGTGTGCAGATTGGAATCCAGATGTACTTCAATTCTCCCAATTTTTTCTTGAATGGTGTGAATGTAGCTGGAAGATTGACACACGAAAATGTCAAAGTAAGAATGTACCTGTGTCAAGTAAGGCTCAACCCCAGCGTCTACCGAGAGCTGATGACGAAAATTAACGTCAACAGAACCATAGTGGCTTACCCAACCGTGAGAAGTGAAATTAGGACCTTCAACATGCAAGGGAACCAGCAAAGATACGAGTGCAACAATTTATTTCAAGGCTGGATTCCTAACAGAGTCATCGTGGGGCTCGTGCATTCAGATGCTTTTAATGGTAATGAGGCACGTGACCCATTCTGTTTTCAAAAGTTTGGTGTGAGTAACATCAGGAAACTGGTCAGAGGAGAAGAGTACCCTTAAGAGATCCTGGAACTAGTGCACAACAACAGTACCCAAGATTTTGAGAGGTTACTATCGGTTCTTACAAGCCACAGGATGTTTGCAAGCATCAAGGAAACATGGTGAGAAGTAAAGACTGCAAGGCAAGAATTGCACACTGTTTGTATTTGACAATGCAGCCAACGGATGTTTGGACAGTCCAGTGCTGAATCCCAAATAGTCAGGAGAGTTACAGATTGTGCTGAACTTCGGTGCACCACCTGGTAACAACATCACTGTCATCCTGTATGGAGAGTTTGAGAACCCCTTGGAAATAGACAAGAACAAAGCCGTGTTGTACGACATTAACCAACGGTAATGGAGAAAGTTCCTCTGAATAACGTGCAACTGGATCATTTGGCCACAGCAGATGCCATCTTGAAACCCTACTTTTACGGCACGGTGGCTTGCGATCGATTACCAAGTCGGCCGATCAAGAAAGAACCTCGTGGGTACATTGTGAACACAGATCCACACTACACAGGGGGCCGACACTGGCTGGCACTTTGGACCCCTAGTAGGGATGTATGCAAGGTTATCGACAGCTACGCCCTACCTTTGGAGTCTTACAAGACAACAAAGCCCCTGCAAGACTGGTTAAAAAGCCAATGGAAACAAGTCATTTACAACGAACAGTCTCTGCAATTGGTTTACAGTAAAAGTTGTGGCGATTACGCCTTGTTCTATTTAAAAGACAAAGCGAGAGGTCAAAGCATGAACAAGTTCTTGAGGCGTTTCTCGTAACATGGTTATGTAAATAATGATCACAAAGTAGGTCAGATGTTAGAAGTTGATCGAGAAAGAGTTGGAATGGAATCAAGTGTGTATAATGAAACATCACCAAGAAACGATTGATTTGAGAATAAAATATGGTTGAAAACATGTTCTGTGTAATGATCTTGTAGTACAATGGTTAGTATCCTCTAGAGATCGGAGGTTGAACCCCCACAGCGCCGATCGTTTTGTTTCCTTGTATTTTTAAAAGCCGCATACCCTTGCACCTTTGGTCATTTGGACTCATGGAACGACGAGAGGCTTTTTGATTTCACACCCCTTCCAGTCTGTTGGTAGTGATTCCTTCAGGGTGTGGGAAGACAGTGTTTACCACCAACCTTTTACTGAACAATCTCGAATTATTTCATGCCAGACCTTCCCAAATACATTATTGCTATGGGGTGTGGCAAGATGGGTTTCACCCCATGAAAGAACCAGGGATCAAGTTTCACGAAGGCGTTCCCGACACAGATCAATTGAAAACGTGGTTTCCTAAAGGTGGACTCCTCGTGTTGGACGATCTCACGGCTGAAGGAGGGAACGATAAGCGAGTTTTGGATTTGTTCACCAAATATTCACATCATCAAAACGTCACCGTGCTCTACTTATGCCAAGACATGTTTCCACCAGGAAAATATGCCAAGAGTATTTCCAGGAATGCCCACTACATCGTAGCCTCCAAGAATCCACAGGATCAATAAGGCATGAGGAATTTACTGTTACAGGCGTTTCCCACCCAATGGCAAGTTTTACAAGACAAATTTCAACGTTTGACAGAACGTCCCTTTGGATACATGGTCTTGGATTTACACCCTGGCAGTTCAGACGATCAAAGGATTCTCAGTAACCTTTTAAAGGACGAAGGAAGTATGCGATGTCACAAATTCATCGAGACACCATGATGAACTCTTCCCAAGATTCAATAACTACCGTATCTCTAATTAACAGATCTAAGAAAAGCGCCCAACTGTTAAACAAAGATTTGCTGTGCCGGTTGGATCGGTTGTTTGCCTTTTACCACCGTCAGTGGTGGTGTCATCATCAGATGTTTTATCGCTTTAAGTGGTGCCACGGTTGTTTGAACGCTTTGGCATTGATCATCGTAGCAGCAGGCATCGTCGTAGGACCGTTATGGAAAACAGTCTCCTGATTGCCTGTTTAACTGCCGCTGGAACTGTGATTAAGGGATGGAACAATTTCAAAAAGTTTTCGTTTAAAATCGACATGTGTCGCTTTGCCTAGACCACTTACGACAAAACATTGATCGAATTGAGAACCTACGTGGGAGGACAAGAATACGAACAAGAATACGAACAATGATTTCGCTACGATCAAGTCGATAAAAGCAGGAGCACTTACGTGTGAGTGGTAGTATGTGTCATGAAGAGCAAGCGAACAGTTCGTAAAAAACCAAGGAGATGTAGGAAGACACAAAAAGGGGGGTTGTTTCCATTGGCAGCTCTCATTCCAGCTTTAGTCGCAGCAGGGAAGGCGACGGCACCAGGTGGAATCTCTGGTGCAGCGGGTTACGGTGTGAAAAAGGGTTTCCAGGCTGCTTCGCGTAGACTTCGAAGATGAAAAATAAACCAAAGACCAAGAAAAGAAGTAGACAGCAAGGCGGAGCACGGACTCGATGTAAGCATGATAAGAGACAACGCGGCGGTGCACTGTTGACTGTTCTCAAGAACACGGCCAAGATCGGGTACAAGCTCGGAAAGGACAAGAGGTATAAGAGAATGGGTACAAAGGGTGTCACATGCAGTTACAACAGACGTCTGGCACCGTGGGAAGTATGATTCGATTACGCAGACAACGCCCTCTCTTGGAGGCTATTCTAAAAGAGGCCAATCGGAACAGGAGACAGGAGATGTTAGAACATGCTAATGCAGATCAAATAAATGCCGTGAACGAAATGGTTCTCAACCTATTACGAAACGGAATTCCCGTCCACCCGATCACCATGGCTAAACTGCATCGCTATAAAACAACGTTATGCGAGGTAGGGAAACGCAGAAACTCGGTCAAGAGGCGAAGAGCACATCTCCAAGAACAAAAAGGTAGCGGATTCTGGAGCGGATTGCAAGACTGTTTCAAAGCATGTTGTGTTCGATGAAAGGACGTGATGAAGATGGGTATCCTCTGGAAGGTGTGGATGAGGTACCGGAGCATAAAGGAAAACGGAAACTGTTATACAGTAAAGTACAAGATTTTCATGCTGGCAAGATTGAATCCATGGCATGGGGACCTTTGCGAAAGGTGTCAGACTATCAAAGACACCACACCACCTGGAGACACTATTACTGTGTGTACGAATTGCAGTCGAGAAAGAGACACAGCAGCCAGTTTGAGGCTCAAGCTCGAGAAGAGAGAGACTGAACTCCGTTATTGGCAAGACTGCTACGAAACGCTACTCCAGCAACATTTCGAGGATGACAGAAGAGGTTATGATGGTACCCACGAAAGAGTATGACCAACTGGTTCAGTATTACAAGGGAGAAATCATCGACAATGCCTTGTTGAACAAAGCGGGACGATTGGCTGCTGAAAGTCACGTTATACTCGGCGATAAATCGATTCCAGATTCGATTGCCATCAAGAAAATTAAACCTTTAGCACGTCAGAGAGGTCGTTTAACCAAACGTATCAGACAAATTGGTCCTTTGTCGAGCAATAGTGCTGATGTCAGCGAAGAGGAGGACGAGGAAGAAGGAGATTTAGTGAAAGGGTCCACTGTAGACCATGTTCAAACAATTGATTAAGAACACTTCTCGAGGTTCGAAGACACCGAAGATCAAGGAATCACCGTGTACGCCAGGTGTTAAAAAGAAGTCACCCGCTGCTAAAACACCCATTCCACCTGACTCAGATCTGGCAACGCTCCTAAGAAAGGCTGACATTCTCCTGGGCAAAGACAAGCGCAAAGGCAAGGGTAAACGTAAAAACAAAATCGAACGCTTAAAAAACCTGCGAGTGGCTGGGAAGATTGGGCTCAAGGAAAGAAACTGAGAAGAAATCTTCAACACGATTATGACACGACCTAAGACCCGCACGCGCAAGTACGTCAACGAGGGCGTGGTTTCGACATTCAAAAACGGTTAGGCAAGACGGGGATCTAATTTCACTGGCCTGGGTACCAATTTATGGGGCCAGGAACAAAGCTGGCCAAGAGACTGAAACGAGGTGATCCGGGCATCCAACACGGCCAAGCAACACGATATCGATTACAGTCACGCTAGGAATTTGAGAGATAAGTGGAAAGCTGATGCAAAGATGATCAAGGCCATCGAAAAGACTCAGACTCTCTTTTTAGATGCTTTGCTACGATGCGTTAATGAAGAAACCCCTCCCAAACATCACTTGTGCAAAATTTTTTCAGAACCATTAGGGAAGGCCGCCTGGTACCCAGGCCTAAAAATAAACAATTAGAAGCCGAGATTTTAAGAAAAAGACTAAAATTAGAAACAATTGTCCAAAACATCACAAGACCAGTAATGCTTTATGTAGAAGACATAAAACGTTTAGCATTCGACATTGAACATTCTTGGGTTAAAATAAATATTGTGTTAAAGTGAAGACGAGGTTTGAACTGTGAATTGTTGTTTATTCTACAATTTGTAAAACGTGTAAGAAACGAGCTTCAAAAGCGTCTGTCGCAAGTGTTTTTGTTCATGACCCAGGTTTACAAAACACAAACTAATGGTTGTAAAACGGAATAAGTGTAAAAAGAAATTGTTGTCTTCTAAAAGCCCGAGTTCAGCTTTCATGTCAGCGATGTTGCTTTCTATACCTTTTTATCTCTGATACGAGAACACTGTGATTGAAAGAATTGTCAATAATGTTCTCGAACCAGTCAAACGTTTCAGGTATAGGGCTCGATGATACAGGCAACGGTCCGCTTCGGTTTGACACAAGGTCCTGTACTGAAGTTTGTTGAGACATGGTCGGATCCGTTGACTGGCTAAAACCAAAATGAATGGCGTCTGTTGCGTTTGATGACGGTGACTCGCTCTGATGAGATACAAAGTCGTTTAGCGGATCGAAAGTCTAAGAAGCTTCCATGGCTTGCTGTATAATGTCTCCTTCGCCGACCATCATTTTTTTCTTTTGTGCCCTGTACTTTTGCATGTACTTCCTGCCTTCCTCTCTATGCGTTGCGCGATCAGTTCGCTGATAAATGCGAAGTCTTTCCGCATTAGCCTGCCGCCATTTCTAATGCCAAGGAAAACGAACTTTTAGACTCATGAAACTAATATTTCTTCCCCGCAATTTTGGTAAAACCGCTTTTTATCAACGCGCTTCAAGTATGACTCTTTCTAACAGAACGTGCCCGAGTTACTGATTTTGTTACAATGAGAGAAGATTTCATTTCTTGACCACTGATTACTGATAAAAATGCAGGCAAAGAAAACAAGTCGTAATGTTTACGAAACATAGGGACTGAAAAGAACTTACATTTATAATATATATATTATATATTTAAGAAAAGCAAGTTGAAATCTCAGATAACATAGAAATCCGAACTCCCTTGTTTAATTAGGTTGTTCACTGGTAATTATGTTATTGTCTATTCATATGTCCTACCTTTTGTTGGGAAAGTTGTTTAATCAAATCACACCACGTTTCAAAAAGAACAGTACATTCAGTCCAAGAGCCACAATGATTGCAATCGAGAAACGCTTTAAGTCTGAGTTAATTTCGTTGTATCGCTACCAGGACCATCAAGTTTAATGTTGTTGTAGGTTTTAATGACATAGCGTTGGTAATTCTTAAAAAGTAAGTGAAGATCATTGTCTCCACTTGCACAACTTCAATTGAACGCTATTGTTCACTAGTCAACGTTGGTAAATAAAACTTTTCCAGATAAATGCTGCAAACTTTATGAAACGTAGGGCCTGAAAAGAACTTGCGTTCATATTAAATATATTATATATACTCATTTTAAGAAAAGCAATGGTTGAAATCTCGGATAACATAGAAATCCGAACTCACTTGGGAAAACGACACTTTTTAATTAGGTTGTTTATGGGTAATTATGTTATTGTCTATCCATATGTCCACCTTTTGTTGGGAAAGTTGTGTAATCAAAACACACCACGTTTCCAAAATAACAGTGCATTCAGTCCAAGAACCACCAGTTTAATGTAAGTGTAAGTTTTAATGACATAGCACCGGTAATTCTTGAGAAGTAAGTGGAGATCGTTGTCTCCACTGACATCCAAGTGAACGCTATTGTTCACTAGTCGAATACCTGAACCATCAAGTTTAATGTTATTGTAGGTTTTAATGACATAGCGCCGGTAATTCTTGGGAAGTAAGTGGAGATCATTGTCTCCACTGACATCCAAGTGAACACTATTGTTCACTAGTCGAAGTTAGTAAATAAAACTTCTTTTCCAAAAAAAAATCTGGCAAACTTTCTGAAACCTAGAGGCTGAAAAGAACTTACGTTCATAATATATATTATATAAAAGCATTTCAAGAAAAGCAATGGTCGAAATGTCAGAAAACAAATGCATCGTCTGTTTGTCGGAAGCCACAGAACCTTTCCTCCTTCAATGCTGTCGCTAGCCAATCGACAAAGACTGTTTTTCGACATGGGTCGGCACGTGCCGCAACCAAAGCAATCCGGTAACTTGCCCTCACTACAGGACGCAGTTGAAAGAAACTGAAGAGATCGTAATGGATGAAGCAAATTTTGAAGGTGAGGACTTCTTTTCTCTGTTAAGTGAGGAGCTAATGCAAGAAGAAACCCCACCCCCGAGTCCTACAAACGAGTTTTCCGAACAGTTTATGTCTAGAGTAAGACATATTTGGCGTGAACGTCCTTTTTGGAGGGATGACAATGGAGAATGGACGGGCCAAATTCGAGACTGCATAGATGGTTATGTCGTGACCGTATCGTTAGGAATCCAACCGAAAACTGTACAAAAGAACATGGATATTTATGTTTCTTTTTTCGATCGCTATCAAATGTACTACGGATGGGAACTTTATCAATAATAGTATTTATTTTTCTCAGAAACAGTTTTACAATACCCAGCTGTGTGGTTCCTATGGAGGGAGAGACCACTTTGACAAAGAGGGTCTACTTAGTTTGGACAAATGATTGATGCCACGACAGGATCTTTATTAACAATTATGTTAAGTGACATCACTGTAATTGAAAGCAATGTACACGATTCAATGACGCAACACGATCCTCAGCAACGATTCAGTACTTATCATAATTATGAATTTTCATCAACTGCCTCCAGTGAATAAGATTTAAGTTTACGTTTCCACTTTTAGGTCTGTTTGAAAACATTTTTTTTGTTTCTTCTCAATTCGTTTAGTAGCAGAGAAATTTAGAATCATATGGCAACAACGTCCATTTTGGAGACTGGAAAATGCAGAATATTACGGAGAAATCTTTGACGCTAACAATGGTCATCTTATAATTGTGGAACTTGGTCTCACGGAAGACGAAATACTTCATAATATGACACAGTTAATTGCAAACTTCGATCCTCTTCAAATGTATACTGAGGCTTCAGATTATAATTTATCTAATGTAAACACGATAATATTTTTGTAAAGGGACGCTGGTCATACGATCGCAGCAGACGTTCCCAAATGTAAATAGGTGGCTTGGTAGATTAAATAAATGTGAATTTTCTTTAAGAAAATGTTGTTGTGTGATTCGTGAGTGTGTATATACTTACAGTAAATATAATATGAAATTTATTATTAATAAATATATTATTTATTTGAAAAATAAATATTTAATACTTGTTATTTAAAAACACATTTAATAAACTGCAAGTTCTTTCTCCGGTGTCTCCGTTGTGTTTAACAAATGTTTTGCAAGGAGACAGAACCCACAGTTGCACAATAAGGAAATCGAATGCATCCAATACTGTACTGCAAGTTTTGTCTCCGGTATCTCCGATGTCTCCGCTAGACTGAAGCGGCACTATTTATCAATAGGGAGTCTTTTATTGAGTACAACAGATTACGCGGACATGGCGGAAAAAGTACTTCCAGTTGTGTTATTCGACAAACCGAAGCACTACACGCTTCTATCCAGTATAACGGATTAAGCGGACACGACGGGGAAAGTTTGTTTTGATTCACCCCCAAATCTAAAGATCTCATGATTAATTATCTTTTCTGGCTGCTATACAGTTTCTTGCACATTAATTAAGAGAATTTGGGTTCATATCAAGATAACATCCTCTGCTTGAAAAATTTGTCTAATCTCACCACCTGTCTATTAGATAAACTCTTGACATACATATACTATAAGGAGAAAATTCATGCTAATCACATCGTGGAGTTGGCACTAAGGGTTACATACGTTAATCTAAAGGGAACAAGAAAACAAAGGAAACGATCCTTCCTTCCTTCCTTTCTTCTTTCCTTCCTTCCTCCTTCCTTCCTTCCGCTTCCTTCCTTCCCTCCTTCCTTTCTTCCTTCCTTCCTTCCTATACATTTCCCAAAAATTTATTATTGCACGTTTTCCTGCCTTTGAGCGGAACAAACTTCACCAGATTTTAATGATTGTTTTCATTTCACCTAAGCGCTTAGCTTACGCTTTTTGGAGTTTTTTCTTTAGTCTTTTCCTCGTTTTTTTCACTGATTTAAAGTTTTGTTGGCTGTTCCTATATCCCAAAAGGAACGTTCCTCTAGTATCGACTGTTCCTCGTTTTTGTGCTCCTATTGACCATAAGAGGACCAGATTTTTTTCAAGGTAGGAACAAAACGTTCACTCTAGTGTAAAAGAAGAACATTTAGTTCCGAGTTCCCAAGTGTAAATGGAACATATTGTTCCCAAATTGGTCATTCAGAACTGTTTTGTTCCGAGTTCCTATCTGTTAATGGAACACATTGTTCCCAAATTGGTCATTAAGGACTGTTTTGTTCCGAGTTCCTATCTGTAAATGGAACCCATTGTTCTCAAATTGGTCATTTAGGACTTTTTTGTTCCGAGTTCTTATCTGTAAATGGAACACATTGTTTTTAAATTGGTCATTTGAGACTGTTTTGTTTCGAGTTCCTATCTGTAAATGGAACACAATGTTTTTATATTGGTCATTTATGACTGTTTTGTTCCGAGTTCCTATCTGTAAATGGAACATATTGTTCCCAAATTGGTCATTTGGGACTGTTTTGTTCCGAGTTCCTATCTGTAAATGGAACACATTGTTCCCAAATTGGTCATTTAGGACTGTTTTGTTCCGAGTTCCCATTTGTAAATGGGACACACTGTTCCTAGATTGGTAAGTAAGGACTGTTTTGTTCCGAGTTCCTGTCTGTAAATGGAACACACTGTTCTTAAATTGGTGAATTAGGACTGCTTTGTTCCAAGTTCCTATCTGTCAATAGAACTCACTGTTCCCAAATTGGTGATTTAAGATTGTTTTGTCCCGAGTTCTTATCTGTGAGTGGAATCCTAAATTAGTGACTGGGGAACACACATCGGACCATTTTGTTTTGCGTTCCTATTTGAAGCAAACAATAGGGTGCGCACAGCCCTGCTTGGGCAAGTTTGATTGCATCTAACTGTCATGATTTTTGCACAATAGTAATGAGGGCGGGCAAGTAAGGGCATGCCTTGGCAAATACAAACACTTCCTCAAACACGTCATCGGTTCCTGTTGGCCAAATGTTCTTAAAACGGCAAAGTGAGCAAGAAGTGCAAAGTCAATTGGTCGGATATCGATGGAGCGTCACCAAAACCGAAACGCCTTCACTTGGAAAAGGATGAAACTGACAGTTTGTATCACTGCCCAGTACAAGAGTGTGACCATGATGGGTTTCAGAGTCAGAGGGGACGAAAAACCGAATTCAAAAGAAATCACAGATTCGCTAAAGGTAGCAAGCAATGTTTCAATAGAGAGCACAATTCAAGATCAAACAAGTGAGACCACAAAGCATGCCGTTAAGTTACTTCCCTCATTTTCATCATCGTGCGACATTGGCGAAGTATTTACGAAATGGCTGACTGGAAGTGGTGGCGGTTACAAGAAAGATCGTGCAGAACAAAAAGTTACAAGATGCTTTAAGTTTCTTAGGTTTTGTCGTGAAGACGAGGAAGAGTTCACTTTTGACGTGGTGGACTTTAGTTTGTGTTCTCAAAATTTGTTCTTCAAGTTTATCGGCTACTTACAAGACGAATGCAAGCTCGGCCATGGTGGGCGTCTGGGTTACATAGATGCTATTTCTGAAATGATCAACTTCAGAAAACTTCGTGGTGCATCAGAGGCGATTGCAGTGGACACAAGATTTAGACATTGATACACTGAAAGCAAGACGCCACTGGGCAACAATGGAAGAGCTGTTGGAGGTCGTGAAATTCCATCTGCCGCGCTACGAAAATACCGTGAAGATTTGCAAATCGAGTGCAGCTCAAGCGAACCCCTCAGATCTGACATTTGCCACGAAGCGTGTAGCCATGCATCTGTTCATCAAAGTGAAGGGGTCACGTCCCATGACTTATCAATATTTGGCGGTTGACATGATCGCTACAGCTAAGGAAAAGGATGGATTCATTGATCAGAAAACGTTCAAGACTGCTGAAAGGAATGGATTTGATTCTTTGATTCTGACCGATGCAAACATGCAAGTGCTCAATGGTTACATCTCGTACGTTAGACCTTTGCTTAATCCCCAGTGCGATTTTGTTCTCGTCAACAGAAATGGCGACTAACATGGTAAATGGGGCGAGATCATGAGCAAACTGGTGTTTGATACAATTGGAAAGTACATCCATTACACGCGCTATCGCCAAATTGTTGAAACGCAGAGCCTCAATCAGCTCACTAGCGAGGAGCAGAGGATTTTTTTCGGAAGACCAAAAACACAGCTCTGCTGTTGCTTAAGTACACTACCACAAGCGACGATCCCGAGAAGTTGCTTTGAAGGGTCACGAGTGCCTACAGAAACTTCAAGGTACCAAGGGCTCAGACGTGGACGAGGACGTCCACGCAAGACTCGGAGATTCAACTTCCAACGCCGTGCTCTCTGTTGAAACAGTGCAAAACATCATCTCCTCCCCCAAGAAAGATTCCCTGCATAAAGGAATCTTGCGTTCTCAGAGCAACATTCGTCATGTTTTGAAATTCACAACGAGAGAGGACGATTTTCTCAAGAAAGGGATGACTATGCACTGGTTTGGACAGTAGACTGCTATTTCGAGACCATGATTTCAGATTTTAAGACGGAAGAACAGCGGATTCTCTGAAGAAAAGGGCTGGCCTCAAAATATCGCTGGCTTGACACCAGGGGACATATAACCGCGAAGAAACACTGACATGACATCAATGATATAACGTTTAATTTCTAAATGGACAATGTGCGCAGTTGCAAGTTACATTGAAGACACTTTGTAAACTCTTATAATAAACTCACTGTTATTTTTATGTAGTGATTCCTTAAGGCATGAAACTTTCAGTTTTACTGTTGACTTGGAGTGAAAAAGTGAGTTATTCTTCCTCTTTTGGGCTCTGATGTTCTTGTGTGCTGACTTCGTCGTTTCTGAGACTTTCGTTTCTGACTAGATGAGCAGCCGCGAGCATTGGGCGCCGTCAAAGGTGCCATGAAGAGGTCCCCCCTCGTCATCATCCTCCATTTCTTCACACGGGTACGGTAGGGGGCACCAGATACTGTTTATGCGATCTTCTTGGGACGGGAAAACCCACTGCATCTCAGCGGCGGACAATTAGGCATTAATCAAATGTATCATTGCCACCGTTGGTTTTAAAATGTCGTTTTTCCTTTGCACTTTAATTGTAGTTTACTATAGGCATTCTTCGTTGAATCAACCCAAGCAGTTCACAAGGCCAAGCAGTTTGTAGATGCTTCATTACCAAAGAAAGGAAAGATTTAAAAAGCCGTTTGTTAGTTTTCTTTAAAATATGGAAAACAAGCATGCCTTTTGATTGGTATGTCATTGTGGATAACTTCTCCTTGGCAAAATGTACCCTGCTAAAGAATCTGGAAAACACCTTGCAGCGCAAACAAGACATACATACCAGCACATGATCAGTGCCTTAGAAGCATGTAATCTAAATACTTTAGCAGCGAACAAACATTCTTAGGATCAACGAACATCTTAGAGACACTGAAATATCAACGAGCTAATTGACAGGATATTACACTTGTGTGACACAATTCTAAATTGATAACTGTCCCCAGTGTATCCGTCACATCCGTCACACTATAAGGAGGTCACGCTAAACAAAAGGAACAAAAAC
The DNA here is from genome assembly GCA_022496165.2 of Catalaphyllia jardinei. NCBI lineage: Eukaryota > Metazoa > Cnidaria > Anthozoa > Scleractinia > Caryophylliidae > Catalaphyllia > Catalaphyllia jardinei. The sequence continues at coordinate 10,188,778 of CM042755.1, forward strand.
GAATAGCGACTTAAACAAGCTCAAAGTACTGCTCCCTGCTTTTTCCATCGTATCCGACACACTCAACAATCAACTGGATTTGTAGTCTAAAAATCTTAAGTACAACGGGGATAGCGGCTACAACGGGGAAAAAACTTACAGTACATCACATCTGCTTCAAGGAGCATCATAAAAAGATTCAAGCACGATGGAGATGACGGATACGGCGGGGACAGACTTACAGTGCATTAGATCTGCTTTAAGGAACATATCACTACTATCACTACTACCACTACTATCACTACTACTATCACTACTACTATCACTACTACTACTAC
>CM042755.1:10204975-10217709 GCA_022496165.2 Catalaphyllia jardinei
GAATAAATGGTGTTCTGCCGTGAGTTAATTTTGTTTTGCCGTCAGATAACATTGTCTTGCCGTGAGTTAAGTTTGTAGTGCCGTGACTTTTTGTTTTGCCGTGACAGTTGTGGGCCACCGTAGAGGGGAGCTTGAGCGCGTGCTAGCGCTGGATGACGTGTTTGGGATTTAGGTAACGGTACGATCATGTTGCAAAAGTTGTTCAATCCCGAATGGCAAATTACTTCCAAATCTTTCCTCCTCTCGTCTTTTCTTATCGGCTTTTCATTTTCACCAACCGCGGAAATTTCCAGGTTAGAACTTGAGTTTGAAGAAAGTTTGCCTCGGAAAACCGCGTAAATGTTCAAAGAGGGGATTGGACAGGAGTCTACTTGAGCAGCCAATAAATAAAAAGAAATTTTCTTATACTTTGCTAAATCTCGCCTTCGGCTTCGTCCACAAGAGATCTGGGAACGAGATTATGAGCTCACTCACACAAATTGTAATGGGATTCTTTGCTAGCTACAAGCGTTTGTCACGGAAAGCAAGGATAATTTTAGGGCTTGTTGGAGTTGCCATTGGTCTTGCAGGTCCATACATCGTGCCTCTATTACCAGCAGCCGATAAACCAGAAGAAAAACTACCTTTAAACGAAGAGGCGGCTGCGAGTGAAACAGCTCCCTCTTGATCTGACACACTTTTTTTAAAGAGGGAGTTGAAAAGCAAACGTGTTCTCCGTTGGATAAGATGAAGAAAATGGAGAGAGAAACATCACAACAGAAAAACAATGGTCCTACATCCGTCATCTGCTGTGGTGGTCAAATATCTGATGGCTATTCACAGCCAATCGTCGTGTTTTCTGAATTCAGCCCCTGCAGGCTGCAGCTAAGTTTGCAGCTGAAGTTTAAGCTTCTGTATGTCCAGACCGGATTGTGTCAGTGCAGAAAAAAATTGAAATCCACTTACCCAGTGGGCTAGTAAATTTTAGTTTTGGCTTGGCCCCACTTAACTGTTACTTGCCAATATGACAGCCAGTATGGTGATCAGAGGACAAATGCCAACAAAAGTGTGCTTGGATTCGGCTAACCAATCCATGCTTTCAACTAAGTCTTTTTACTCATTTTACAGTCTTGAGTTTTGAAAGAGTTTCTGACTAGAAATTATTATTTATCGGGCTGAGTCATTCAGACTTGCAAGATTAGGTATCCATACTGAGACTAAGGGGGTGTTTACATGAGAAAACTTGCACCGGCGCGAGTTTCACACTGGGATGACTTTCTGATTTCGTATCGCATGATGACTGGGTCATTATTTAACGGTACATTTCATGTTGATAAAATACACGTTTGCTTGAAAATTGCAAACATTTCGTCTTTGCTACCCGTTCCAGTCTACCAGCAGACCGATTTCACACTGAAATAGGTGGTTGTTTCGCGTTTACATGATACCGTTTTTAAGATTTTGTACTGGAGTGAAATTCTCGCCCCGGTACGAGAACCAGGGTGAACTCACGCTGGGGTGACTCGCGCCGGTATAACATTTTGTGGTGGTATCATGTAAACAAATATAGAGCCATGAGAGGGAACCGGAGTTAACTCACTCCAGGGCGAAAGTTGCCCCGGTGCCATGTTAACACCACCTAATTTCACTTGCTCACAGGGCCACTGAACTTCTACTTTGAAGACTGATTAAAAATACAAGCATTTTTTTTAAGGTCTAAAAAATGCATGACAGATCTTTTGCCCCCAAAAACTACAGCGCGTACAAATTTTCAACCCAAAAAAATACACCCCCCCATCATGTGTACCCCTGCTGAGACTGAGCTTGAAGTAACAGATAATATCCAAGCATAGAGGCTGTTGTGTTTTAATGGTATCCTTCAAATATTTTTTACAACATGGGAGGATTTCCAGCAGAGTAGTAAAAAAAGACTGGGTATAATTAGAGAAGGAGTAAATGGCAGCTTGCTGATTACATATCATTGGTTGATGTTTTATTTCACTAATATGGACCCAAGATGCATGCAATTGTTGCATTTGGACTGAACTTAGTGATAGGGTGAAATATTGCATTGAAACAAACCCAGATGGTTTAGTTTGAAAGCAAATGGACCAGAACTAAATTTTCTTATCAGTTTGCTCTATGGCATAGTTTCCAGTCTCTCAGCAAAAAAAGAAACCAAATTGTAAATGGTATCAGGAACTCCAGGAGCCCATAACCCAAGGATTCCTGCAACATCTCATTTGATTGTTTTATTAATTCTCAACTGATTCTACACAAATAGTAAGCAACTAATCACCTTTTTAAGGGACACAGTCAGTTTGTGGACCTTGTTGACCTACAGTGTAGACACTAGTTTTCTCACTTTGTAAAGAGTTTACCTCCACCTGAAATCAAAGATATGTGCCAGGTACATCTAGAAATCTGTTGGCTTTTACTTCGGGTAGAATAGCACAGAACGCGACATCAAAATGGAATTAGTTTTATGGCATAATTTAACACAAGCTGCTGCATAATTTTCTAGTTTTGAATAATTTTGTATGTGCATAGTCCTGCAGTGTGGAAGTGCGGTAGTCTGGCAGTGTGGCAGTGTGGAAGTTTGGCAGTGTGAAAGTGTGGCAGTGTGAAAGTGAGGAAGACTGGCAGTGTGGAAGTCTGGCAGAGTGGCAGTCTGGCAGTGTGGAAGTGTGGAAGTGTGGAAGTCTGGCAGTGTAGAAGTGTTGAAGTCTGGCAGTGTGGAAGTGTGGACGTCTGGAAGTGTAGATGTCTGGAAGTGTGGCTGTGTGGAATTCTGGAAGTGTGGGAGTCTGCAAGTGAGGAAATTAAAAATAATATCACCATCACAAATTAACTGAAATGTAACTGTTAATCGGCAAGCAATATAATAAATTTCATTTCAACATGTCTATTTTTATTGCATGAGCTCCAAACAAATTATATATGGTGTTTTAAGACACACATCGTCTTGTTTAACTCTAAATCACCTAATCATAATTGGTAAATATTTTCTTTACCTTAACGGAGTACACGATGAAAAACGACCCCAGTTCACAGATTTTGTAACCCTTGTTAAAGAAAAAATTGAATTAGAAAAATATATTGCGATTACGACAAACAAAGTACTTTCTTTTACTAATAAATGGTCGAACTTTACAAGCAATTAATCATTAATTATATCAATTTGTAAGTAATTGTATCTTTGCTGTATTAGTGTCGTTCTTAGTAGCATCGGTATTGTATTGTAAGTATTTTCGTATTTCTTCAAGTCCTTTTTTTTTTTTAGTATCGTATTGTAAAGTAGTGTATGTATAGGTAGTGTAAGTATAAGTAGCATAATTAGCAAGTATATTGTAAGCGTAAAGGCTAGTGTAATATTTGTAGTGTAAATAGTGTAAGTGTTGAAATTGTAAATTAAGTTGCATAATAAATAAATTAAAAAAAAAAAATCTTGTAAATAAGCAACAAGAAAAAAAAAAAAAAAGTGAGGAAATTAAAAATAATATCACCATCACAAATTAACTGAAATGTAACTGTTAATCGGCAAGCAATATAATAAATTTCATTTCAACATGTCTATTTTTATTGCATGAGCTCCAAACAGTAACGGAAAATTGATGAAATTGCCCATACATATATCATAAAAAATTAAATGTACAGCATTCTGACAATCACACATTGATATTGAAAGGAAATTTTGTTTGAAAATGAGCATTTCTTGGATCACTTATTTTTCCAAGGATGCTTGTCACCCTCCCCCCTTCCCCTGCAAGTACATTAATTTTTCTTCTCTTTTATGTCAGAAAAATAAAACCTTTGACCCTAATACCCCAAATGCAGCATAGGAAAGAATCCCAAAGATTGATAAGAAAACAATTCAAAATGCATTATCCGCTAAATTTTAATATGTCCAGTTTATTTATTTTTACATACACTAAAACGTTATTTTTAATTGCATGGGCTCCAAACAGTAACACCAACTATTAATGGAAAACTGATGAAATTGCACATAATTATATTATTATGTATTGTTACTTCTCAACCTTAAAAGACAGGTATATGAAAACCTCCGAAACAGACATTTTAGGGCCAGACTCTAAACACTCTAAAAAATCAAAAACAAGTTATAACTTCTATGATTTAAATGTATACAGGCAGAGCGTGTATATTACAAATCATGGAACAAAGAATTAACTCTGAAGTGTAAATTAAAGTGCTAACTGAACCCATGAATACTCCACTGGGCATTAGCCCTAGTAAAGGGAATCGGAAACCACAGAAGTCAAAAAAAATTTTCTTTACCTTGTGTGGTTCCCTGATTCCCTTTGCAAGGGCTAACACCCAGTGGGTTATTTGTGGGTTCAATTAGCACTTTAATTTGCACTTCAGAGTTAATTCTCTGTTTCACCATTTGTATTCATAGTGCTACACGGCACAACATTCATATATTAAAAATGCATAATCTGTTTAGTTATATTTAACTCATTCTTTATCCCATGCAAGGGAGGAAATATGTACAATGTGGTGGGAGGGAGGGAATAAACTTTCATTCACTCTGTAGTCAGTAGGAATCCTTGCAGCACTTCCAGTCATGTGTGGAAGAGCAGTTACAACATATACTTGGTTTTAGTGTAAAGATATTGGAACAGTCGTAATTTGGGACACATCAGGGCTCAGAATAACTTTTGAACGGTGGCCAGTCATGTTGACCGGCCAAACTAACTTTAGCTCGGTCATGTCTCGTTTTTGACCGGTCAAAATATTGAAAATACTTATTTTGAAGAATTCTGCCATTAAACCAAAAATATAACCTCATATGCACAAAAAGGTGTTGTTAAAGAGCATAAAATAATGTTTTAATCACTTAAATATGTTTGCGATTTGCATTTCCACAGGCAGTGGGCTCAGAATACATTCTGCTCAACATGAAACTTTAAATTCAGGGCTGCCAGTGATAAGAACAATCAAAACTCGCTTTATTAGTTTATTAGAAATGTAGTTACTCTGCACATAGTTTTATATTAGTTTACGACTTACATTGAAATTATGTGATTTTGGTTGTAAACACTTTCAGTTTTTAAAAAAACACTAAGGTCCTGTCCACACGTATCTGGATATTTTCAAAAACAGAGATTTTTTTCTCCATATTTGAAAAAATTGTGAAATCTGCATCCTATTTTGTAACAACAAGTTGCTGAGATATTTTATGATTTAACTGTTTATATTTTCCAGAAATAAAGCAAATATTTTTTTTCTAGCTAATTGTTTGGAAGCCGCCCACGTGACCAGTCAAAATGACCACCAAACCCAAATTCTGTCCGGACAAATGGTCATCTTAGCCGGACATTGCCAGGTGACTGACCGTTATTTTGAGCCCTGCACAATCGAAGTGTGTCTCATATAAAGATAGTTTAGCACATTTATAGCATTTCTGCAGGGATCAACTGAACAAATAGTCCAACTCTCTTTGTTCAGAAAATCCTGAATTTCAGCTGCATAGCGAGACTTGGCAATTACACTATCGCGTTTGCCTGTCGGTAAGTTAAAGTCATTCAGTGTAAACCACTGCTCATACTCCTCCATCGTCACGTTTGTATATTTCTTGAGCATTTCATTTGTGACAGACTCTGGAGATCATTTAACAAATGCAATGGTTTTGTCTTAAGTCACAACTTCCCCTACTTTACTTACAAAAATAGACATGTTAACATATGTAAAAAGATATAACTAAATTGGATATAATTTTACACTAATTTCAAATTAATAATTTCATTATATTAAATGAAATTTATTATATTGCTTGCCGATTAAAAGTTACATTTTAGTTAATTTGTGATGGTGATATTATTTTTAAGTTCCTCACTTGCAGACTCCCACACGTCCACACTGCCACACTTCCACACTTCCACGCTGCCAGACTTCTACACTGCCAGACTTCCACACTTCCACACTGCCAGACTTCCACACCTCCACACTTCCACACTGCCAGACTTCCACCTTCCACACTGCCAGACTTCCACACTTCCACACTGCTGAGTACACTTCCATACCTCCACACTTCCAGACTGCCAGACTTCCACACTTCTACAAATCTACACTTCCACACTTTCACACTGCGAGACTGCGCACATACAAAATTATTCAAAACTAGAAAATCATGCAGCAGCTTGAGTTGAATTATGCCATAAAACTAATTGCATTTTGATGACACGTTCTGTGCTCTTCTACCTGAAGTAAAAGTCAATCTTCCCAGTGTTTCGCTCTATTTTAAACTTCTACACAAGACATACATCAGTATAATACCCGCTCAGCATCTTCTGGTAACTACTATATTAATCATTCTAGGCTGAACCATCATAAAAATTATTTTCATCGTTGGGGGTTAAAATTTGGAACAGCATTCCCAAAAGCTATCTAAGACTACCAAAGCACATATTCAAAAAGAAAATTCAAACATTACTATTTGTAACTTTAGAAACTCTGGACAGTTATGCTGACACTAGCACTCATTTCTGAAATAAAAAAGGCATCTTAATTATAATTTAATCATAATTTATGATTTTTTCTTCACTTTTTATCACTTTTTTTTCCTCTTTTGACAAATGTATTTCCAAATCGGCTTTTTTAATGCCTTCAATTAGTAATACATGTTTATATGTCCTTAACACCGCCTGCCTAGATTAGCTCGTTATTGGCAGGCGGTGTTCATTGTAAGTAATTTTTTTGGAAGACTTAATAAACTTGAGAACTTAAATCATTTACTTAAAACCTGTTTTGAGTGTACTTTTACTCATCCTATGATGTAAATATTTTATCATATTTGGTTAGTATGAATCGTGCCTCTGTGATATCCAAATTAGCTATGAAATGGTACCTAATGTAAATGTACACCAGTTGACTATGCCCCTTTATAATCCCCCACCCCTTGTGATTGAAAAGCCCCTATGGCAGCTGAGCTTCAATAAATGTATGTAAATTTATATAAAAAATCTATGTAGACCTCTTGGGACTGACACTTGACCCATATTTGGGTGTATAAGCTAGTGTTGTCAAATAAAAACCTGTGCCTGTTAAGGCCAGTTGACCCCATTGAGATACCTGGGAACAAGGTGCTCCTAGGAGTCTGTCATGAATGAAGAATTTAAGTTAGTAGTTAAATACTGTGCCACAAATAAATTATCTATAAACCTTTCAAAGACAAATTATATCCTAGTTTCATCCTCAAGGTTAAGTGGAAGGAGGGAGGTGAATAGGCTTTCGGATCGACGGATTTGGCCATAAAAGGAGCACGGATTGTGGATTTGTGCGGAAAATCGAGCGGATTCGCGGATTTTGAAAACAGAGTGGAATTGTGCTGTCTAATTTTTGACGCGGATTCCGGATTGTGCTGTCTTATGTTCGGATCTTGAGTCCTAAACGAAATTTGGATCGCAGATCTTTCTTCAATTCAGCCTTGGTCGGAATGTTAATGAGTTCATCCAAATTATTTTTTCTTTTTTTCGAAAGAAGTTCATTAAAACTCAGGTGCGAGACTGCACTGTGTTATTGTCATCAAGCATGTTGTCTTCTTTACTATTTGTGCGAAATTAACAGTGGCATTCGGATACCAGTTTATACCAGTTTACCTTTGAATCTTTACACTTATGTTTTCGGATGTGGTTGTGGTTTCGGATTTGAACAAAAAATTTGGCGGATCTACGGATTTGGCGGAAAAAAGGCACGGATTGGCGGATTTGCATACTCCTTTTCACCCCCCTCTGGAAGTATTAATGTAAATGGCATCAAGATCCAAAGCCAAATAAAATACCTGGGTGCTTATATTGATCAACACTTAAATTGGGGACCTCAGATTAAACATATTAACAATAAATTAGCAAAACACATAGGAATTATTACCAAATTGAGACACTATGTAAATCTGCATACTCTGATACAATTGTATTACTCTTTCATCTATCCCTATTTGACCTATGCTATCACTAGTTGGGGAAGTGCTTGCAAAACTAGGCTAAATAAAATCAGAACTAAGCAAAATAAATGCATTCGTTCAATTTTTTTTGCACACAGTAGAGAGAATGCCACGCCTTACTACAACTTACTGGATATCCTAAAACTTGATAATATTTTCAAACTAAAAGTAGCACTCTTTGCACATAAAATCATAAACAATCCAACAGGCATCCCAACAATTTTTTCTGGAACTTTACCTCTAACTTCTGACTTCCATAGCCATTACACTAGATTTGTCTCTAACCTTAACTTCCGTAGGCCACTTGTACATAATAATTATGGAGCCTCTACTTTTACTTTCATTGCATCGAAAATCTGGGAGACTATCCCACTGCATCTAAAAAAACTACATTACTACCCCTTTTTCAAACAATATAAGCTATATCTGCTAAATTCGCAATCTGTTTCCTAGAATATATTGATTTAGCTTACTTTAGCCTCTTTTTTCTATTGTTCATTTGATTCATGTATCCACCTAGACATTTGTTTACTTTAGCACCTTTACTCTGGGTAAAATCTATTTTCATCACGCTTTTTGTCTACGCCAGTTAGCTTAACGTGGCAGTGGCCAACTCGGAAGCATCTGCTACTTTGGTCACTGCGCACATCTTAATTTCGTTAATTTTCTATCTTTATTTTAATTTTGATTTATAACTTACTTCTACAAATGTAACGTAAATTCTATGTGAATAGTGCAATAAAGACGTCATTCATTCATAGGAAGGTGCACTGACAACCTCAATCATCGCTGATGTGAGTGTCCAGAAAACTGACAAACAAATCCAATCTCTGCATGCATTGCTCCATATGGCAACAGACTTGGGGTAGGTTCAGACCTTGCTCAGGATGAAGCCCGTACTAGGGAGCACCCCTGGTGTTCACCCTCATAAGGCGACGTTAAAATGTCTTGTTATTTTTATTTGAAAGGAGCTTAAATCCAAATATCTATTTATCTATTTTAGACTGATATCTGACTGATATTTTCTGCATAGACTATTTACGCTGCATCGGTGAAAATTTGATGAAACAAATATATGCTCACCCCACCCCATCTCGCTTTTGTCGTCAACATGCGTTCCCAGAGCCTTCGTTACCCTTGTCCAGCGGGAGCGCACGCTCCACAGTCCATCAGAAGACAAGTGCCGATGATGAAATCCGAGGTCGCCCGAGGTCGCCATCGTATTGCAAGCCCGTAATTAACATTTTAGACATCCACACCAGGACAGAAAGTGCTAGAAATCGACCTTCGTTTAAAAAATATTTAAATAATGAAATAGATGTATCTACTTTTTTTTATTTTGGTCAGCAAAACTTGCTAACCTCCTTTTCGTGGATAGCGGCTAATCACAGCTACCATATCGCGAAATCACGCTGCAATCTCTCAAAAGGAGGCTATCGAATCACCGGAAATTGAAAGGTTCTGGTTGATGGAATATCAAACAAAGGACAAAATTTGGAAAATTGACATAGTCTCTGGACGTATTTCTATTGCATTCATTTTGCCGTCAGTTGTCATGTCAGTAGAGTAAAAATATTTGTATTTGCGGTGAATAGTAGGAGAAATTTTTCTATTGTTGTGTAAGGTTTACAAGAAATGAAAACAAATCATAGGTAATCTTTGACTTTTTGCCGTCTGCCGTAAAAGTCATGCTTAAACTCTTTAACTGAGTGGTTTCGAGGACAACGTTTTAGCTAATTTGTCGTTTCGCGAATGGCAAAGAAACTTACTCTACAGGCAGTGAGTTCTGTGTATGCAGTTCAGTTTTCCGAAAATGGATGTATCTTTTTTTCTTTTGTTCAGCAAAATTTACGAACCTCCTTATCGCAGATGGCTGATGACAGCTACAACGTCACGAAATCACCCGGCAATCTCTCAAAAGGAGGCTATGGAATCATCCGAAATGCACTTAACACAACACAATGGGTAGTTTTCGGGCCTTTTTTGTTTTTTCTTTTAGCTTTTTTTCTTTTTCTGTATAATGAAATCGTGGTAATATTTAACTTTATTTATCAAAGCTGAGCCGTTCTCCCAACCGTATGTAGAACTCACAATTTCTTCTCGGTTTTCTGGTTTTATTCACCGCTCAAAGACTCACTGAAAAGACTTAAAACTCACAATATAAAACTCTAGAAAGACTTCCTCGCTACTCGCTACTTTTTCACATTCCGATCGTCTATCTTGCTCGCACGTGTTCATGACCTTATATGGAAATTATGGCACGTCAACAACTAAAAAGGGTGGTGTTGGTCAAAAATCTCGTACAAAGCTAGCCCTTTCGGAGTCTCGGCTATTCAGAGCTCATCGTATGCTGTTATTGATGAAACAATGCGAACTGTCATGCGGACTGCTGTTACTGGTGTATGCTGGTGGGATAGAGGCTAGAATAAAAATCTCTATCTGCCACCTGACAGCAAAACCTTGAGATTTTATTCCAATCCCAGTGAATGAAAAGAGATACAAACAGTAGTACAAAACGGAACTGTTACCGTAATTTTCTACACTGGAAACCTTTCTCGTTCTGTAATCAAGCAGAGAGAGGGAGAGAGAGAGAGAGAGAGAGAGAGAGAGAGAGAGCTAGATGAAATGGCACATTGGTAACCTTTTTGTGGCACATTGGTAACCAATATGGCGCATTTGTAACTCAGTGTGGCACATTGGTAACCCTGTGTGGCACATTGGCAACTCAAAACGGCACATTGGTAACTCAAAGTGGCACATTGATAACCGATGTGGCACATTAGTAACCGATATGGCACATTGGTAACCAATGGTGGCACATTGGTAACCAGTGTGACAGTATTGCAGAAGTTAGAACTTATTGAAGTGTTTGTAGGATCATGAACTCGTTTCAAGTTCTCCTGTCACTGAATAACTGATTGTTATTATATGGCCAGCTCCGTGAGCGGGCAAGATAAATCATAACCTGCGCTGTGATTGGCTACTCGAGCGGGCAAGACAGCCTTTATCTTGCCTGCTCGGGACTTCCCGTCGCGTCCTGCAAGAAAAATTTCCCGAAAGCCATTAAGTCCTTCATTGACCGAGTTTGTTCAATCAACATGGCTCAATGGGGGCCTCGTTCTTTTTTTGCGAGTTTATGGACCTCGACTCCGTCTCGGTCCACAAACACGCCAATAAAAATATTGGCCAGTATCCAGCCTTGTTGACCTCTCACTTCAATAACCCATATTTATTGATTAACATGAGCAAAACTGAAATCATATCATTTTCCATAAAATATCATTGCACGTAGCACTGAGTTGTTTACATCATTTGTTGAATAATGCAACTTTTGTGCGTGTCTACACCAAGTTATAATGCACGCGATAAGTTTATGGAAAACCAGAGATGCGTCGTGGTCATTCTTAGAGACCATAGAAATGACGTAATTGGTAACTCAGCATACCACTCGCTACCTCTACCAACCGTAAGCAGGTGGTTTCATTGCAAAGGTTTGGATACTTAATGGCATCATTTCTTTGGTCTTGAAAAGTGAAGACCATGTGGTTCATATTTGCTTTTTATAATAACACCGAACATTTCACTAATGAGTAACTGGCGAATTAAGTGCAAAATTGGGCGTGCGCACGCGGTAGCTGAATTTAATGATTACTTTGAAAATTTCGCACAGGTGTCTTAATCGATTTTTCACAACTCACAGGTATGGTTTATTAAGAAAGTTGTTACAGTTTCTTAGGTCACTGGCCCCAACAGGGACGGGGAGCCTCTATGAGATCTAGATATGCACGAGAGCCTTCGCACTGTGATTAAATGTAGCTGCACTCATGATATGGTTAAAAGAACGCAACATGAATTATTTTCAGGAACTATCCTTAAAAGAGAGAATTTGTAGCACTTGTACGTCAATTACGAACATATGACCTCGACTATACTATTACGCTTCCGTTTCAAACTTATGGATGGCCTCTTTAGCAGAAGGAGCGTCCACATTTGAAAATCTCAAACTTTAGGAGGCTGTAGGAAAAAAAAAACAAACCTCATCTGGAAAATCGCCGACACTCATTTGGAAGGTGATGCGTGAGAAAACTTGCTTTCATAACGTCCCGCATCGATTATTGCAATAGCCTATTGTATGGGCTGTCAAATATCTAGCTTGCGAAAATTCTGAATGCTTTTGCTAGGTTGGTATGTAATGCGCCTAGCTTTTGTCATATTCCACCAAAAATGCGTCCTATCATGGTACGCATGAACTTCAAGGCACTTCTCACGTTTAAGGCGTATACACAGCCTCGCGCCTCAGTATATCAGGGGTTCTAATACTTTACTCCTAGCTACGCCATCAGTAAACCATCAGTAAAAGGCCACGCTAGGAGATCGGGCATTCGCCATCGCAGCTCCGTCGTCATGGAACAATGCCTAGTGAGCTTTGCTCAATCACATGTGTATATAAATAGTTTTAGAAAACAGTCCTAAGAAATCACGCGCGCTGATTGGTTAAAAATCGTGTTCGTATAACTCGATGGAGACACAACACTAGCGCGCGCTGTTGCGGTAGTGATGGCGCGAGCATAGAGAATTTACATTTTGATTATCAAAGTTAACAAGTTGTTTTCCTTTTTCTCATCGTGGTGTTTTCTAAAAGAAATAGAAAACATGTACTCCGGTGTTTCTATCGAGTTATACAAACACTCGTGAAAGTTTGGGAGAACTCGAAAAAGCTGTGGAAACGCTCGCCTGCGGCTCGTGTTCTCACAGCATTTCTCGCTCTCCCAAACTTTCACTCGTGTTT
>CM042755.1:10217809-10235082 GCA_022496165.2 Catalaphyllia jardinei
GTGTTCTCACAGCATTTCTCGCTCTCCCAAACTTTCACTCGTGTTTGTATAACTCTATAGAAACACGGTATATTTTTTCTATTTCTTAATTAAAGCTCATCTTTAAACCTTTCTTTTTAGACGTGCATATACTTAACGGAGTTTTCAATAATACTTTCGCTGCTTATTTATCGATTAGTTTTTACCTTGTTGTATATATTTTTAATTTATTGGTCCTTGCCATAACTCGATACATATATATATATAATATAACTCGATACAAAAACGGAGTACATGTTTTCTATTTATTTTAGAAAATACCGCGACGAGAAAAAGGAAAACAACTTGTTAGCTTTGATTATCAAAATGTGAATTCTCTTTGCTCGCGCCATCACTACGTCAACAGCGCGCGCTAGTTCTGTGTCTCCATCGAGTTATACAAACACAATTATGAACCAATCAGCGCGCGTGCTTTCTTGGGACTGTTTTCTAATAAAGGAATGGACAATGCCTAGCGCGCGTCCATCCAATTCGGGATGCACGCGGATAGTTGGGAGAGCACGAAGGTAGCGTAAGAGATGCTCGAGGCGCAGCCGAGAGCATCTCTAGCTACCTAAGTGCTCTCCCAACTATCCAAGTGGATCCCGAATTGGATGGACGCTAGCTAGGCATTTTCCATTGCTTTTATAACATAGCAAGACATTTTTCACGCTGAAAAGTCGCTTTTTCTGCACTGATCAAATTGCAAATTCTGCACGTGCATGTTCACGTGTTGTTTTCACTGGCAGCACTTTTCGCCACACGTGCACGTGCACGTGCACGTGTTGTTTTCACCAGTAGCACTTTCGCTTTGTTGATCTTTCGAGGCTTTCGATGTTTCTGCAACCATTTCAGACACATTTTCTAAATCTTCAAAGTCACCAGGAAACCCTAACTCAAATGTTGGATAATACTAGTCATTGGTAACAGCTAAAGTTAAGTTTTACTCGAAAGAAGTTGTGCGAAAAAACTTCTGCTGGCAAGAAATTTCACCGACAATGACGTCAGCCTGAACCATCTCAATGAACCATCCATTTCTTTTTCATAAAAAATTAGCCAATCAGAGCGCGCGCTAGCATATAGCTATGTTATAAATTTATTTATCACTTCTGGAATTTATAACTTAAGAATGCGCATCCGATCAAACATTTCCGATGTTGATCGCGCCGCTCCGATAATTCACGTGCGGAAGCGAACCAGTTTAAGAGAAGCAGTGTTTCTGGGTATTTCTTTTAATATCACTGCGACAATAACATTTTAAAAAGATTTTAGAAAGATTCAAAGATATGATTGTATTGTATAACTCTTAAGCTTTCATAAAATGTATAGGTTGTTGGGGGTTTCTTTCAAAGCGCCAGCCAGCGGAAGAACGCGATTTCCAAACACTGTCAATCCACCCAGCGCAATACCATAACTTTGCCGTGAAATTTATAATTTTACTCTTGCAATTACAAAATTGCCATTCCAACGTTTGGCACGAAATTTCTCGATACATTAAAAAGTCAGAAACTCACGGTTGTAGGCGTTATTCATCACCATAACATTGGTATACCCTTGAAATTATAATTTCACTTGCGTTGTGACAAAATTGTTATAATTTTTGATTACCCTCCTATTAAGGCACGGAAAATTATAAGAAATTAAAAACACACGCGTGAAATTATTTCCTTATTTCACTAATCACCACTCGATTACCCATTCTAATGAATGAATTTACTGCTACAGGGAGGATGAACTTAAAGATCGAAGATGACTAGGAGCCGCCTTTAAACACGTCGATCAAATGTAATTTAAGTCATTGGAAATCTTAAAAGACATAACAGGAGAACAGTAGTAAAGTTATGTCAAACAAGCTTTAAGACTGATAGTTATATCAATTGCTTAGACAAAGTCTATTCTACAGTGCAGCTCAGATATAAGCGAACTATGTATACGCTATTGCACGCGCGTATTTTGCGTATACGTTTAGTCAGTACGTGCACAGATATAAACAATAGCCTCAATTTGGCGCAAAAATATGCTACAATATTTGTCCGCGGATATTATCTGCTCCGAGAAGCGAACAGTTTTCTGAGAGCGTAGTTCGAGTAAAAATGTGAGCTCCAAGGAACAGATAATGTCCAAGGACAATACCTACAAATATCCCAGCATATTTTCGCCCCTAATAGCAAAGATATCAGTAACGTCACCTATTGTTATTAATATGCCAACCAGAGAGCTATTGGCTGCGGAAACAAAGAGTCCTTTTGTTTAACGTTTTCAACATTTAAATAACAAAAACAATGTTTGTAAACAAATATCTTCGCTATAGAGGCTATCGTGTTTATTACCCTTCAAATATTTTTCGAAATGTTCGCGGTTTTGAAAATTGGGAAGTATTTAACAATTATTCACCGAAGTGGAGGTAAATATCCACCACTATTAACACCGACACTGAGGTGGTTAATTGTTTTAGTGTATGCCACACAAGCTGAATAACTAGCGGCCAAGAGTAACTTTACTTGTGAGAATGTACCGACAAAAGCCCTCTCGTTTTTCTTCGGCTGCTCTCGGAGGTGAATAGTACTTGGCTTATCACCTCCGAGCTAGCCAATCAGCGCGCGCAAAAAGTACTATTCACTTGTGTGATATATACTAATCTGACGTGTTTAAACCAATCTCGCGCGAGCAAAAATGTTTCATGGATTATAAGCGCGTATATACGCGCGTATGTCTCTGTTATTCGTTCTTGGAAGTTTCTTTATATGAAGCATTGTTGGGCAAACTGGACATTTCTGAAATGAAGAAGCGTCAGGTTTTAACGCCAAATTTGCATATTGTGAAAAACGTCAATGAAAGTTTAGATACTTCGACTTTTCAATCACTTCGCAAGTTCACCGAGAAACTACCGTTTATTAACACTTAGTTGATCTATGGTTGTCGAGACTGAGTTGAGAACAAACTTGAAGTAGTCGCTTTAACTCCTTATTTAAGCAATATGTTTTTATTTATCGAATATTTCAAGTAATGTATTCTGTGTTATCGGCCACACTAGCAACGAAGGACCGAAGAACGTCTATGAAATATACACGCGAGCCTTCTCACTTTGATTAAATGTAGCTGAACTCACCGTGTGGCTTAAAGAACAAAAAAAGAATCTGGAACAGAACAATAGCTTGTTTATCATTTCTTTTCATGTCAATTACAACGGCCACCTCTATAAAACAGCTAGAATGACCGTTATAGAGTTCTGAGATCCCGCATTTCCACTCAATTTTTCCTGTTAATCCCACCATCCGGCCCCTTTTTGCTTAGAAATCCCGATCCCGACAACTTTTATCCAATAATTATTATTTGTTAAATCAATAATTCATTTAATAATGAACACAGATACTATTTTTAAAATAATATACCAATGATATCGAATAAAAGATCACAAAAGGATTCAATGGGTAGCAGATAAGTGAGCACAAATGATTGTAAGGTTTCTTTCTGTAAACGGTTAATATATTGTTTTCTTTGCTTTTTTCCACGTATAAACTAAAGAAAAAGATTGTTCATTCCCATAATATCTAAGAGATGTCCGGGATGCTAGTCCATTGCAGGTTTGCCTCCTACATTTTTCAGCCACTGCAAGTTAAGGACTTAGTTGGCAATGGTAACAATGAATTCTGAACCATAAAGCTGTAAATAAAAGCCTCCCGACCCTAGCCGCAGCTTTCAAACCAAACCAAGGTCCTTTATCAAAGATTTTTCCCCTACTGCTATTTATAACTAAGACTTTGCACTACTCCGCTTATCGAAGAAATGTGTGACTTGTTTTGTAATGCTGTTGACCGAGATGCGTTACGATAGCGGATAATGTTGCTCTATACAGTTTGTAAATATATCACCTGAACTATAACTAAGACTAAGAACTACTTTTCCAAATAGTTTAAGAGCCGCTAACCAACTTGCACGAAGCCTGAAAACCCTTCCCGCTTTGTATTGTTATCCCACAAGATGTAGGTATTGCTCGACATGTAAGCTATTTCACTGAAAATAACCCTACAATAACAAACCTGGCATGAACTGGCTCCAGCGTCAAGAGCTTAAACGCCATTTCCTCCCAATTACCATGACAAGCAGATATGATATCGACTAATGTTCACACAAAAAATTATTTAATTCTGAGTTGTTAGAATAGGTATCTCTCTGCGCTGGAATTCTAGCAAAATTTAACGAGTTGTGGCACTATTGTAACCAGTCTTGACAGCTAGGTAGGATGTGATAAAAAGCCCGCTAAAATAAAAACCTTTTAACCTAGGGAAGTAAAACTTCGCCAAAATACTGCAAGATAATTGGTTCATTATGTGCTGTATTTTGGTAGTCATAGCTTAAATTACCAGGATAAAGGAAACTTCGCAAGTCGATAATTGCATTTTAGGCCTAAAACTGAAACGCCAAACTTTAACTTCGAATAAATTTCATGTGACTTTACTCGATCTTTTGGGAAGCTCAGTAAAATGGCATTTAAAAGTTCAAGGGTAAGTGAGTGAACCTACTGGCGTTTGTTTGACGTCCATCTATCTATTGATCGCCCATAAAATGGGAATTAACCCTTTTAAATTTGCTCTTACCCTTGAAGTGTGCCACAAAGGTTACATTTTGGTCTTTAAAATGGTATAAATTCACGAGAAAGTTACTGATTGAACCAGTACACGCAGGGACCGTTAAATAGCCTCCAAATGACTGATCTATAGCTTTTTTTTCGATATTGGAAAGTCAATGATCTTTCGCTTTAAAGAGAGACAAAATGTGACAAATGTGCCACACTTTACGTCTAGAGAGAGAGAGAGAGAGAGAGAGAGAGAGAGAGAGCTAGAGGAAAGGGCACTTTTGTAACTAAAACAGGGCACTTTAGTAACATTTTGGGGCACTTTTGTAACCACCATAGGGAACTTCCGTAACATAGGTCACTTTGATAACTTGTGAAAGGAACTTTTGTAACGAAGTCAGGTACTTTGGTAACGTGTAAAGGAACTTTTGTAACGAAAACGGGAACTTTAGTAACATAACAGGAAATCTTAATTAATTGACATTGATGTACATCCCCACGATTTATCCGAGCAAAAAAGGTCTATTTACTTTTATAATTAATGACATTGTCAATTACTACTACTACCTATTACAAAAAGTACAGTTCCAAAAGCCGGGGGGCAGTACTTGACCCATGTTTCGAATAAGGTTTTCAATGGAGGTTTAGCGCTGATTTCTAGTCCTGAAAAATGATCTGATGACCGGGCACGATAAACACTGAAAAACTTTTCTGATTTCAGTTATGCTTAAAACTCGACGAGAGTCTTGAAGTCATACCCTCTTTAGGCCGACTCCAGACCCTGTTTCGTATAGACTCGTCTGAGTTTCATCACCGGTTAAGGACTGAGGGGTCAAAGACCACACCTTATCTAGCGGCACGTCACTGAATGGCCCATATAAGGAGTACCAAGGGGGCAGGGAGGTATATTTACAGTCTACGTAGCTACTTGTTTTATTTCTTTAATCTAGATACAGCATTCTAAACTGAATATAAACGAACTGTGTGCTGTTTAAATTTGACTAGCTAGCGACTTGAATAGGCTGTACCGTCATCGCACGGCCAATTTTTCGGAAAAGTAGACAACTGTTGTTTCTTTGTTCAGGTTTATTCTAACATCGAGTTCAGTGACGTGTTTTCCTTCGATTCCAAATAAAAATAATTTCAACCTGGCTGGATGTGCTAAATTAATATTTGTCTTCATGGGTGAATAGCCAGTGAAATGTAGTGGTTCTCGCAACAATTAAAGATCTCACACGCGTAAGCGGGAGTGCTCAGAAGTTGCATCAAAACACCTGCCCAAGTTGTTACAAGAATACTACATGTTAACAGCCAACCTCACGGTTCTTCAAGAAACTAGCTTTGATAAAGAAGCGAAGACATTACAACGTGAGTGAGCGCGTCAATCCGAGGCCAGTAATTAAAGCTAGGTAAATATAGATTACTTCATAGAAAGTGCGACGTACGGATTTTTATCCACGAGTTTCAAAACTTTGGAAAACCGAACGAGTGAGCGCGGCGAACGAGTGAGTTTTTTTCCATAGTTTTACAACAAGTGAATAAAAATCCGTACAAAGCACTTTCTATGTGTTAATTTGTTTATTGTATTTCTAGCGAGAATTAAACATATCCTTTAAATCAGTTTTCTTTTTTCCCGATGACATAACCTTACATGCAGAACAGCAAGAAATTCCGAACGTAATAAAAAACAAATTCGATTTCCCGTGCAGCAACAAGCGGACAAAGCGCCTACACAGCCTAAAATACAATACGGTAATTCGTATTTAAAACACAAAGTGAGAAATATTTTCGCTTGTCCACGACGGCGCTTCGCGCTGTGCAAAGACTCTGCAAAGCCTCTTTAAAGACAAATTGGGACTCTGTTGACTTATGCTTTGTGTAGAAATGTTGAATGTTCCTCCTTGAATGTTCGCCCTTGAAACACAGACTTGCCGAGGTAATATACATAGAATTCTATTTGCAGGGTTTATTACCTAAGATTCTCGCTATATATACAATAAATGTGCCTCTATAACAGAGAAATATAATTCTCGATTTATTGTGCCTGTTCATGCACAGCATGATATCTCCTAACGTCGAGCACAATAAATACCCGATATACTACGGGCGCTTTTATTGGTTGATAGTAGTTATATTATGTAAACATGGCTGTGATGTTTTAGACTATATACGCATGTTTAAAGTATTTTTTTAAAAAGGAATAAAAAAAATTCTTATACAGTCTCATCTAACACCTATGACTATGAAAATGCACGCATATAAAATGTATGTAGATTTGTGCATATTTCTGAGGAATAAGCAATAGAGGTCTTTTTCTTCTTTGGCCATGCATTATCTAAAATTTCTCAGGGCGGGAGGCTAGATTTTTCGAAAAGCTATGCAAAGACTTGATTGCATCTCGCCTTCCCGTCCTCTATTGCTTATTTCTTATAGAATGTAGTGAAGTTTGGGACGAAAAAAAATGAAGAGTATTTTACAAATGCCACAGACCTTCTTTTTGTTAACACAACCCAAAGCGGCACCTTTATTAATAATTCAATAATATTCTTTTTTTGCTTTACCTGTTTCCCTTAGTTTTGCACTTATCCTGTCATATTATTTATATTACATATCTTCCTCTTTTCCATCGAGGTAATTTGCGATTTACAAACTGACTGTAAGTCGGTATGGACGAGTGGTAAGTCAGTTTTTTGTGATCTTTGTAGAGAAGACGGTCACGAAGGAGGGCGTCATTTAAGTCCGTAGACTACTCAGCGTAAGATTTCCATAAAAAAAATAATAAAGGATTTCCCTGGGCACGCAGGTATGTAGAGCATCGCTATACCCCTCCGTAATAATCCCCAACCACGAGTTACTTACAAGCTACCAGTTATTACTCTTCACTTAATTTTGTCGTATGAACCTCATAATGGACCTTCTAAAGCAGAATTAATTGTTAGCGAAGGAGAAAGCAGAGTAGTTTCATTTGTAATTGTATGTGAGTACTTTGCGTTACTCAGACAGCCATCATGTCAATCCCGTTCCCGCCCAATAAACACTGGTAATAGTAAATGTATTGAATGATTTAAAGGAGACAGTTTAATTTAATGTAGAGTACTGTCTGCACAAAGCTGCAATTCGGTAATCAAATTAAACTTCCGCTGTACGCTACTTTGAGAATTAAAAGGTTAACAGGAATGAGTTTAAAAACTATGAAAATATTTGCATTGCACTTTATTTAGATGGTGAATTTCAGTGGCAAATTGCTGAATTTGTTCTAATTCCACAATGCTGCAAATTTACCAAATACGGTACCCCTGCCTGCACGCGCAAGTAGCGCAAAAAGGGCCAATGTGCCAAAAAACGCCTTTTTGCAGCTCTAACTCCGTTCGCTTTTAAAGGACAAATCTGAAATTTCTGTCCGTTGTTGCTGTCATGGTAATGTTTGATTTGATTGTATCGATGATCTTTATCTCTAGGGAAACTGGGTCGAAAACCCCCGCTGGAACATATGGCAAACCAGGAACTTTTGTAACGTTCAAATGTTTGAGACATAGTTAATTTTAAATCAGCACTATAGAAAGAGGAAAACTTCAATTGACTTAATTCTTTCTTTGTTAGATTACTAAAGACCTACTTCAAGCCGTGTTAAATTCTTGTCAAGATTGGTTACATTTCACGGTCACAGTAATTCTTTGAATCTTGCTGTGAAAAAATAGCGCTTTTTGCGAATCGTGATTCTTTTCATGTACATGAAAAGTCATACGGAAACATGTTAAATTTTTCTAAGCCGCAATATCTCAAATTTAAAATGCTGTGGTAGTAAAGAGAATGCTATGGCGTTGAAATGGTAGCCCAATAGCTCCACAATGACAATTAAATCAAGTGAAAAGCTTTTAATAAAGTGCTTACCACGACTATAGGGCACTTTTGCACCCTCTAGACCACTAAAAGTACGTTTAATTATTCAAGTTTAAAAGCTGGAATCCGAGGCTTTACAGGAAGATGATCCATACTGAGAGACTTCTGGTAAAAAAGTTTTGGACGTTACCACGTTGTAGTGAGGAAGATATCAGCGAAAGAGGGAAATGTTACCGATGTGCCCTACTTTTTCTCTAGAGAGAGAGAGAGAGATCGTTTCCCAAAATTTCCGTTTCCTCGCACTTTTCGAACTTTATCTGTCGCGGCCGTGGTCTGTTTTCTCTAACTCGTTCCGTGAAGTAATGGAAAGACAAAGCGTTCAATTTTGATTACCTGGAGTTTCTTTTGGCTGCGTTCTGTAGTGTTGAAAGAGTTTCTCTTGTTATGATGTACTCTTCTATCAGGGAACAGTAAAAGAGGACCAAAGTATTCCTTTCTGGCTCAAGTGAAAAGTAAATTAGACTGTAAATATTTATGCATTCACATTTCCGCTCAATCCGTGCATTCCGTCCTTTCCGGGTCTATTGACGCTGTTTTGTTGATTCAGTGTTAACACGGTCAGTTCACTAGCACTGCAAGATCCAGGCAAACTTCTACTATCAAACAGAAATCACGGGTTTAGCGGATTTAACGGGAATATGAATATCTAATTGTATGCTTTTCTTTATTACTGTAAGTTTCTAAAAGGTCTTATGACATTTCAATTACAATGGAAGTTCCAACCCATATACTCTTCTGCTACAAGACGGGAATGACGGATTTGACGGGTTTAGCGGGAATATGAATATTTAATATTTAAGAAATAGAAAACATGTACCGTGTTTGTATCGAGTTATACAAACACGAGTGGAAGTTTGGGAGAACGAGAAATGCTGTGGGAACACGAGCCGCAGGCGAGTGTTTTCACAGCTTTTTCGAGTTCTCCCAAACTTTCACGAGTGTTTGTATAACTCGATACAAACACGGAGTACATGTTTTCTATTTCTTTTAGAAAACACCACGACGAGAAAAAGGAAAACAACTTGTAAACTTTGATTATCAAAATGTAAATTCTCTTTGCTCGCGCCATCACTACGTCAACAGCGCGCGCTTAGTTCTGTGTCTCCATCGAGTTATACAAACAGGCTTTTTAACCAATCAGCGCGCGTGCTTCCTTAGGACTGTTTTCTAAACTTACATATAATACTTCTCCATATTACTGTAAGTATCTTTATGAATAATATATTATTTATATATCCTTAAGATACTTACAGTAATATAAAGAAGTATTATATAAAATATGATATTATATATTCATGTTCCCGTTAAATCCGTTAAATCCGTCGTTTCCGTCCTTGTAGGAGAAAAGTGTCCCTACGAATAATATATTATTTATGCCCCTAAGGATACTTACAGTACTGTGGAGAAGTTTATACGCAATATCATATTACATATTCATGTTCCCGTTAAATCCGTCGTTTCCGTCCTTATGTTGTAATCTACTACACTTGATCAGTTCACTAACACTGCAAGTTCCAAGCAATATGAACTTCTACTATTAAACGGGGATGAGGGATCTCACGGAAAAAATACTTTGATCACCTGAACTCCTCGCAACTTCTGCATTTATTCATTTTTTTTGTCATCTTGCCTTCCCATCAGTGACACCCATTTTCTCGATTACACACAACTTTAGAACTTTTCAAAACTGTATACACTAAACGACAGGGTAAAAATCATTTAAAATCTCCGCATCAGCACCAAATAAAGCGGTCGTAATCATCTCAAGATTAAGTGAAATAAACACCGTGTCTACCCGCTTACTTGTTTTGTAAAAATCATTAAGTACAACAGAACGCGAAAAAAGCCGTTAAGAGTTGGCAAGAACTGTTTTCAGGTTTATCAGCAACACTTTCGTCCCACTTGTTTAGCACTGCGCAGTTGGCACGAACCAAATAAGCATGTATAACGTTTTCAGAAACAATCGTTTTGAAGTCAAATCAACACTGTCTACTCTTGTCTTTTAGCACATAGGCCACACAAACATGCAAAGAAAAGCTTCGATCATTTGGTAATCAAAGCTTTTAGGTCAAATCAACAGCACTTACTGTTCACTTGTTTTAAATTCTGAAATTTTTGAAAAGATGCGAATTTATGCTCTGAATGGTGCGCTACAGCCACTCAAAAATTATCACGACGTTGACTTGAAATTCATGTAATGAATCTTTAGTGCATAATATCAAGTTTTCAGAAACAATCGTTTTCAAGTCAAATCATCACCGTCTCCTGTTGCCTTCTATCAAATAGCTCACACAAACACGTGAAGAAAGGCTTCGATAGCTTGGCTATCTCTTCTTGACGGAAAGAATATCACTATAAGAAGTTTAGGCGTAACAAGAGCTGTACTTCATGTGTTTAAGTTGAAGCTACATGACTCAATGAATTGTTTAATGATCATGTATACTGCAGTTAAAAGATTAATACAGTTTGACGTTAAGACTGACTACATTTTTTGTACACATTCGTAGTGTTTTTAAACTTGAGGCATTTTGAGTCCAGCTCTTTTCTTTAGAGAATCTGCGGTTCTTCCGTCTTCAAAATCAAAATCATGGTCTCTCAAAATAGCAGTCCACTGTCCAAACCCGTGCTTAGTTATCCCTTTTTTTAAAAAATCGTCCTCTTCTGTTGTGAATTTCAAAACATGACGAATGTTGCTCTGAGAGCGCAAGATTCTTTTAGGCAGTGCCTCCTTTTTCGGGGAGGAGCTGATATTTTGCACTCTTTCAACTGAAGGCCCGGCCTCGTCCACTTCTGAACCCTTGGCACCTTGAAGTTTCTGTAGGCACTCGTGACCCTTCAAAGCAACTTCACGGGATCGTTGCTTTTGATAGTGAACTTTACCAACGGCTGAGCTGTGTTTTTGGTCTTCTGACAAAACCCTTTGCTCCTCGCTAGTGAGCTGATTCAGGCCCTGCGTTTCAACAATTTGGCGATAGCGAGTGGGATGGATGTACTTTCCAATTGCATCAAACACCAGTTTGCTCATGATCTCGCCCAATTTACCATGTTGATCGCCATTTCTGTTGATGAGAACGAAATCGCACTGGGGTTTAAGCAAAGGTCTAACGTACGAGATGTAACCATTGAGCACTTGCATGTTTGCATCGGTCGGAATCAAAGAATCAAATCCATACTTTCCAGCAGTCTTGAACGTTTTCTGATCAACGAATCCACCTTTTTCCTTAGCTGTAGCAATCATGTCAACCGTCAAATATTGATAAGTCATGGGACGTGACCCCTTCACTTTGATGAACAGATACATGGCTACAAACTTCGTGGTAAATGTCAGGTTTGAGGGGCTCACTTGAGCTGGACTCGATTTGCAAATCTTCACAGTATTTTCGTAGCGCGGCAGATGGAATTGCACGACCTCCAACAGCTCTTCCATTGTTGCCCAGTGGCCTCTTGCTTCCAGTGTCTCAATGTCTAAATCTTGTGTCCACTGCAGTCGCATCATCTTTGCGACTGTCTTTCGCGCTCTTTTGAGGTACAACTCTGTTGCAGAGAACTTTTGGAAGACTGCCTCTGATGCGCCATGAAGTTTCCTGAAGTCGATCATTTCAGAAATAGCATCTATGTAGCCCAGACGCCCACCATGGCCGAGCTTGCATTCTTCTTGTAAGTAGTCGACCAACTTGAACAATCCTATGAAGACTTTTCTACTGAATCTTATGGGGAATGAGACCTTCAAAGACAGGCTTGTTCAACATTTCCAGCGTGTGCTACCACTGTTGAGTGAGCCAGAAAGCAATCTAATCAGTCAACTTACGATCGATCGCAACTTAGTGGAAGTACAGGATGGCTGGTTATGGTCTTTTTCGGCTGGCTCTTTCGTTCAAGGAGTCATCCCAGAATCCGAGGTCAGTAGAATCAATGATCAATTATTTTTGGTTGCTCTTTTTCGATAATTTGTTGAACTTGCATGCGCCAAAAGGGCGATACTGGAGCACTCTAGATCTGTTTACTTGATTCGCCAAATAATGATCTCAGGAAAACATCGTAACGTTTTTTAACGTAAACTTAGGCAAATACTATTAGACATTTAGCTATCAATTTTTTCCCTTTTCTGCATCGTCTTTATATATCCATTAATCTATTTCGGGTCAATAAAGTTTTATTTCATTTGATATCAATTTCATTACAATGTTTCTTTGAAATTCCCATACGCTGATAAACACGAGTATCGTTACTAAAATTGGACAAGAACGTTCCAAAAGAGCACTGTCGTGTACAAATTGTCATACCAAATGTTAGGGATGTAATTAAATGTCATGATACTTTGATAAGAATAATGAAGTATAACATTAGAATCTGCCAATTTTATATACTAAAACTGACAACCTTTTTTCCACTTGCAGCAAGGTCTTACATCTCCACTTGCCTATGTACCTTACAACAGCCTCGCTGATCCTGATCCTAGATACTCCAAGCAGATACTTGAGAACAGCCTTTCCGAAGAACAGATAAAGCGGTTTTGTTTCGACTTTCTTGCACTGTTTCGCCAGAAAGAACAAAAACAATCCGTTCCATGTGCCATTGGGGCTTCGGACAGTGGTAAGACGAGCCTGTTCAGTCCAGTGTTTCAGATTGTGCCACTTAATCGAATAGCCCGTGTCACTAAACAGAAAAGCTTCAACAAATCCATGATCGATAGCTCCACCGAAGTGATATTCCTGGATGAGGCCTACTCGAACCTTTTAGATATAGATGATTGGAAGATCATTTGTCAAGGCGGGTTTACTTCCCACGACGTGAAGTGGAAGAAGGCACAGGGATTCCACTGTCGAAGCAGTATGTACATCACTTGCCAACAAGAGATGGATTTCGGCGATGTACACAACGACGCAATGAACAAAAGGCTCAACACGTTTTTCTTCAAAAGCTTACCCCACGTTGAACTGGAGGCCAACCAGTGGCTACGAGAGCACGCCATGGACTGTATTGTCTGGGCCCAAAAAATGGCTGCCAATTTCTCCACCGCCCAATTGACGCCGAAGGTCTCGGAAGAAGATGGTCTGGCAAGTGAGGACATTCAACAAATTATGTCCGTCTCTATCGCTGAGGAAAACCTACCAACTTGTTCACAACCCGAAATCAGAACGGAAGACGAGCCCGACAGCGCCGAAATCGTATCAGATAGCGAAGAGGGAAGCTCAAATGACAGTACGGATGAGACTGATCTGAACAAACTTCGGCGCGAGCTCGAAAAAGTGACACCAGACGGAATTCGGTATAGGCAGCTGAGCATGTTACTGAAGAATGCAGAAACGCATCAGAGATACGCCACTATTGCTCATCGAGATGATCGTCTGGCCGGCTGTCGTCGATTTCTAGTCAACTTAGGAGTGGCTAGCGAATCACAGATAAATCAGCGCGTGATAGATCCCGACGAGCCACTGCCATCGACCCTACAGCAAATGGAACGACGGGCCAGCGAGAAGAGGAAAGAGCGAATACAAGCGCAGAGAAAGCAACAGGCAAAAGAACGAGCGAGAAAGGCATTTAGCAATCCTTGGCTTATCGGTATGGAAACGGAGATGGCAGAATGTAACAGGCAGCTTGAGGGGACAGAAGACGCCGAAATGCGAGTCGCGTTGACGAGTCTATTAGAAATTAACAGCAACAAATTGCGTTTGTTCCACGAGAACCATGGAACACTCGGACAGCAAGAAGTTCTAAAGGAAAGAAAGAAGATGTGTCTGGAGCGCAGACTAGTAAATAAGTCCTGCGTTGATTTCATAAGAGACGTGTTTTCTCCCCTGCCCGTAATAGTGGAAAGCGAGAAGGGCGCCGAAGACCATAACGAGGAAGAAGACGATGACGAAACGTGCATCTCGCAGAAACCCAAAACGCCCTCCTACATTCCTTCGATCGACTTTCCGTGCCCACCATCACCCATCCCGCTGGCGACAAACAAGAGAAAAAGATCGCGTCTGACCCAGAGTCCGTTGTCCAGAGGACAGAAAAAAATCTCCAGCTTTTTCCTTTCACAAGGACACTCGTGTAAATAGTTTTTCATTTGTATAAATATTTAACAATCACTTAGTCGAGGTCATTTGTCGAGTGAAAGCATAAGTAAGCAAAGAGCGGTAAAGAAACAATATTAGAGTGCTTAATTTACATTCTGTAAATTTAAAGTAAAATGGATATCTCAGTTGAAATGTATGTCATTTAGTTTTTCTCGAAAGTTTTAGGCAACTCTTTGAGTCGCTGGAGCTTTGGTATATGTTAATGCCGATACATTTTCCAGAGTTCCATAAAAGATATAGCTCATCAGAAACTCAAAAAACTGAGTTTTTTTAGACTTCGGTTGGTCTTGTCTCTTCCGTCGCTAGTTTTTTCCTTGTAATATACCTTAATGCAACTATTTGCAAATAGTGCAAAAAACATAATAATAAACTTAAACTTCTCACGCCAGCGGCTTTTTCATTCCAGCTCTTTTCTTTAGGGAGTCCGCCGTTCTTCCGTTTTGAAATTTGAAATTATGGTCTCTCAGGATAGCAGTCCACTGTCCAAACCCGTGCTTAGTTATCCCTTTCCTTAGAAAATCGTCCTCTTCTGTTGTGAATTTCAAAACATGACGAATGTTGCTCTGAGAGCGCAAGATTCTTTTAGGCAGGGCATCTTTCTTGGGGGAGGAGATGATATTTTGCACTGTTTCAACAGGGTACGGCGTTGGAAGCTGAATCTCCGAGTCTCGCGTGGACGTCCTCGTCCACTTCTGAGCCCTTGGCACCTTGAAGTTTCCGTAGGCACTCGTGACCCTTCAAAGCGACCTCTCGGGATCGTTGCTTTTGATAGTGAACTTTAGCAACAGCTGAGCTGTGTTTTTGGTCTTCCGACAAAATCCTCTGCTCCTCGCTAGTGAGCTGATTGAGGCTCTGCGTTTCAACAATTTGGCGATAGCGAGTGGGATGGATGTACTTTCCAACTGCATCAAACACCAGTTTGCTCATGATCTCGCCCAATTTACCATGTTGGTCGCCACTTCTGTTGACGACAACGAAATCGCACTGGGGTTTAAGCAAAGGTCTAACGTACGAGATGTAACCATTGAGCACTTGCATGTTTGCATCGGTCGGAATCAAAGAATCAAATCCATACTTTCCAGCAGTCTTGAACGTTTTCTGATCAACGAATCCACCTTTTTCCTTAGCTGTAGCAATCATGTCAACCGTCAAGTATTGATAAGTCATGGGACGTGAGCCTTTCACTTTGATGAACAGATACATGGCTACAAACTTCGTGGCAAATGTCAGGTCTGAGGGGCTCACTTCAGGTGGACTCGATTTGCAAATCTTCACAGTATATTCGTAGCGCGGAAGATGGAATTGCACGACCTCCAACAGCTCTTCCATTGTTGCCCAGTGGCCTCTTGCTTCCAGTGTCTCAATGTCTAAATCTTGTGTCCACTGCAGTCGCATCATCTTTGCGACTGTCTTTCGCGCTCTTTTGAGGTACAACTCTGTTGCAGAGAACTTTTGGAAGACTGCCTCTGATGCGCCATGAAGTTCCTGAAGTTGATCAGAAATAGTATCTATGTAGCCCAGACGCCCACAATGGCCGAGCTTGCATTCGTCTTGTAAGTAGTCGACAAACTTGAACAACAAATTTGGAGAACACAGACTAAAGTCCACCACGTCAAAAGTCAACTCTTCCTCGTCTTCACAACAAAATCTAAGAAACTTAAAGCATCTTGGAACTATTTGTTGAGCTGCACGATCTTTCTTGTAACCGCCACCACTTCCAGTCAGCCATTTCGTAAATACTTCGCCAATGTCGCACGATAATGAAAAGGAGGTAAGGAACTTTACGGCATGCTTTGTGGTCTCACTTGTTTGATCTTGAATTGTGCTCTCTATTGAAACATTGCTTGCTACCTTAAGCGAATCTGTGATTTCCTTCGAATTGGGTTTTCGTCAAAGTAAAAGAACCAACTGTGCTTGGTGTAAACATGTTTTCTGCAGCCCCTCTGACTCTGAAACCTATCATGGTCACACTCTTGTACTGGGCAGTGATACAAACTGTCAGTTTCATCCTTTTCCACGTGAAGGCGTGTTTCGGTTTTGGTGACGCTCCATCGATATCCGACCAATTGACTTTGCACTTCTTGCTCATTTTGCCGTTTTAAGAACATTTGGCCAACAGGAACCGATGACGAATAATGGAACTGCATATATGTTTGTATTTGCCAAAGCATGCCCTTACTTGCCCGCCCTCATTACTATTGTGCAAACTTCATGACAGTTAGATGCAATCAAACTTTCCCAAGCAGGGCTGTGCGCGCCCTATTGTTTCCTTCAAATAGGAATGCGAAACGAAATGGTCCGATGTGTGTTTCCCGGTCACTAATTTAGGAACCATACGTTCCACTCACAGGTAGGAACTCGGAACAAAACAGTCCTAAATGACCAATTTGGGAACCATGTGTTCCATTTACAGATAGGAACTCGGAACAAAACAGTCCTAAATTACCAATATGGGAACAATGTGTTCCATTTACGGATAGGAACTCGGAACAAAACAGTCCTAAATGACCAAGTTGGGAAGAATGTGTTCCATTTACAGATAGGAACTCGGAACAAAATAGTCCTAAATGGGCAATTTGGGAACAACGTGTTCCATCTACGGATAGGGCCTCGGAACAAAACAGTCCTAAATGACCAATATGGGACTAATGTGTTCCATTTACGGATAGGAACTCGGAACAAAACAGTCCTAAATGACCAATTTGGGAACA
>CM042755.1:10244852-10254852 GCA_022496165.2 Catalaphyllia jardinei
ATAATTTTTTTATTGCTTCAGGATTGTGTTACAGTACAATCCAAGAGTTGTTTTGCTAGGGTCAACTCATACATTAGTTTCTTTTATCTTAAATGTACAATAATTCGCTACATGGGTTTCATTCTTGAGAAGACACATACCTATGTTACAAGAAAATAACGAGAGAATATCGTTTAGTTTGAGATTTTAACTTAATTACATGTTACAAAGTTTCTCAGAGCGGTTTACTTAGGTGTACTCGAACACATACATTCGTAAACAACAAAAACATGCTCTCTAACCTTTCTGCTGTTGTTGCTCAGACATTATGAGTTCGTGCTGGGATCCTACTTGGTTCACGATCACTTGTAAGCCTTGCAGACCAACCCTTTCCGAAAACTTTTAACGACCTTTAGTGTTGGTCTACCGCGAACGGTGTGTTCGTTTGTATGTGATTTCATCGCCCTAGAAATCATGGAATTCGACCTACTAGCTTTCACGACGACAACTGCTATTCCATGTGTTGCACACTGGATTAGTGACGCGTGCGCTGTAGAGACCAGACGGCGATTTGTGACTGAACGAGGGGAAAAAAAAGAAAGCCGAAATTTAAACCCAGGCCTCACTTCCTGGGTAATAAAATAAAATGAAAACATAAATATAGTTATTATTTCAGTAGAAAATGATGTCGATCTTTGTTTTGAGGCTAAAAAGACATGTGATAATGATGGGCCACCATAGACCAGTTTGGCTATCCACATGCTGCAGGGAGATGCTTTGAGAATTAAGCAAATTTTCTGCTAGTGCAGATTGGCGCTCACTCAATCAACATCTTGATTGATATTCAGACAACACTCGATTGGCACTCGATCAACAGCTGGTTGATAGTCTAATGTCGACGGACTCATATGCGTAGTTCAAAAATAAGTTGACTTCCTACCTGAAAAACCCACTTAGGGAGCATCAATAAAGTTTGTATGTATGTATGTATGTCTCTGTCTGTCTGTCTGTCTGTCTGTACATTCAACTGAGATGTTGATCCTGTGTCCATTGAGTGTCCATGGAGTGTTGGTTGAGTATCGATTCAGTATCAAGAGTATCAATTGACATTCAACTGCGGATGTCTTTAGTATGATCCCACTTGCTGGTTTAAGCTGTCAATTTGTGTTTGTGTAGTTCATATGAAATGAAGTTGATTTGAACTGCAAGAATACAGGAATACAGTAAGTGTACAGAATGCGTGTACACTTACAAAAGTTGGCATTCTAAATAAAATTGCCTACTACTTTGCTCTCTGCCATTTTTTCAACTTATTTGGTTGAATGAAAGGCTTATTAGTGAATTTCCTTTTTCTTCCTAATTCAAGCAATTGATTTAGTGGGCATGGTCCTCAATTATGGGAATCCAATGTCTAAGAGTGGAAGACTCAAAGAGTGGTCACTCCACAGTAATGTACCATTTTACATCTTTTAGCTCACAGGACTTGGTCTTCTTGGTGTGGGGATTTGGGCTCGTGTGCAGTTCAGTGATTACATGAAGTTATCAAGCCATGATTACTCCACAGCCTGCTATGTTCTGATAGGTGCTGGAGTTGTTGTCATAATCATTGGTTTCATTGGTTGCTGTGGAGCTCTAAAAGAGCATGCATGCATGCTGAAAACAGTAAGAGACTGCATGCATTTATTTTGTTGTTTATTATAATTATTTTATGTCGCAAATGAATATATTTTCCACAGTTACTTCAACCAAATTGAATATGGATCCCTAGTCTGCCAGTTCTGTTAGCAGTTGTTGATTCTATAAACTCAGTGCCACTGCGACAAAATTTTTCAAATTTTTCATTTTTGCATTTCATTTTTGACATCATACTCCTAGCCAGCACTTTAAGCTGCAACCATTTTGGTTGCCATGGCGAGTGGAAAAAATATTTGGCGACCAAAATTCTATTTATAGCCACCAATTGGCGACCAACAGATAAAAAGAGAAACTTACTCAAAAACTTATCAATAATGGGATGAATTTAATCAATAGTACAAGCAGCGACATCACCTGTCTTTCTCTTTTCCCCTCTAGTCGTTCTGAAACTCAACACGCATGGATTCGTAAACTTTACTATAGCAAAGTAAAGTGTTGAAAACGTGACGTTCAGCGCATTAGCCCCTCGTGTAATATGTCATAAACTGTCCTCCCCTTCAGGGTTTTTTTCGCAACATGTAATATGTCATGAAGTGTCCTCCCCTTCACATATATTTTTTTTTGGCGACTGAATTTTTTTCCATGGCGACCATTTTATAATTAAAGGTCGCCAAAAGGCGACTTTTTCAAAAACTGAACTTGGAGCGCTGCTAACCAACTTGGCTCACATGGCAAATTTTGTTATTATTATTATTATTATTATTATTGTTATTACTATTTGTTGTTTTTTAATATTTATTACATTTTTACTGTTTGTTTACTATGTTAATCCAACATCCTTTTATATGTATATATATTTTTCATCCCAATTAGCAATATTTGAATTTATAATAATAATAATAATTACTCAAGTGTTCTTTTAGCCTTTTTAATCTTGTTAGTAATTATTGTGAAGTTTTAATAAAGTTTATTATTATTATTATTATTTTTATTATTATTATTATTATTATTATTACAGCATGCATTATTTTTACATTCATTATTATTACAGCATGCATTAATTTATAATCTAGGGTCTACAAGATTTAAAAATTATAGGTATTAATTAAAATTTCAAAAGAAGATAGTGACTCTGCCTTTTGCATGCTCCTAGGTAATAGATTGAAAAGTTCTGAGCCCGAATATCTAAAAGTTCTTTTCACAAGGCTAAGTTTGACTTTGGGCAGGTGCAAATCAGTTCTTCTGCGAGTATTGTAACTATGTACATTGTAATTTCTAGCGAAATAGTCACTCAAATATTGAGGTACTAGATTGTTGAGACATTTATATACTAAGACACATTTATATCTTTTCCGTCTTGTTTCTAACTTAGTCCACCCTAAAACATTAAAAGTGTCTTTAGAAGAATAATGCCTTAATTAAAACGATGCAGGCGGCGCAATTTTGTAAATGCTGTAGATTTTTGCTGGAGGTGGCTGACTGTTCACCCCACACAGTGTCCATATAACACAGGATTGGTTCTATAAGTGTATTATAGACACACTTCGCTGCTTTAAAAGTAAGGCAAGATCTTATGCATGCTAAAAGTCCTAATTGCTTGTTGACTTTGTTACAAATAGAGTCTGTATGCTCTTTCCAGTTAAGTTGTTCGTCGAGTATAACCCTGAGATAACTAAACCTTGTCACTCTCTCTATGTCTTCTCCTTGGATTTGCAGTACAAAGTCTAAGGAGGGTTGCAATAATTGCCTTGTTCCGAAGAGTAGTCCTTTAGTTTTGCTCTGATTTAATATTAGTCTGTTACTCGTCAACCACTCATGCTCAACTCGTTTGAGATCTTGTAAATTTTTCCTGATGACGTTAACATGAGACCCAGAGTAGTAGATGACTGTATCGTCGGTGTACATGCTAATTTCGGATTGCATCAGGCACTTGGCAGATCATTTATGTAAATAACAAACAGTAATGGTCCTAATAGGGAACCTTGTGGAACACCGAATCTCCATGTAGTTCTCAGTTAACTGGTTTCGCAATGTGAATCTAGTGCTCTTTTCTAATCGAATCATACCCAATCGTTGTGTAGTGCACAGATGCAGTAATAGATCAGAATCAGATATTAATGCAGGTATTTCTGCTCATTTTAGTCCTACAATAAAAAGTGAGCGAGATAAGTGGTTGAGATTCGTGCACACTCACCGCACAAACTTCAACCCGAGCGGAAAGTTTGCAGCGGGTGTCAGTCCATTTCGCGGAGGAAGGTCCAATGTTTAGTGTTGCTTAATTCCTATAATTTCCCTTTTTTCTCTTTAAATTCATCCAGGCGTTGTTGATATTGCAATTAGATGTACTTTTAAACAGGAGGATTAAACAGAAAACAGAGAATACTATGACATTCTCTCATTTTATCAAAATGAGCTGGATATTTCGGAATACAATCAATCAAATCAATCAATCAATCTTGTTGCCAAAGTTTGATGAAGGAATCTAAATTGAAATTCAATCAGTTTGGTGCTTTTGGTACATTTAAAAGCAGTCATGTATGCATTATGCCAGATTAAATCACGAGCTTCTGGGAAAACCTTGCTCCATTTTTTTTCTGGCTGCAAATTTTATATTTACAATTTACTTCCACCAGATAAGCTAGTCTGCTGGGTTTTTTCGATTTTGAAAAGGCGGTTGTGAAAGACTCTTGTTCTTTACAATTTAGTGGTACACTTAGTGGTTTTTGATTTTTCCAGAGTTCTCGAAGGGTAGATGTCATTCCATAGAGTGTCAAAGGGCAAACCTTGGTATGATACTTGCTTTCAAAATCTGTTGGTGACAAGAGAGTTCTTGGTTGTTCCTTAACGATTTGATTCACATGAGAAATGCCCATTTGATACCAACTTTTATAGAAAACTGGTTTGTCCATAACTCTAATCAAAGAATTATGCCATAGGCTTTGTGTGAGAAAGGATTCTACCGTTTCTATCGAACTTTGATAGTTTAATTCAGACCATATCTCTAGAATCTCTTTCAGACAGGGGCAAGCTTCTTTGTGTCTTTTATGTCGAGGTTACCCCTAAAAACAGTTTGGCCGCCAATTTTTTCGAGCACAGCGTCAAAAAAAGTTTCCATTTCCCTTTGTTACTTTCGTCCAGGTACTTTGTTATCCACACGGACTTAAGGGCTTTATTCAAAGATGAAATTTCGATCATTCTCCGTTGCCATAGTTTTGGGTGATAACGTTTCTCTTGATTTTATCCCCTTTACTGTTCCAAAGAAAGTCAAAAAAGAGGTCATTTATTTGTTTTATAATTTGAGAATTGATTTGAAGAGGCGACAAAAGATGAATTATTTTGGAGGCAACCAAACTCTTAAGAACTGTTATTTTCCCGATAAGGCTTAGTCTGTGAACTGCCCAGCAGCCCAAGCAGTTCCGAATTTTTTCCATTTTTTCGATGAAGTTAAGTTGGATTGTAATTTCCGGGTCGGTTGATATCCAAACTCCGAGCATTTTAACCTTTGTATTTTGCCAGTTAAAATCTTTTTCTGAGTGCAATTTTTCACTTTTGCCTGCACAAGAGCCTATCCAAAGAGCCTCAGTCTTTTTACTGTTTAGTCTGAGACCTGAAACTTTCTCGAAGCTTTCTAAGATCCTCAGGGCTTCAGTGAGTGACTTTTCTGAACCGTCAAGAATTAAAGTTGTGTCGTCAGCATATTGACTTAATTTAATTTCAGTATCTAACTAATAAACCTCTTATGCCTGTACTTTTCCGGATTTCTTTAGCTAGAAATTCGGCTGAAAGAATAAAAAGGTAGGGAGAGAGAGGACAGCATTGACGGACACCCCTGTGGACCGAAAAGAAGTTGCTTGCCCAGCCGTTGTTCATAATACAGCTTTCAGTGTTGTTATAGAAGGTTTTAAACCATTGGACAATGGAAGGGCCAAATCCGAAAGAAAGATGTGTTTTTGTATAAAAGCCCATTCCAATGAGTCAAACGCTTTCTCAAAGTCAAGGAAAAGTAGAAGTCCGGGATTTTTTTTAGCAGCGGTGTAATTAATAACGCTGTCAATTAGACGTATGTTCTCTCGTATAAACCGTCCTTTCAAAAGCCAATCTGGTCATTGTTTATCAGTTTGTCGAGATGGGTCTTCAGGCGGTTTGCAACTGCTTTTGTAGCTATCTTGTAGCTATCGCAGTTTAAGAGTGAAAGCGGCCTCCAGTTTTTGATGTAGTAAAGTTCTCCACTCTTCTTAGGAATAAGTTTTATTATACCTCGTTGAGACATTCCAATTCAGTTAACAGACCTTCAATGGAATTGTGTTCTTCGTTGCTTAAAACGGTATCGTTCTCTGAGAAAATAAGTCAGTTTCTGGAAGTAACAAATCAGTTTTCATCTTAGAAGAATACAGATCCTTGAAAAGAATAATACTCGCATTCACGAAGGATTTCCTTATCTGTGGTTGCAAAGTTGTTTTCACTTTTCCTTAAGCGACTAAGTGTTCCCTGTCTGTAATGTCGTGTTTCTAGATTTAAAAAGTATTTTGTGTTCTTTTCTCCTTCATTATGCAATCGGCTTCTCAACCATAAAATGGCACCCTTTGTACGATACTCAATAATTTCTTCCATCTCACTTCTAACATTATCAAGTTTTGACTGTAGCAGCGATTTTTGTGTGTCGTTTAGGGCAGTGTTTTCATCCAATTCTTTTTCCAAACCTGATATTTCTTTGTAAAGGATATCCTCACGGGACTTAGTTTTGTAGTTTTTAGCTGCTGCACATGCAGTCGATTTTTCTCTTACTTTCATTTTGATTATATCCCAGAGCAGGGCCGGATTGTAGTCAAACTAAGTGAAGCGTACCCCTCAAGATTGCATTAATGGACTGATTATTTGAAATTTGAACCCGTTAGTCGTTTCAAGAATGCAATAATGAATTGATTATTCAAATATTGAACTCGATCAAAGAATACGGCTAACGGGTTCCGTTTCCGAAAAATCAATTTACTATTACATTCTAGAAAAGACTAGTAGGTTTGAAACTTACTAATTGCCACACTGAATTGATTTTTCGAAAACGGAAACTCTGCAGATTTTGTGGCGTCTTATAAAATTTATACAGTTTTTCATGTGTCTGGTTGTTTCAAGTTCAGGATTCATAACATTTTCTTGGTTTTGATATTGATATTAATTTGAAATGGTTTCGTGGAATATCAAAACCAATAAAATCTCCGATCATTGTTGGCATCAGAACATGCTAAATTGGATCTTGTTATAAACTGTGATAAATTCAATTATATGTTGACTAGCAAATGCGAACATTTGTAACTTCATACTGTTGTTTTTCCTCATAAAGTTATACAACATGATCCCCCTGTTTTCTCCAAAAATTAAGGGCAATGTGCTTTTTCTTCACTGCTGGCAATAAATGGTATAAAGTTAAATATCTAAGAAAAATGTAAGAAGAATGATTTTTTCAAATCACTATTTATCATTTCACGATTAAACAAAAACTAATCTAATTATCAGATAATCACATCTGACAGGTTGAGTCACAGAACAGCACATTCTTACTCTGTTGCCACCTTTGCCATCAAGAACCACTTCAAATGATGAAAGGCGTTTCAGCGAGAACTTGCGGTATGAACTATTCAACGACTGACTCTGGAAAGCTGGTACACTACTTACTTACTTACTTACTTACTTACTTACTTACTTACTTACTTACTTAAGCCTGTCACCCTAGTCCAGGGTGTAGGCTGTCAACAAGAGACCCCCAGAGCTCCCTATCCTGTGCCTTTGCTTCTAGTTGGTTACAGGTGGTGCCCATCTTCTTGGTGTCTGCCAGGAGGTCTCGGCACCAGGTGTTTCTCAGCCTGCCTCTTCTCCTTTTCCCTTGGGGGTTCCAAGACAATGTTTGTCTTGTGGTACTAGCCACAGGCTTCCTAAACGTGTGCCCTATCCATCTCCATTTCCTCCTACCTATTTCCCATTCGGCTGGCATCTGCTGTGCTCTTTCCCACAGGCTGATATTGCTGATCTTATGTGGCCAGTACACTCTCAGGATTTTCTGGAGGCAGCTGTTGATGAAGGTTTGTACTTTGGTGATGGTAGCTTTTGTTATCCTGCATGTCTCTGCACCATAAAGTAAAACTGACTGATCTTGGTACGTTGCGACAATTTCCAGATTATTATGTCCTGGCCTTGCCAATCCTAGTCTTGACATCTTCATCTGTAGTTCGTATTGTGTGATCGTCCAGGTCTAAGTTAGTGTACAAGCTTTCCAGAGTCAGCGGTTGAAAATAGTTTGTACTGTAGGTTAAGCATCGAGCAGAGTCCCAGTCAATGTTATGGTTTGTCAGTTGATGATGCACAGCAATGTGATTGTTGACGTCACCATTTCTCGTGGCTCGTTTGTGTTCAGTCAGTCTCATGTTAAGGTTTCTGCCAGTCTCACCAATGTAGGAGGCCTGGCAGTCGGAACATTTATCAAATGCTCCGACTGCCAGGCCTCCTACATTGGTGAGAAAAAACACCTCTTAACAGATGTCAACAACTACTGGCACCTTACAAGTGACTTATCCGCAATGAAAACAAAACCGACAAACGGACTTCTAACAGACTGACGTAATAATTTTGACTTACCATAGACGGACTCTAACAGACCAATTTGACTAACAAAAGACGGATCGAAACGGACCAATGACTGATGACTAACTTTACATGAGTCTTCCAGCCAATACCATCATGGCTTAACTGACCAATCATTATCAACGGACCAGACTTATAACATCAACTGACAAACACTATTCACTTGACTCTGAAGAGGACTTCCACTCAGGTAGTCGAAACGTCTATTCACCAACAACAGTTCTTTTCAGAACTACACTCACCCGGATGATTACACAATATGAACTACTGATACTCCTGGGTTCAAACCATTTACTATATCTTCATCTGTACCACCCTGCACATTGATGATACTGCCATGGTAAGTAAAGAACTCTTCTTCATCTATTGGGCTACCTTTCAACAGGACAGGTTTGGTGCTGGCTGTATTCACTTTCATGACTTTGCTTCTGTTTGTGGATGCTAAGGCCTACCTTTGCAGAGATGCCCATCAGCCTAGTTGTCTTGTCCTGCATCAGCTGATGGTTGTGGGAAAGTAAGGCCAGATCATCCGCAAAATCCAAGTCATCTAACTGGGACCACAATGTCCATTGGATTCCATTCCTTCTCTGCTTTGTTGTCATTTTCACGATCCAGTCTATGACCAGCAAAAAAAGGAAAGGGGATAGTAAACAGCCCTGCCGGATCCGTGTCTGGACCCGAAACTGTCTGGAAGACTGCCCTTCATGTATTACTTTGAAGGTCATTCCTTCATAATTGCTCTTAATCAGGGACACAAGCTTGCTGGGTATTCCATAGTGTGGTAAGAGTTTCCATAGGGACTCGCTATCCACACTGTCGAATCTACGAAGTTGATATACAGGGCAAAATTCCACTCAAGGGACTGTTCCACAATAATTCGGAGGGTGGCTATTTGATCCATGCAAGTTCTGTTTTTCCTAAATCCTATCCCTGAGTTGAGAATCGGCAGTGTCCTTCACTCTCCAAAATGACCCTGTTGAAAACCTTTCCAGGCACAGACAGCAAGGAAATTCCTCTGTAGTTGGAACATTCACTGAGATCGCCCTTCTTTGGAAGTTTAATGAGATGACCCTCCTTCCAGTCAGCTGGTAACTCCTCATCCTCCCATATCCTTGCAAACAGGGGGTATAGCATCTCTACTGTTGTATCTATATCGGCCTTCAGCGCCTCTGCAGGAATTTTGTTTGCTCCTGCTGCTTTGCCATTTTTTAACTTCAAAATAGCTTTCCTGATCTCATTTCAACTTGGTTCCTCGCAGTTGATTGGAAGGTCCAAGTCAGTTGGCCATATTTCGGGGGGGTTAGGTGGAGTAGTGCCCCACGCACCTGCTAAGTTGCCCTTCTGTTCCAATGATGGTCTTCCCATTTTTGCCCTTAACTGATCTGTCCGGTCTTCCATATTTACCGCTCAGCTTCCAGGTGGTATCATACAGCTACTTCATGTTTCCACTGCAAGCAGCTTCTTCAGCCTCCTTTGCCAGGCTATTTATGTAGTGCTCCTTGTCTGTCTTAATGTTTCTCTTGACCTCTTTATTGGTATCTGCATACTCTTTGTGCCCTCACTTTTCCGCTCTGGTGCAGCTGTTGTTCACTATGGCTTTCTTTACCCTTGACTCGATCTTCTTTAATGTTTTGGCTGATATCCAATCCTTGTGCTGATGTTTCCTAAAGCCAACTACCTCTTTGCATGTGGAGTTTATGATCTCCTTAACATTCCTCCACTGATGTTCCATGGGTATGTCATCCTCTTCTAT
>CM042755.1:10273221-10275721 GCA_022496165.2 Catalaphyllia jardinei
CGAACACAATACGAAGCGACCTTTCGCGACCTTTGCATTCATTTCAGTCATAATTTATTCTTCTTTGACGTCATATTGTTTTTACGGCAAAGACTCCACGTTAAGATTGTGTTAGAGGGGTTTTTGGATAAGCGTTTTTCACAAAAAATAACGCGCCAACCGTTTCAAATAAATTCATCAAAGATATGCGGGTTTTCCACAGCTGCAAATCTTTTCTTTGGCCTGAAAGTTAGATAGCAACAAAGACGACATAGGAAAAAAATATATCTTACCTTTTTTTGCTCCATAGCACTAAATTCAACAAGAAAACAACGATGTGAAAATCTACAAAACTCAGCTCCACGCGAAAAAGTAATTGACTACATGGCAAAATGACTCACATTTGCTGCGCAAAGCAATATGGGAAGACGTTCCAATCCTCCTTGACTTGGCCAAACGTCGTCACTGGATGATGTCATCCTTAGCCAATTACAGGCCATTTCTCAGCTTTTTTCGTCATATCCCCCCTCAGGAGAATGTTGTCAAGTTAGTGAATTAACTCTTCAGAGAAAAAATGGCCACTGATGGGAGAAATGTTTATTTGGTCAAAATTTGGCCAAAATCCCTTGATATGGACGTCAGGACAGATGCAAGGATAAAGAATGTAATTTGAGACAAGTTGCTGGCTACTGAGGCTGAAATTATTTAGAGTTAAGCTGTATTTTCGTTTTGCGTGCAAAACGTGTGATCGATTTTGTAATCTGAAATTTTTGTTTCTGTTCACTTTCGAAGAGAATATTCAATCCGCCAAAAAGGTATTATGTCTGGCGTCAGCCATGGAATGCGCTGATGGTGATAAATAAAATCGTGTTTACTTCGCTAGAAGCAATGGTGGAATTTTCTTGGAAAAATTTTTTTCAATCCTCAGTGCTCGTCAAAGACCCTTTTAACATATGTAAATTTATATTCATTTGAACGGTCAAGGTATTTTTCCTTAGACATAAACAAAATTCTCCGATTACAAGTGACGCTAGACCCATGCTATGCAAAGAATGTAATCTGAGATAGCCTTTCAGCATATATTTAACAATTATCCTGCAAATTCGCGTGGAATCTCGTCTAATACTTAGCCGACGAGGCCTACAGCCTTGTCAGGTAAAATCCGCGAGATTGAGCAGGATAATTGTTTTATTATTCAACAAATTGATAACAAAACAGCGTAGCATTTTTAAATCTCTCTGTCAACATTTTCTCACTTCACTTTTTCTTCCCACGTACGAAGCTACGTATATCGCCGGATATCTGTTACCTACGGATGACAGATATTGTTTGAATAATAAATATATATATATATGCTGAAAGGCAGCGAGAGTCATGTTTCGCGTAATGAAATTCGGTCATTATGTAATGTTAGATGATGGCAGTAACTATGTCACGTTTCACAAGCTGAACGTTCGCATAAAGATTGAAAAATAATAAAAGAGCTCGGTTACAACCGCACCGCGGTTCTTGTTATATATATTCTCCCTTCCAAGCAAAAAAGGGAAATGGTGTTTGAAGAAACTAGGACATGCGTTTGGTTGAAACTTGATGTTTGCAGCATGTGTGTGAGATTTGTAACACAATCATGAGAGGTTAAATCAGGCCGGGAAATCAGGTTAAATATTTTGCGTAAGCGAACAGGGCTTTTGCCATTTTCTTACATTGATAGCATGACAGATTTATAGTTTACCACTTAAAGACTGTTTCCCTTTATAGAAAGAGGAGATTATACATGTAAATTAATTTTTGTCATCCTCATCTTCCTCCATCACATATTCTTCTTCCAAGACCCGACTCGATAGGGCTGAACGATCAAATTAAAAGAGCCCTCCCCTTCTACTGCTAACTGCAGCGACTCAACGTCACACGGAGATGATGTATTACTGGATAATTCACCAGAGCTTAAATTCAAAAATTATGAATCAGTGCAACATAGAATAAAAAAGGGGGTAAAAATTTCATTTCATAGGCACTTTAATATAAATTTTGTCAGAAAACTAGATGGTTTAAAATAAAAATAACAAAGAAGTAAGGAAAGCAGAATAATAAAAAAAATAAAATGAAAATTAAGAACTACATTGCTAAATGGAGGTTGGGTGCTGAGACATCCTGGAGCTTCCACTATTGGCAGCCATCTCCAAGATGAAGACCGCTCCCATGGCTGGCAAATCCTGGCAAATGAACCGTGAGGTCCCAGTCAAAAGGGGAGGTGGGTGTCCGACTCACTGAATTAACAGTGGAAAGAGGGAGGGGAGGGAGAGAAGGGAGGGGAAAAGTTTGAAGACTTGCTCCGATGCAACATGCCGACAGTAAATGCTATAGCTGCAAAGGCTGCCAACACATAAAATACTAGGGAATGCACTAGGGAATGCAGGCACTAGGGAATGCACTAGGGAATGCACTAGGGAATGCAGGCACTCTTCTTTGTTAACTTCATTTTATTGCATTTAACTGCATTGCTAAATGGAGGATGGGTGCC
>CM042755.1:10280721-10291701 GCA_022496165.2 Catalaphyllia jardinei
AGGAGTTCTGTAGTAGCTGAATAAGACTCAAAAAAATATATTTGAGCGAAGCGAATAAACTAAACAAACAAACCATGCGGATTGCCGTAAATTAAATATGCAGAAATCGAGCGTGCAAAAATACTGTTCACTTTCAAAACCTAAAATCCCCAATAAAGGCAACCAAATGGAAGAAACGTGACAGAAAGCTCAATAACAATAAATTTTCATTCAACATGAGGCAAAAAACTTATCTAAAAGCAAAAAAATTGTTCAAAATTTCGCAGACATGCTCG
The DNA here is from genome assembly GCA_022496165.2 of Catalaphyllia jardinei. Taxonomy (NCBI): domain Eukaryota; kingdom Metazoa; phylum Cnidaria; class Anthozoa; order Scleractinia; family Caryophylliidae; genus Catalaphyllia; species Catalaphyllia jardinei. The sequence continues at coordinate 10,280,997 of CM042755.1, forward strand.
GCTGCATGACCACATGTTCGAATTAATTATTCACGCTAAAGCGAAAGCTTGAGTTTTTGCCGACGAGTTTTGCAGTTATTTTATTGACCATAGCTTTGCCTATCATTCTAAAAGTTGAATTCAACTTTGAAGTAATATTGTACATTACCATTTTTGTCGATTTTCATTGGTTTATTTGTCCTCAACAACAATAGAACATTAGGAGAACCAAAAAGTCTTCAGGGAGGGTAGGAAAGGCAATTGTCCCATGTCCTTTTTTGGGGGGGCGGTTACGGGCGGCACGGGAAATTGGGGGTGGGTTTTAGCATGGGTGGTTACGGGCGGCACAGAAGTCAATGGGTTAAATATCTAAGAAAAATGGAAGAAGAACGATTTTTTCAAAATACTAATCACCATTTCATTACACAAAAACTAATCTAATTATCAGATAGTCACATCTCACAGGTTGAGTCACGGAACAACACGTTCTTAGTCTGTTGCCACCTTGCTGTTAAAATTAGGAAAGGCATTTCAACGAGAACTTATAGTAGGAACTATTTAATGACTCACATTGAAAAGCTGGTACACTAACTTACAACAAACGCCTCTTAACAGATGCCAACAAGTACAGGTGCCTTACAAGTGACTTATCCAAGACAAAAACGAAGCCGACAATTAGCCTTCTAACAGACTGATCTGACTAACAATAGATGGATCGAAACCGACCAATGACCGATGACAAATTTAACATGAGACTTACACCCAATACCATTAGAGCTTTACTGACCAATCACTTTTAATGGACCAGACTGGTAACACTATTGACTGACAAGCATTATTCACTACTTCCAGGAACTTGTTATTCACAAAAAAATACCTCTTGCACACCGTGCGTGGCTATGTTTTGTAAAGAAGACAGTTTGAAATGAACCACCAGGTAGCCAAAAGTGGACCCAAAACATTGAATATTTCTAGAATTATTTAAATTCAAAATAGAATTACACCTCATAGCTCTTGTGAAAGGATTTTCCAGCATATCCTAAGGGTTACATGTTGGAATTTGGGTAGAGTGTGCCACCCATGTAGTAGCTTGAACCCCTGATGTGTTTTTTGAGTGTGAAGCAATTTTTTAAACCAGTACGATCTCTGTGGGAAATAGCAGAGGTTAGAGACAATCTAATCAACCAATCAAATATTTGAATCAGTTAAATACATGTAGCTGGTGTAAAGCGCGGGTAAAGGTTTGTTATTTCCAACTGGTAGATATTCTGTTTAAATGTTTGTTTGTTTTTTCAGCTTGAATGTTGTGGAAGTAAGAACTATACAGACTGGTTTTACAATAAATGGACCGCAGATGGATTGGGAAATGACTCAGTACCACAATCGTGCTGTATTAAAAGTGAAGCTAACTGTAACACTAATGTCACAGAACACCCTAATACAATCTATGCAAAGGTATTACAGACTGGAGTTTGCTGAATGTAATTTTTATGTAGGATGAAGTACTGTGGTGCTATTCAGTTAAAGTGCTACTATGATCAAATTTTTACCTCTTGATTTTTTAGATGTATCACGTAGAAATGAAAGTTACACCGCTTACCGTTTGCAAATACCTGCATTAGTTCTGGAGATATCTAAGTTTGAAAAATGTGTAAAATATGCAAATGAGACGACTGATGATATCATACACTCAACCCAACATATCATATCATGTAGAAAAATAGAGCTTATTCACAGCCAATTTGCAGTGCACATAAATGAAACTTGGTAGGCTAATAGTTCTACAGAAAATACACCTATGGCTATAAGACATTTTGTTGCCATGGCAACTCACTCTTTTTCAGTCCCCACCCACTTGATTTCAATATGTAAGTGATTTTCAGCTCAAAAAGCATAAACAAGATCATAAACTGGAGCTAACATATTTATAAGCTTGATGGATCATGTCTGGAAGGCACCATTTGCAAATACGAAAATGAAATTCAAAAGGTGGCCAGAAATGCCTTTAATATTGGGGAGGTCTGGAACCCAGTATGTTTCCATGGTAACAAAACTGTTAAGCTCAAATTGTGGAGCACATTTAGTAAAATCTTACTGCAAAGAATCAAACATTTCTGATACAAAATTGGCAGATATCTTTTTTCATCATATTTGATAAAAATTTGGTTGAGTGTATGATGCCATCGCTTGGCTAATTTGCAGTAAGAAGTCGTACTATCATTCATATTTCAATGATCATAAGACAAATGTCAGAAAAACTTGGATTGGGATAAATCATCTTATCTGCCGAAATAAAAGAAGATGTAAGCCTATTTCTTGCGGCATCAGTATCTCCTGCTTATCATCATTTCAGTGATCATCTCCCTGCTGTTAATTCATCTAGTTTATTCTTCTTTGAGCCAGTCACTTCCATGGAACTCAAAACTGAAATTTTGCTTCTCCTGTCCTGTTTGTGTATTGAAATCTTCCAGCATTGTACTCTCTCTACCATTGGCATATATAATGAATAATTCCATTTTAACAGGACAATATCCATCTAAATTAAAGCATGCAAAACGTATAATTTTCCACCTTCAAGGGTGGCGATGAAATGGACCCAAGTAACTACCGTCCCATTTCTCTTCGTTTGCTCTTCAATCGGCTCTTTGAGGAAGTTATGTATAATCAATTAAAATCTTATGTCGAATTAAATGGACTCCTGTACAATGGCCAGTATGGTTTTCGTGAGAATATGTCAACTCGGCATGAAATTTTGGATAATGTTAGTTTGATCCAAAGCAACATGGATAACAAATTGTTCCCTTGCGGTATTTTCCTCGACTTTAAAAAGGCTTTTGACACTGTGGATCATTCAATTCTTCTGAGCAAGCTATATCATTATGGTATAGGGGGCCTGGTAAACAAATGGTTTTCATCCTACTTAAATGGCCATGTCCAAACTACTCAAATTGATAAACAAATATCTAAAAGAAATGCCTGGGGCCACGCTGCACAGGTCTACCTGAGGAAGGTCTTTATCTTACAAAAACAAGCTCTTCGGCTAATGTTCCTTGTCGGTAACAGATCTCATGCTATTCCTTTGTTTGTCTCTGCTAATGTATTACCCCTCAATATGCTTTATTTTGAAACAGTATGTTCTCTAATGCACGACATATCTACCAATTCTGCGCCTCAGAATATCCGTGATCTTTTTGCTTGTTCATCTGACATTCATACATATAACCAGGGCTTAAAGTTAACGACCAACTGGTCGCATATGCGACTAGTTTTTGGCTGTGCGCCTAAAAAAATTATGTGTGGTTCCACCATGCGTAAAAAGCCAATGTACAGTATGTTACGAAAAATTATTGCGTGACTTGGAAGATTCACGAATATGCTAATTAGTATTGAATCACCGTGATTCAGCAATTCTTTTTAGTTGTTTACGTATGTTACTGTAAATAGTTTAATATTGTAATCATGATACTTTATTTTGTAGTGCTGGAGAGTTCTAGAATCTTAAGCTGTACAGTATATAAGAGAATCGGTGCAGTTCTTAGGTTTTTCTCCCAGGAGTGTTTAGAGAGAATTATCTCGTGAGTCAGTAGTGTTTACTCAAGTGTCATGAAGGTCGCATGTAAAGTTTCGACAGAGGTCATGTTTGATGAAGTGTAACAGAGAGGTTACATGGATATCTGGTGGAGGCTGTGTTTATACAAGAGTGACGGAGGTCAAAGTTTAACTGACAAGCCTAGCGTGTGCTTGTTGTGAAGTTTTATGTGGAATTACTACGTTCATGTGGAATAAATAAACCCGCGTTCTGTCTACACTGCAAACTACCTGCCACTTCAAACATCGAACTCGTAACATTGGGGGCCTGTCCGGGAGAGTGGGGAAATCAAGGAACTGTTTGTTGTCTACTTAAAACCAAGAAAGGATCACAACTTGGAAGGAAGTAGCTGTACTGTGGAAACAAGTTGTAGCGAGTGGAAGAGTCATGGAATTTTAATGCTGTGAAATGGATAAATTTATTCAACTCGGTAAAGAGTTTGGTCTGGAAGGAGCTGAGCTGCTTACATGTGTTGAGATACATATAGAGGAAGAACGTGAGAAGAAATGCAGAGAGGAAGAACGTGAGGAGAAACGTCGGCAGCTAGAAGAAGAAAAAGAAGAGAAACACAGAGAGGAAAAGCGTGAGGAGAAATGCAGAGAGGAAGAATATGAAGAGAAACGTCAGAGACTTGAAGAAAGAAGACAAGAAGTAGAAGAGAAAGAAGAAAGATGCAGCAGAGAGGACAAAGAGAGACAAACAAGGCAACAAGAATGTGAACGCTGACCTCATGAGACAGAAGGAGGCTGCCAAGAGAGAACATGAGTTAGAACTTGCTAGGAATGCAGCGAATGGTGATGGTTGTACCACAGAAAGACATGACAGAGCTAAAGCGCCGAAACTTCCAGCGTCTGTGGATGGTAAGGATGATTTGGACGCATATGTGCAGAGGTTCAAGAGATTTCGAGATACAGCTAAGCGAAATAAAGCTGGATGGGCATCAAAGCTAAGTGCTCTGTTGTCTGGACGAGCACTTGAAGTGTACTCACGTCTATCTGAGGAAGCAACATAAGATTATGACAAGGTAAAGATTGCGTTGAGAAGGAGATATGATCTCACAGAAGACAGCTATCGTGGTAAATTTAGAGCAACCAAACCAGAGGTTGATGAAAGCCCGGACCAGTTTATTGTGCAACTGGACACTCAGATACTTGTTACGGTAGCTAGAGCTTTCAGATACTGAGCAAACCTTTAATGGCGTAAAGGACTTAATAGTGAAAGAACAGTTTATTGACTCTTGCCCCAAAGATTTGGCCATTCACCTGTGAGAAAATGCACCTGAATCTCTAGCAAAAATTGCAAAGATCGCCAACCAGTACTTGGAGGCTCATGGTAAACATTTGTTCTGCCCAGTGAGTAGGAAGCTGGCAGAGCAGCCCGAAGAGGACAAAGCCGAGAACACACAGTTTAGTTCAACAGCCATACAGTGCTCTAAGTGTAACACCCGTGGTCATAAAGCTGTTAACTGCCCAACCAGAACAAAAAGTTGTTTTCTGTGTGGCAAGCAAGGACACAAAGCTAGAAACTGTCGATTAAGTGGGCGAAGATTTGAAGGGAAAAGTAAGGATGGTAGCCCTGTGCAGTGTGGTCAAGTGAGTTCCAGTTGTCTAGTTCAGCAGTCCGAAGTCAAACCTACAAAAGAAGAAGTCAATTCCTGCATCAAAGATGATCAGCTACTGTTAGCCTGTGGTAAGAAGATTCCATTGTTAAGTAGTGCGTGTTGAACCGTTGACTGGAGTGAGAAGTAAAATGCCTGTTTTGAAAGGTAGAGTGGGAGAGAAGTCTGTTGATGCTCTGAGAGATACTGGCTGCAGTGGAATAGTAGTAAAGAAGGATCTTGTGTCTGAGGATCAGTTCACTGGTGACTTTAATGTTATGCTGCTCATCAACAACACAGCAAGGAAAGTGTGTATTGCAAAGATTGATGTTGATACACCTTTTCTCAAGGGCCAAGTGGAAGCGCAGTGTCTCCCTGATCCTATTTATCATCTAGGTATTGGTAATGTATCGGCGCGAGAGCCACTGATGACCCAGTTCCGAGCTGGCAAGATCATATGTAAGAGGCAAGTACTGGCACTACAAGAAGTCAAGCTAAGAAGGCTGGAGAAAGTATGCCGCTGAAGATACCGAGTACCGATGAAAGTCCCGTCGTAGATAGAGAAAAGCCTAAACAGGTGCAATATGATGAACGAGAGGAAGCCATGAGACATTTGGAGGATGCCTTAAACGATGAACAAAGGAGATCTAGCAATGTGCGAGATGCCCTGGATAAAGAAAGGCAATTAACTAAGCAATGGGAAGAAAAGTTATCCTTTGAGAAGCTCTTGAAGTCAGAAGTTGAACGTGAGCTTGCTAAAAGCAGAGCCAACCTTGCAGAATTAACAAAGGCCAAGGAATTTCTTCAGCAAGAATTGAATGCAGATAAGTGCTTGATTTATGAGATGGTAAGCAAGTTGAGAGGCCGTGATGGTAATGCCAGACAGAAAGATGAAGTCTGTGACAAACTAAAATTGGAATTGAACACCCTTAGAGAAAACTGCATACAACGAGAAGCAAAACAGTTTACGGTGCCGGAGAACAGGGAAAAGGACAGTGAGATGAACCCTTTCATGATTGAAATACCCGCTGAGAAGATTCGCATAGAGGAAGCTATAACTTTAGGAGGAGTTGCTGTTGGAGTGGACGCTAACATTAGTAAGAACAACGATGCTGAAGGTGAAGTAAAAGGAGTTGATCCTGGAGATGATAATATTCTGGAGATTGGTGGTTATGATACTAAAGAGTCAGTCAAAGATGTGGCCATAGGAGATAACCTTTCTCATGAGCAGTGTACAGGAATAACTTAAGAGACATTGGACTACCTGCTCTCTTAGTTTCAATTAAACTAATTTCTCTTTTCAAGAGGGGGTTATGTTACGAAAAATTATTGCATAACTGGAAGATTGGCGAATATGCTAATTTCGTCTCGAATCTTCTTGCATATTTAATTAGTATCAAATCACCATGAATCAGCAATTATTTTTAGTTGTTTACGTATGTTGCTGTAAATAGTTTAATACTGTAATGATACTTTGTTAAGTAGTGCTGGAAAGTTCTAGAATCTTATGCTGTAAAGTATATGAGCGAATCGGTGCAGTTCTTAGGTTTTTTTCCCAGGTGTTTAGAGAGAATTATCTCGTGTCAGTAGTGTTTACTAAAGTGTGACGAAGGTCACATGTAAAGTTTTGACAGAGGTCGTGTCTGTGGAAGTGTAACATTAATCAAACTCTAGTAGCTATTATTAATTTCTTATGTTCTATGTCTTATTATAGGTTCTTGCTCTTCTCGTGTAAATCCTACCTATTTGTGAATATATGTGTATACCTATTTGTATTTATTTATTTATTTATTTACCTGATTTTAATATTGATTTATTTTTCTAAATTTTATTGTAAGTTATACAACCCACCTCGATTAGCATTGCTACATGCGGGTTGTATAAATTTATAAATTTGTTAAATGTAAATTATTCAAATAAAATGATGATGATGGTGAATATCTCTGGAACAAAAAGAAATATTTAAAAATAGTAAACAGCATTTTTCTTCTCCTTCAGGTTACTTGTTTATGTTTTGAAATGGCTTTGATAGAAAAGATGTGATTTTCGTCATAGTGGCACTAGTTTTTCTGGTATCCCTTCATAAGTTGAATACTTTGCATTTTGTTTCGTTTGTGGCATTTTTAAGCAAAAATAAAAAAAAATCAAAATACATTTACATATATCTGTGATGATCAGCAATGGCCAGTAAACATAGTGCAGTATTTAACCTGAAGTCCTGCATTACTGCTCCCCATCTTTCCTTCCAAACAATCTCCAGACTTTTGTCAGTGGCATCATTTGACAGAAACACTACTATACAAAAGGCTAAGTTCGACCTTGATGCATTATTTATCTAATTTATTGTTCATTATCAGGGCTGTTATGATGCTGCAGTCACCTTCTTTGAAGACAAATTATTAGTCATTGGAGGTGTCGCTTTGGGCATTGCAGTATTTCAGGTAAGTAGTGTGATTGATTGATAGAATGAATGAAATGGGAACCGTAGCCAAAATTTTGTGCATTTACCCATTGACTCCTGTGCTGCCCGTAACCGCCCGTGACATGCCTTGGCATTTGTTCCACTACTGATGTCATCACCTTTGGCTGAAATTGGAATCATCTAGTATACTCAACTGCTGCAAAAGGAAAAGATCTTTCTAATGATACCCAGAGCAGAGTGAACTGCTGAGTGGAGCCTGAAATATGGACATAAATGCTCATAAATTTGAGTGAAAAACTCAGAGAAAAATTGCCAGCGACTACACATGACTACTCCATGGCAAATATTGTCCATCTTGATGATGCTTTCTCAGAATTTTTTTTTTTTTTGTAAAAAGTACCACTTGCCCGGCAGTCAGAAATATTCACCGATTTCCGACTGAGATCCTCAATCAAACCTATTGAAAGTATTTGGTGTTTCTTTAGTGACAGCTGGCTCGGTAAATTCGTCGAGTATAAAACCAAAATAATTTTTAGGATCGCTTGACATTTCTAAAGAAACACCAAATACTTTCAATAGGTATGATTGACGATTTTAGTCTGAATTCGGTGAATATTTCTGACTGCCGGACATTTAGTCTATTTGAGACCGTGACCGGCAGTCGGACAAAGACCAATTTTATGGTATGCACAAGCTCGGTTATTTCGTGCACACTAACATAATTTTTGGAATCGCTCGGCATTTCTAAAGAAACATCAAATACCATCAAGAAGTTGGAAAGGATCTTTCAGCGGAAATTCTGTAAAAATGTATGACTGCCAGGCATTTAGTCCATTCAAGACCCTGTCCGGCTGCCAGGCATATAGCCACAAAAAAAACATGGTCCCAGGTGCACGTGGAGATGGCGAGACAACCAACGCTGTGCAGTTAAAAGGCTTTTTTGGGGAAAATCATTCCTTTTTATAATTGGTTTTCTCAAAGTGCAACTTTACCTATGTATTTATTTGTTGTTTTATTTGTCAATCTACATATTTTATTTTACCATTTTTCAGTGCTGAATATTTTTTCAAGGTTTTAGTTTGAAGTTTCCGAGAACCTTTAATAGGACGCGCAGTTGACAAGTTGTTGTATGGTTCAATGGTTAATTCACACGGGCAGTTTATTTTTGGAAAGCAAAGCTTGGGTTTTTTCAAGGCAACACGGCTTTTCAACAAAATCAAAGGCGTAATTTCTCTCATTCTCTAGACATGGTCAAAACTGGACTGTTCTTAAGTTTTTTTTCATAAAAGTGAACTGCTAAGTAAGAAGATCGCGAGATAAATATACGTGATATGAACAGTCCACTTCAGGCGGTGTGAATTTTTTAATAATTATCATATTTATTTCTTAAATTTATATTTCTAGTATATTTATGTATTTAATTATTCTTTTAATTCACTTTTTAAATTGTTTTATTTCTATTTTTTTAAAAAAATTGAGATTGAAGGGGGGGAGGGGGTGGGGTAAATAAACCGCCGCTAGAAAAATGTCACAATGTATACCAAATAAATGTCCTTTTAGACAACTCCAAATTATGTTTGGAGATGCACTTTTAATGTCGGAGATGAAGTCTGACTGTTTATTTTTTATCAAAACAGATGCTCCTGCTCGACTCTCTTGCTTGTCGTGTTCTGTACGGTTGAACATACTTTGTGTAACATTATTTTGATTTAGCCCTAAAGAGTCCATTCCACAGAATGCAACGATCGCTAAAATACTATATAAAACTAAATAATAATATAAGTAACGTAAAGGCTAATGTGTTGGTGTTTTTATAATATTTCACATTAATGAAAATTGTTAAAAACTGGAAAGTTTAGCGGAGATTTTCTTAAAGTTAAAGTTTGTGGTATTCCCAAAGACTCCTGACGGCAAGTTAAACCGGAAATTAATTTGATTAGACTTTGAGGTGACACGTGCACGCTTCATGAAATACAGTCTCTTAAGGGCTAGTTCTAAAACAGGGAACGGGGAACAGGGAATGGGGGACGGGGAATCTCTATAAGGGGGAATCTCTAAGACGGGGAATCTCTAAAAGGAGGAATCTCACTAAAACAGGGAATCTCTAAAACGAGGAATCTCCAAAAGAGGCCAGGGAATCTCTAAAATACACTGGCCAACCACAGCCAGTGAACATGGTGGTATAAAATGAAAGCCGGAAATGCGTCTGTGCTGCATCACTTTCTTGGCACATTCCACGTTTAACACTGGTCTATTGTTCTCAGTAGCTGTGGAAATTAATAGAGCTGCACACTATAACTTATAACGAGAATCACTTCATGAATTTTACCGGGGCCACTTTTGCCTTGGCAACCCACGTTTACACTAGCATGCATAAGGGTCGTTTACATCAACAAGTTTGTCACTTGACATGAAATATCACAAATATTCTTTAGAGAAAAAAAACAACATCTAATGAATACTGTGAAAATAGAAAATGTCAGGGAATCCCACATTCTGAGCAGTTGAGAATTTTCATCTTGCTAACGTAAATATTGTGTGACAAAGGTTATTTGAAGCATTCTGTTTTGTCGTATCATAAGTCAAAGCAGTGGTAAACTTCCTTCTAATGAGTTTTAATTATTTGTCAGGAAGTATTTGACGAAGTTTTCTGTAGCGAGTGCGAATTGTGAGGTATTGAAATGCACAAACAAAGTTTGGCGCATGTAAGTTCAATAAGTTAAGATTTTTGCTTTGTCGCAGTGTACACAGTGCAACAGTGACCAAGCTTTGTCATGGCTAGGGTGAATATTGATGAAGTAACGGCACATTAAAGTATTTAGCTGGAGTGAACTTAATCTTTCTTTCTGTAGTGTAACCATATCTGCCTTTAGGAAACGAAACAGGAAATGCCAATTCTTCACATTGTTTGTCCACCATAAATGATACTGGTATTTTCTCCTGATGCAACACTGTATATTTTATTTCCTGTAGATGCATTTTGAAACTGCTGACAAGAAAAATAAAGATGCAAGTCAAGTATGATCCTTGCAGTAAATTTTCCAATTTAAGCAACTGGAAAGAAGAAGCCTGAAAAAAATCAGGGCTTCAACGGGATTCGAACCCATGACCTCCGCGA